>CM066035.1:924155637-924577386 GCA_033557465.1 Ichthyophis bannanicus | reverse complement strand
TTTCAGAAGACTGTGTTCGTGAGAAACTAGCTCAACTTAAAGTAGACAAAGCGATGGGACCGGATGGGATACACCCTAGAATACTGAGGGGAACTTGGGGACGATTCTAGCAACTGCCACTGACTGACCTTTTCAATGCCTCGTTTGGAGTTTGGGAGATGGTGCCAAAAGGACTCGGAGCAGGAGGCTCAGTGGTGTCTTTACACAAAAGCGGAAGTAAGGATGTGGTTGAAAAACTACAGGCTGGTTAGTTTAACTTCGTTAGTGAGTAAATTATTGGAAACGCTGCTGAAAGAGAAAATAGTGAGGGTTCTTCTGGAGTCCAGCGGATTACAGGATCGAGGCAGCATGGATTCATCCAGAGGCAGGTCTATGTCAGACACATCTGATTGATTTTCTTTGCACTGGGGTGACCAGGGAGTTGTACTGAGGGAGAGCTCTAGATTTGGTGAATTTAGATTTCAGTAAAGCCTTTGACACTGTTCCTCACAGGCGACTTATAAACAAACTGAGGCACCCTAGGGATGGACCCTTAAAGTTACTGCTTGGGTGGGATAATTGGTTGGGTGGGAGGCTACAAAGAGTACAAGTAAATGGAGCTCACTCTGAGGAGAAAGATGTAACCAGTGGTGTGCCACAGGGATCTGTCGCTTGTTCGGCGAATCCTTTTAACATCTTTGTTAGTGATATAGCGGAAGGCCCTGTCGGGTAAGGTTTTGCCTCTTTGCGGATGATACCAAAATCTGCCATAGAGTAGACCCCCAGGAAGTTGTAGATAACATGAGGAGGGATCTAGCTAAGTTTGAAGAATTGTTTAGAATTTGGCAGCTGGGATTTAATGTTAAAAAATGTAAGGTCATGCATTTGGGCTGCAGCAATCCAAGGGAGCAATATAGTATAGGGGGTGGGAAATACTTTTGTCCCCTAAAGAATAGCCGGGACCTAGGAGTTGTTGTGTCTGATGCTCTGTAAGGAGCTAAACAGTTAGAATAGGCGACAGGAAAAGTTATAATGATGCTGGTGTTCATAGGGAGAGGAATTGCTAGCAGAAAAAGAGTAGTTAGTTACTCACCTGTAACAGGTGTTCTCCAGGACCAGCAGGAATCAGTCCTCACATATGGGTGTCAACGGCACCAATGAAGCCCCAGCGGAGCATTTTCCCAGCTTTCAATGAAAGCCTTTGGGAATGCAGGCATGCATGCGCGATTCCCTTCCCACCTAAAGGTGCCATCTTACCTCAGTCAAATGACATAGCTAAGAACAGCACACAAAAATGAAAAATAAACTATGTACAACTGCAATTCCAAGGGGAGGAGGGAGGGTTCTGAGGACCGATTCCAGCTGCTCCTGGAGAACACCTGTTACAGGTGAGTAACTACTTTCGCCAGGACCAAGCAGGAAGTCAGTCCTCACATATGGGTGACTCCCAAGCTCTGGGGGGCTACCGAGGAACCCAGGCTGAACAAGAGAACTCCCTCTAGTCTCAGCAGCAAAGAAAGGCTTTAAGGACAACCTCTACCGGTAGCCCAACAGAGGGCAGGAGTTGCCTAAACCTCAAAGAGATTCCAGAGTTCTGCTTGGCCAAAAGCACTGTCCCTCTCCAGACAGTAATGGGCCGCAAAAGTCTGGCTTGAAGACAAAGTTGCAGCCCTGCAGATGTCTACCAAGGGCAGAGCAGAGATGAGCCATTGAGGCAGCCATTGCCCTGACACGGTGGACCGTGAACCTACCCTGCAAAGGAAGGTCAGCCGCCTTATAAGCCCAGGTGATACAGTCAGCTACCCAGATGGACAAGGTATGCTTGGGACACAACCAACCCCAACTTATTGGGGTCAAAGGATACGAAGAGCTGAGTAGCCCTTCTATGCCCCTGCGTACGGTCAAGGTAGAAGGATAAGGCCCTCCTACAGTCCAGGGTGTGCAGGACTGCTTCAGCCTGGCTTGCATGAGGCCTAGGGAAGAATGTTGGAAGAACCACCTCCTGGTTGAGATGGAAAGAGGAGACAACCTTAGGGAGGAACTTTGGATGAGTCCTAAGGACCACCCTCTGTTCCTATAAATCCTGGTGTAAGGCCTATCACAGACCAGGGCCTGAAGCTCACTTACTCGCCTAGCCAAGGTAAGGGCTATCAAGAAGAGCGTTTTCCAGGATAGGAAGCGTAGAGGGCAAGTAGCCATCGGCTCAAAAGTTGGGCGAGTCAGTTGCTGCAAGACCACATACAGCTCCCACTCAGGGGCAGGACGGATGGGAGGCTTGAGCAAAAGCAAGCCCCTGAGAAAGCGGGACACCAAGGGGTGACCAGAGAATGTCCCTCCACCAGAGAGTGGTGAGCTGCTAGAGCTGAGAGGTGGACCCGAACAGAATTGGACTTAAGTCCCTGATTTGATAACTGCAGTAAGTACTGAAGCACCATTTGTACAGTACAAGAGAAAGGGTCCTCTGTACGTAGCTGACACCACACAGACAACCTTTTCCATTTGAGAGCATAGGTTTTCCTAGTGTACTGTTTCCTAGAGGCTAGGACAACCTCCAACTTCCTGAGGTAGGCCCTAGGGAGCCAAAACTACCCTTGCAGCCTCCAGGCCATCAAATTGAGAGCTTTGAGATTTGGGTGCAGAAAGGAACCCTGTTCCTGTGAGAGAAGGTCGGGTTGCAACCCCAGAGGTAGTGGAGGATCCACCGCCAGTTGAAGCAGAAGAGGAAACCAAGGCTGTCTCGGCCACCTGGGAGCCACCAGCAGGACCGAGGCCTTGTCCTGAAGAATCTTGGAGTTCGGGCCACCAAGGGTGTGGGAGGAAACGCATAAAGGAGGCCCTGAGACCAGGATATCAGAAAAGCATCTGCTGCTATCCGCAGAGGATGCGGTTGCCTGGAGCAGAACTTTGGCAGTTGCTTGCTCATTGGGCTGGCAAAGAGATCTATCAAAGGGAGACCCCATTTTAGGAAGATCTTCTGAACTACTGAAGGATGCAGCTGCCACTCGTGGGGCTGCAGTATTCTGCTTAACCTGTCTGCCAGGTAGTTGTCCTGGCCTGGAAGGTACACAGCCTCAAGGAGCATGTCATGCTTGAGGGCAAATGAACAAAGGTCCTGAGCCTCCCAACAAAGGATCCTGGACCCAGTCCCGCCCTGTTTGTTCACATAAAACATGGCTACTTGGTTGTCTGTCTGAATCAGGACAGATTGGTGAGCCAGGGTAGGAGAGAACGCTCTGAGTGCTAATCGAATAGCTCTGAGTTCAAGGAGATTGATCTGTTGTGCAGCTTCCCAAGGAGACCACAGGCCCTGGGTGCACTTGTCTAGACAATGAGCTCCCCAGCCTTGCAGGGAGGCATCTGGTGGTCATCACTACCGTGTACCCTGGAATCTGAAAAGGCACCCCCTTCAGTAGATTGGGTGGGTGCAGCCACCAGTTGAGGGCGTGCAGAAATTGTCTGGATACCTGTGGCCTGTGACCACTGTGCAGGCCTCATATGGAGCCTGGCATGGGGGGTCACATGTACTGTCGAAGCCATGTGGCCCAGAAGCCTCAGGCAGAGTCTGGCGGAGACCAGGGACCTGCTGAGAAATTGATGTGCCAAGGCCATCAACCTTTGGGCCCTGTCTGCTGGCAAAAAAGCCTTTGCTAGCAGAGAGTCCAGCCTTGCTCCTATGAACTCCAAGTTCTGGGAGGGGAGCAAAGTGGACTTTGCGAAGTTTGACAAACCCCAGCCTTTGGAGAAGAACAATAGTGCTGAGGGTGGCTTGTTTGGCCTCCTGGTACATCTGACCCCTGATGAGCCAATCATCCAGATAGGGGAAGACAAAGATGCCCTGGTTTCAGGTAGGCCACCACCACTGCTAGGCACTTTGTGAAGACTGGGGGTGGAGGTGAGGCCAAAAGGCAGCACTCTGTACTGATAATGGTTTCCTCCCACAATGAACCTGAGGCATATTCTGTGGTCTGGATGAATGAGGATGTGAGTGTACGCATCCTTTAGATCTAAAGAGCATAGCCAATCTCCCTGCTGGAGGTAGGGCAGAAGTGTCCCAAGAGTAAGCAACTTGAACTTCTCCTTCACTAGGAACTAGTTGAGGTTCTGGAGGTCCACCGGTTCTTTTGGGCACCAGGAAATACCTGGAGTAGAAACCGTGACCTTGTAAGTGGGGAGGCACAGGCTCCACTGCCCTGTCCACCAACAGACCATGAAGCTCTTGCAGAAGGTGGTCTGTGTGCAGGGGAGGCCTTGGAGGCTCCCCTGGAAAATATGGTGGAGGCAGTTGGTGAAAATGCAGGGCATAGCCCTTGTGGACTATCTCCAGCACCCAACTGTCCCCGGTGATAAGGGGCCACTGGTGGGCAAAGAGGGCGAGGCAACCTCCTGTGCAGGGTTGGGAGAGCAGTGGAGAGGCTACGCTTAAGGAGTCAAAAAACCCCACCCTGCTGAGTGGTAGCAGGGGCCTGAGGCTTGGGGGTCCTCTGCCTACGGGGCCCATTACCCTGGACCCTTGGCTTGCTGACCCTGGGGGGCAGCTTGGGCAGCCTGATATTGTGGGTACTGTTTGTAGACAGTGCCCTTCCTCGGGTAAAAGGGCTTCTTACCCGAGCCCTTCTTTTTATGAGAAGGGGCAGAGGTCTTCTGACAGCCTTGTCCCTGTGAGGTGCTCAGTTTCGAGCTGAGCGGCCTTCTCGGTCATGGACTTGCCAAAAAGGTTTTCACCTCGGCAAGGGACATCGACCAACTTGTCCTGAACCCATGGCTCGAGGTCTGATGACTGCAGCCATGCCTGGTGTCGAGCCGTGATGCCGGCTGCTGCAACTCGGGCCGAAGCCATCGTAGGCAGTGCGGGACATGAACTTGGAGCAGTCCCGAATCCCCGAGGATAAGGACTTAAATATCTGCAAAGGTTCCCCGGAGAGACAGGCAGAGAACCCGGCCAACTCCTTGGCCAGATCCCACACGTACATGCCCATGTACAGCTGGTAGGACTGGACACAGCAAGCAAGCATCGAACCCTGGAAGCACTTTCTACCGACGCCATTGATGTTCCGGGCCTCCCTGCCAGGAGGCACCACAGAGTGCATCTTCTGACTCTTCAAACGATGCATGGCCGATTCCACAACCATAGAATGGTGTGGTAGCTGCGCCTTCTGAAAACCAGGGCTCTTTCGGAGTCGATAGATCGAGTCGACTCGCTTGCTGAGAACCGGCACTGAGGCCGGTGCCTCCCACATACGGAAGAGGAGCCGTTCCAGCATCGGAGGAACCGGGACAGTAAAGGCCTCCTTCGGAGGAGAGTCATACTGTAGGGCCTTGAGCTCTTCAGCTTGAGGTTCCTCCTCGGGGTCCGCTGGAATAGCCAAGGCAGTGGCCATATCCCGGACGAACTCCGAGAACAGAGTATCCTCCGGGGGGGGGGGGTGGAGGGACCTACTCCGAGGTTCAGACTGCGGTGAGTCCGACGGGACGCACCGAGTCTTGAAGGTATCAGGAGACTCCTCGTCCTCCGTCTCCCAAGCTGACTCGTCCGAGGAGGAGTCAGGGTCCGACCCTGCGGGGCCCTGGAGCACCTGCCCCGACAGCAGAGGTAGAGGGAGACTGTGACCGAGATAGACTCCAAGCCACAATGGACTCTAGTATCGGCTCGGTCTCTGGGGTCAACTTCAAAGTTGATGTCCCGGTGGTCAGGGCAGATGCGCCAGACAGGCTGGCCATCAGTGCCCGCTGCTGCTCCATGAAGGCAGACAGTCTGCTCTCCAAGGCTGTCATCCTGAGACTCAGCTAGGAAGACACAGCAGCCACCGACTCGGGCCCTGGCGGTGCCGGGCCCGACGTCGGCTCCCTGGGAGGAGAGTCCGAGGATTACGGGGCTTACGTGTCCAGCAGACTCCGGCTCCACACGAGGAACTTTGGCAGGCTTCTCGTGTTCCACGGGCCCGGGGCAACGGTCAGGGGTCTTAGACCTGGCCCTCGAGGAGCCAGGGACCTCCTCCGACACCGCCCTCACGAGCCGCTTCTTCCTTTTGCGTTCCCGGTCGGGGGACCCCCTGTCCAAGGAGCTTCGACTGCGCTCGGGATCGGAATCCCGAGGCCTCAGACAAGGTCCGGGCCTGGCCAGAGGCTGAGAAAAGCCTTTTTGCTGCTGTCAACTTCGGAGTGCCTTGGAAGACATCTTTCCACATGGCCCGCATGACTTAGGGTCGTGGTCGGGGCAGAGGCACCAAAGGCAGCAGTCGTGTGTGTCAGTGAGACATTAATTTCTTACACCGATCACACTTTTTATAACCGCTGGAAGCCATCGGGGGAAAAGAAAAAAAGGTGTCCCCGCGAGGTCAAAGGACCGGCCTTCCAGGGAAAAAAGGGCACGAACGCCAGCCACGAAGGGCAAAAACCGAAAAAGAATCGGGCTCGATACTGGTGTACTGAACCTGGCGGGAGGGGAACCGGCGTCGAACCGGGAGAAAAAATAGCGATAATCTCCGAAAAAATCTAATTTTAACCGGGAGAACAGGACACACGTCCGGTAGGCTTCACAGAAAAAAAAAAAAAGAGAGACTGAGGTAAGATGGCGCCTTTAGGCAGGAAGGGAACTGCGCATGCGTGCCTGCATTCCCAAAGGCTTTCATTGAAAGCTGGGGAAATGCTCTGCTGGGGCTTCATCGGTGCCGACGACACCCATATACAAGGACTGACTTCCTGCTTGGTCCTGGAGAAAGTCTAATTTCACCTTCCTTGTCTCTCCAGTCCCGTCCTGGAATCTCTGGGAAACAGAGCAGTAAAAACCTTTAACAGGTGGGACCTGCTAGGCCAGCCTGAAGCACCGCTGAACCAAAACAGGTATCCCTCTCTGCCTGTATATCTAATCTATAATGTTTTACAAAGGAATTTAAGGATGACCAAGTAACTGCTTTACAGATGTCTACAGGTGGCACCAAACTGCACTCAGCCCAGGACGCAGCTTGCACCCTCGTCGAATGTGCCTTAAGCCCATCAGGAATAGTTCTACCCTTCGACAAATACGATGCTATAGCTTCTTTGAGCCACCTAGCAATAGATTTTATTTATTTATTTAATGGTATTTATATACCTTCTTATCATTCAATCAAAGCGGTTTCCACGGCAAACAATCAAGGGGGGGGCAAATGTCTTCATGCAGTGTACAGTGTGTTGTGTATGTGTTGGCGGGGAAATGATTAGAGTTGGTTTATATACATAGTGCGCTATTATACATCATGAGCTATTAAACATTCTTATATACAGTTTCGGGGTGGTGGGGGGGACTGATGATCTGACTTGTATGTTGTCTCTGGGGGTATGGCCATAGTATTCGATGAACAGGGTTGTCTTCAGCTGTTTGAACCCCCAGGGTTGTCTTCAGCTGCCACCTGAGGCATGCGTAACAGACCCTGATGCAACAGATCTTCTCTCACCGGTAAGCGCCATGGCCGGTCTACCAATAACCTTATGAGATCCACGTAACATGGACATCTTGGCCAATCTGGAGCTATTACTAGCCCCTTGTGCTTTTCTACTCTTTGCAGAACATGCCCTATCAATACCCACGGAGGAAACACGTACAGCTGTTCCTCTGGCCAACTTTGAATGAGTGCGTCCAGACCTTCTGACATTCTCTCTTGTCTTCGACTGAAAAACTGATTGACTTTTGCCGACTTGAAGGTTGCCATGAGATCCATTACCGGAACTCCAACGATTTATCAACTGAAACACCTGAGGATGTAGAATCCACTCTCCTGGATCCACCTTTACCCAACTCAAAAATCGGCTTCTACATTGTTGACCCCTGCTACATGACTTGCAGACCAAGCTTTCAAATTCCTCTCAGCCCACACGAACTGCTCGGCTTCAGCTTCCAGAGCAATACTGCTTCTGCCCCCTTGACAGTTGATGTAAGCTACTGCAGTCACGTTGTCTGATAGAACGCGAACTGCCTTCCCCTGGAGATAGCTCTACAAGCGTTTCAATGTTAAAGTTACAGCTCTCAACTCCAATCTGTTGATCGACCAGATTTTCTCCTGATCAGACCATTGCCCTTGAATAAATCTTCCCTCGAAATGAGGACCCCAGTCCACAAGGCTGGCATTCGTTGTCAGAGGAATCCAAAGAGGAGATTCCAGCTGCATTCCCACCTCTAGAATCTCTGGTTGTAACCACCATTGTAGAGCTTGACATGTCTCCAGAAGACAGGGTAGCCTCTTCAAGGGAGGATCCCTTTGATGCGACCACCTTCTTAGTAACATTCTCTAACGGGCACATATGAGTTCTCGCCCACTGAACTAAGTCTAACGTTGCTGCCATTGTTCCGAGCAACTGCAAATAATGCCATGCAGTGGGATTTTTCTCTGGTTAACATCACACCAGATCTCTTAATACTAGGACTCGCGACTAAGGAAGAAAAACCCTTCCTATCCTTGTACCGAATTGAGCACCTAAGTGTTCCAGATTCTGTGACGGGATCAACTTGCTCTCTGCCATATTGACAACCCAACAAGACTTTGCAAAAACCCCACTACTCTGGCTGTTGCCAACCTGCTTTCCTTTTCGGACTTTGCCTGAGTCAACCAATCGTCTAAATATGGGTGAACCAAAATTCCTTCCTTTCTCAACGCTGCCGCAACCACCACCATTACCTTGGTAAACGTTTGCGGAGCCGTTGCTAAACTGAACGGCAACACTTGAAACTGGAAGTGACCCTTTGAAACTGCAAACCTTAAAAACTTTTGATGCTCCTGACAAATGGGAATGTGTAGATATTCTTATGTCTCTGGATTTGACAGAGGCATAAGTTAGGCCTTACCTGCTAATTGCCTTTCCTTGAGTATTCTCCGGGCCAGTCCAGGAACAGTAGGGTAGTTAACCTCCTTCAGCAACTGAGGACTGAAAACTTCAAAGCTTTGCTGACAGCCTATCTAGCTCCCCCTAGTGTCAGAGAGCCAGTCTACCAATGTCTAAGCAGTAACCCCCAATACAGAACTCTATGGATGAATCATTAACTGCAACTACATCAGAGAACTCAGGAGCTTGCCTCTCTACAAGCAAGTGTAAAAACAAACCTAAAAACCTATAAATTTTGAAACTGAGGAATGTCCCATTATACTGTGCTATACCTGGTGGACCAGACCCCCGGAAGCAGAGCACAGATCCTCACAGGAACTCCTTAGCCCGGTCCTCCGCAGAGAATCGCGAACCTCTAAAAATCGAAACACCGAACAGACCACCGTGCGATCGGGCATCGGCGTGTACGACTTCGCGTATGCCCATGCGCCGGAAAGTCCCTGAACGACCCTCAACTACAAACTGGGTGGGTCCTGGATTGGCCCGGAGAATACTCCAGGAAAGACAGTTAGCAGGTAAGGCCTAATTTATTCCTCCTTTTCTTCTCTCCAGGCCAGTCCAGGAACAGTAGGGTAGTATCAAAGCAGTACCTACACACGGGAGGGTCCCAACAACCCTGCCACAACAGCAGCCGCACTGACTTTAGCGTCTCCCGCAGCCTGCACGTCTAAACGATAATGCTTCGCAAAAGAATGCAAGGACGACCATGTCGCCGCCTGACAAATATCCACTGGAGGAATCAATGCCCTCTCGGCCCAGGACGTTGCTAGCCCCCCTGAGTGGAATGAGCTTAGACCTTCCAGTGCGCTTTTCCCGCTTGTTCGATATGAAGCGGCCTTAGAAGCCGCTTCTCTTATTTTATTTATTTTTATTTATTTTATTTAGCTGTATTTATATCCCACTTTTCACCGGGTCAAAGCGGTCAATTGGGGGATACATTTAACACGAGGGGATATGAGACATACGCTAATATTTACAGGGAACATGGGCAATGGAGGGTTAAGTGGCTTGCCCAAGACCACAAGGAGTGCCTATAGGACTAGAAATCCCAGTCCCTCCGGCCTGAGATTGCTGTCCCCAGGTGGGACTTGAACCCCCGGCCCTCCAGCCTGAAGTACCTTGTCCTAACCACTAGGCCACGCCTCCCTGTATCAGAACAACCTCCTGTAAACAGACCAACCAACCTGACTTGCGAAAAGGTTGTGTGCGTTTGAGGTACTGGTGCAGAACTCTGCCAAGATCTAATTTATGCAAAGTGCTGCTCCCTTCAGACACCGAATTTGTCCTAAAAGTAGGAAGCGATATCGACCGATTCAGATGAAAACTAGACACTACCTTCAGAAGAAAGGAAGGCACCAGCCGCAAAACCACTTTCTCCTCCAAAAACTGAATATATGGTTCCCTGCATGACGACAATGCCTGGAAATTGGAAATCCGCCTAGCGGAACACAATGCGACTAAAAAAGCCGTCTTCCACAAAAGCTCCCTCAACACCATTCTCATCGGCTCAAAAGGAGCCCACGTCAACGCTCTCAGGATCAAATTTAAGTCCCACGGAGGCACTATCGGCCTTCGAGGAGGCCGCAGGTTCTTAACCGCTCAAAGAAAGTTGCACATCCGGATGTAAGGACACACTACAGCCCAGCACCTGCCCCGATAGCAAGAGATAGCTGCCAGGTGCACCTTCAAAGTACTCAAAGCTAAGCCTTTATCCAGCCCGTCTTGGAGAAACGATAGAATGTCTGGCACTCCGGCTGTACTCGAGCAAACTGTCTTGCGCACCAGCCTTCAAAGATCCGCCAAACATGGATATAAGCCAATGCCGTCAACTATCTCCTTCCTAGCCTGAAGCATGGTGTTCACCACTGCCGTGGAATAGCCCCTACGCCTCAACCGGCCCCTCTCAAGAGCCAAGCCGTAAGCAAGAAGCGTTCCACCTGCAGCATGAGAATAGGCCCCTGGTACAACAAATTTATTCGGTTCAGTAACCTCCAAGGACGGTTGACCAGCAAATGCACGAGGTCTGCATACCATGCCCGTCTCGGCCAGTCTGGGGCGATTAGAATCACCACTCCGATACCGAGCGATCCTGCGAACCACTCAACCTATCAATCATCAGCCACGGCGGAAAGACAGCAGCTCCCCCGCCGGCCAAGCTTGTACTAAACCGTCGAGACCTTCGGACATGCGTTCCCTGCGCCTGCTGAAGAATCGTACTGTCTTGGTATTGTCGAAAGTTGCCATGAGATCCATTACCAGCTGACCCCAATGCCTTATGTTGTGAAAAACAGCATCGTTCAGCCGCCATTCTCTGGGATCCAAAAGCTGTTGACTGAGAAAATCTGCTTGCACATTGTCCTTTCCTGCGACATGCGCCACCGACAGAGCTAGAAGATGCTTCTCTGCCCACTGCATTAGCGCCTGACACTCCATCAACAAAGCAGTACTGCCTGTACCACCCTGTCGATTGATATAGGAGACGGTGACTGCATTGTCCGAGAACACTCGCACCACTTTTCCGCTCACAAGTGGCTCGAACTTCTGCAACGCTAGTGCTACCACTCTCATCTCCAGTTGATTGATGGAACAGTTGGCCATCCCCACCGACCATCGGCCCTGAGCTACTTGAGCCATACACTGAGCCCCCCAACCAGAGAGACTTGCATCCGTGGTGAGTAACACCCATTCCGGAGCGTCCAATGGCATGCCCACCCGGAGATGGACGGGATTGCTCCACCACTGTAGACTGACTGAAACGGTTGGACAACTCAATCGCTGACTGAGAGGATGCTTCTGTGGAGACCAACGGGAGAGCAGGGCGTGTTGAAGCGGCCTCATATGCGTCCTGGCCCACGGCACCAAATCCAAAGTCGCTGCCATCAAACCCAGAAGCTGCAGGTATCTCCAAACTGTTGGAGCCTTGAGGCGCAAAAAGGCGGTCACCTGTCGTAACAGCTTCTGCACCCGGACTTCCAGGAGAAAAACCGCTCCCCGTTTCATGTCGAACAAAGCTCCCAAATACACCAGGGACTGCACGGGCGACAACTGACTTTTGGAGCCATTGACCACCCAACCTAAACTCTAGAAACGCCACTACCTGGGCAGTGGCTTCTCTCGATTCCGGCACTGACCGTGCCCGGATAAGCCAATCGTCCAAATAAGGATGCACGAGGATACCCTCCTTCCGCAAAGCTGCCGCCAGAACCATCACCTTTGTGAATGTGCGAGGCACCGTCGCCAAACCGAACGGCAAGGCGCGAAACTGAAAATGGCCCATGGGTACTGCAAAACGCAAGAACCTTTGATGCTGAGGTTTGATGGGAATGTGTAAATACGCTTCTGTCAAATCTATAGAGGACAGAACCTCCCCCGGCTGCACGGACCGGATCATGGACCGTAGCGTTTCCATCCGAAAATGCAGCACCCTTAAACAGCGGTTTACGTGCTTGAGATCAAGGATTGGCCGAAAAGAACCCTCCTTTTTGGGAACCACAAAATAAATGGAGTATCGACCTAAACCGCACTGGTCTGAGGGAACGGGAATGACCGCTTGGATGTCCAGCAACCGTTGAAGCATCTGCCACACTACTAAAGCTTTTGCGGAAGACCTGCATGGCGATCTCACGAATGCTCCCTGTAGCGGTTGCTCAAACTCCAGAGAATAGCCGTCGTGAATTATCTCCAATACCCAGCGGTCCGAGGTTATGGCAGTCCAGGCGGAGAGGAAGAACGGCAACCGACCTATTAGATTCTCTGCCTGGACCTCCCTCATCTCATTGTGGCTTCTTAGCAGCGCCCGACTGGGGTCCGGGAAACCCTCTTCCAAACCCTCGAGCACCTCGAAAGGACTGTCCCCTGGACCCGAAGGATCGTCCTTTCTGATAAGGCGCAAACCGGGAGCTCTGAATCTGTGCGCCTCTCGACTGACCCCGCTACGCAGAACCGTGCTTCTGACCTTTTGGACGGTCCTCTGGCAGACATCCGCCTTTGGAGTCCCCTAAATCCTTTACAATCTTGTCCAACGCTTCACCAAAAAGCAGCTTACCCTTATAAGGCAGCCTACTAAGACGTGTCTTGGAAGACGTGTCCGCCGCACAATTCCTTAGCCAGAGAAATCGCCTCGTGGCAATGACTGAAGCCATGGATTTAGCCGACATCTGCACCAGATCATAAAAAGCATCGGCCAGATATGCCGTAGCTGATTCCAATTTCGCTCCTTCCTGTGCCGCCGCTCCATCCAAGCCTGGAGAGGAATCTGCTTGCAGCCATCTAATTGAAGCTCTGGACACGTAAGCCCCACAGATGACTGTTTGTAAAGCCAGCGCACTAGTTTCAAATGCCTGCTTGAGAATGGACTCCAACTTTCTATCCTGCAGATCTTTAAGGGCCGTTCCCCCCTCCACAGGGATAGTAGTTTTCTTAGTCACAGCCGAGACTAGCTCATTGACTTTTGGCATATGCAGCAATTCCTTCTCCTCCTGAGGAATTGGATATAAACGTCCAAGCGCCCATGCACCCCGCAAGGAGGCCTCGGGGCATTCCCATTCCTATTCTACCATCTGTTTAATAACGCAATGTACCGGGAAACAGTGTTGCTCAGTTCTAAATCCCTGCAATAGGGGATCCTCCAACGGTTCTACCGGCAACGCCAGTAAAGCAATATTTAAAGCTGCCAGAGATTGAGAAATTAGCACTCCCAACTCCTCTTTTCTAAACACATGGAAAAGACTGGGATACTCACCAGGTGCTATCTCACCCTCTTCAAGGTCTTCTGGCCAGCAATCTCCCCCTCGGGGTTTTGAAAATCGAGAGACAGCGGATCTGGCCCCACAAAAACGCCCCCCGCCGCAAGTCTCGGCTTGGAAGGACCTTTGCCTGGGTCTCCTGCCGCGCCAGGAAGAGACGACAACTGGCAGGCAAGGCAAAACTTCTTGCTCTGCCCCTGCTCCAACCTTAAGCAATAAGCCCTATAAAGGGCTAAAATAAAATCCGGCAAAAAAAGATTGTAGCCCCTCAGACCCCTCTGCAATGGGAACAGGATCTCTTTAGCGTTGGGGACTCCTTATTTGACTTCTCTTTTCTTTTGAGTCTTTTGTGGAAGCGTGGGAGAAACGGCCGCTGGCTTTAAAATGGCTGCCGTTCCTGCTTTTTCCCCCTGAGGCCTGCCCGCGGATTGATTCCCTGAAGTCTCCTCCATCTAGCAAACTACCAGCTTTGTTCTGCCCTCAAAAACAGTAACCTGAAACAAAATAGCGCTACCCAAAACACACACAGCAAGCCAACCCTAAAAACCCCATTGGTCCTGTCAGCCTCACTGTGCTCCCGGTGAATCAAGGATCACGGCTTGAAAACCCAGAATAAACAGACCTGAAATATCGCCATCTGCTCACCGAGCTTTCCAGTTCCGCTGCCTGCGGCTGAGAAAGTCGTGAGTCCTGAGCCAGAGGATTGGTCTGCGGAGCTTCCAGGACCGTGCTCTGCTCACCCAGACAGGTCCCATCTGCGAGGCAGGCTCTGCCTCTACTGCCTAAGCCGGCAGCAGACCCCCATCCTTACTTTCACTTGTTTACATGTGGTAACTTTTTTTTTTTCGGACTTAAGCTTTACGCCCCAGATACCCACAGCACTCCTAAGAACCAACCCAGCTAGGGCTAGACAGGAGTCTTTAGAAGTACAATACTTCAGTTTTCTTCTGAGCCTGTCAAACATCTCCTCAGCTGCTGAGGACTGAAAAGACTGGCTCTGACACTAGGGGGAGCTAGATAGGCTGTCAGCAAAGCTTTGACGTTTTCAGTCCTCAGTTGCTGAAGGTTGACTACCCTACTGTTCCTGGACTGGCCCGGAGAGACGAAAAGGAAACTCCCCTTTTCTTACAGCCATTACAGACCTCAGCGTTTCCATAAGAAAATGAGTTACCCGAAGGCAACGATTTACCTTTTGAAGATCCATAATTGGACGAAAGGACCCCTCTTTCTTTGGAAACACAAAATAGATGGAGTATCGACTGGAGCCGCATTGGCCTGACGGCACCGGAACAGCTGAGATTTAAAAGTCTTTGCAAGGTTTCCCGCACCCTTGATGCGTGCCTTGCAAGGAGATTGAACAAACAAATCAACCACCGGACGTTGAAGCTCCAGAGCATATCATACATACAGCTCAACCCCTCCAATAGATCTAGGTGGTCAACAGCAGTCAAGCTAGTAGTCCGAAAAGAAATAACCAATTGTACCCCAGGCAACAGCAAACAGGGCTTTTATGTTCTCTGCGCCTAGATGCTGTAACACCCTCCCATCCAGCATCTGGGCAATCACTGATCTTGCAGTTTAGAAAGGTGCTGAAACATCCCCTCTTCCTACTGCATTACCCTGATGACAGCTCCTCTAGAACCGAAACATTGAGCTGACCAACGTAGCACAAATGGACCTCCCAATCACTATTGCACAGATGTAAATAGTTACCCTCGTTCTTAATCCAAGTTCTACCACCTGTTCAATTGTAAATGCTGATCATCCTTGTGAAATGCTTATGTTATATGTTCCATGTGAACGCACTGATGAGGAATAGTGCGGTATATAAGAAAATGTGAATAAATATCCCTCTTGAATGATCAACACCCACTGATCGGAAGTGATTTGAACCCAGGCTGGACAAAACTCCTGCAGACGATCTCACACGCGAATAAAATCCGCCCGGGTCTTCCAAATCTCATTGTGACTTTCTAGAGTTTGAAGAGGAAGAGGTTGCAAATCCCGTTTGCACCTCAAAAACCTCGAAACCCCTGAAAAATTGACGTCCTCTCTGAAACTGACCAAAACGTGCGAAACGAAAGACGAAAATCTCTGTAGAGGCCCCTAGACGCCTGAATTGGACGCCCAAGTTTCTGCCTGTTCTCTGGCAGCCTGCCACCTTTAGAATCTCCCAAATCCTTTACCAATTTACTTAAGTCCTCCCCAAAAAGGAGTATACCTCTGAAAGGAAGCTTAGAGTCTTGCTTTAAAAGAAGCATCTGCAACCCAATTATGCAACCATAAATATCTTCTAGCTGCAACAGAAACCATACTCTGATAAACCTCTAATAAGGTCATAATGTATGTCAGCTAAATAAGCTGCTCTAGTCTCTAACCTAGTCGCTTCTGTCAGTCTTCCACATTATCTCCATGTACCCACTGAGACCAACAAAGGCATGCTCTGGCTACCCATGCTCCACAAATAGATGCCTGAATAGAAAGGGCATTAACATCAAACACTTGTTTTAACAAAGTATCCAATTTCCTATCATGACTATCCTTAAGAGCAGCACCAGCTTCCACCAGAATTGTAGTCTTTTTAGTAACAGCTGAAACCGCTGCATCCACTTTTGTAGATTTAAACTCCTCCCGATCTTGATCCAATAGAGGATATAATCGAGCCATGGCCTGGACCCCTTTAGTCCAGCTTCAGGCATATCCCATTCTTGCTGAATCATCTTACCGCTCTGAACGGGAAACGCACTTTGCGTCTTCCTAAATGCCTGCAACAAAGGATCCTCCAATGCCGAGTCCTCCTCTGGACCTGACACTGGCATATTAAGTGTTTTAAGAGTTTCCAAAATCAACGCTTGTAACTCTTGTCGGAAAACACGAACTACTCTGGACTGATTCTGATTTGGGAGTTCTCCCTCTAACTCATCTTCAACATCCAAATCTGGATCCAAAAGATCTGAGTGAATCTTCTCAGACTAAAGAATACTCCTGTAGATCCTTCCCTGTTTTAACCTTCTTGACAGGAACAGAACCGTCAACTTCCAAAGAAATAGCCAATCGCTTCTTTCCCAGATCTGCTACAACTGAGGGAAGTGAGCTGCTTTGACCATTTCCAAAATTTTGCTGAAGCAAAGAAAAAGTCCTGTGAAAACAATGCCGCCAACCCAGACGAAAAAACTGATGGCACATCTGGAGCAGAAGGCCGCCCTGCAACAGGCTCTGGTAAGAGCTGTGGAGGAGAATTAGCGTCCTCCAAAGACAAGTAATCCAGCACTGGATTCGAAAACCTGCTCCACATTTGCAGTTTCTTGAACACAAGATCTGCAGACCCCCGAGTCAGATAAAGTTCCTTTTCTAGAGCCATAAACCAAACACTGTGGCTTAGAAGGCATGACTTTACTTTAGTTTCAAACCACACTACTGATAATATATTCAATTGAATTATCCTTCTTTTAAAAAAAAAACTCCGTAAACAGTTTAAAATGAAATCAAATGAAATAAAATTCTCTAACACAAAATTTCCTTTGCAAAGAAAACTAATAAGAATGAAAACATTCATTCACTGTTTGCCGACAGCACATCCACTTACTGTTTTTCGTTTCCCCATGCACACGCAAAGAACGGCGCAGCCTGCAGAGAAACTGCCACTGGAAAATAAGTGCGCAGCAGGAAAAAATGAGTCTCATCCAGGAGAAAAAAAGATCCCCTGGAAACTTCACTCCAAACAACCGGCTCCTCGATGCTATGCTTTTTCAGCGTTGGAGAAACCAGAAAGCGTAGTTACTCACCTGTAACAGGTGTTCTCCAGGAGCAGCAGGAATCAGTCCTCACTTATGGGTGACGTCGGCGCCGACGGAGCCCTCGCGGAGCAATTTTCCCCAGCTTTCAAAGAAAGCCTTTGGGAATTGCAGCGCGCATGCGCGGTCGTCTTCCCGCCCGAGGGTGCCATCTTAGCCAGTCAGATGACATAGCTAAAAAAGACAGCATAAAAATTTGCAAAAAGAACATAAGCAGACGATTGCAACTCCAAGGGGAGGAGGGAGGGTAGCGAGGACTGATTCCTGCTGCTCCTGGAGAACACCTGTTACAGGTGAGTAACTACGCTTTCTCCAGGACCAAGCAGGAAGTCAGTCCTCACTTATGGGACTCCCAAGCTCAAGGCTACCGGAGACCCTAAGCACAAAAATGAGCTCCCTCTAGCTCAGCAGCACAGAAGGATAGAATCTTCACTGAATTATCACCCACCGGTAGCCCACATCCGGGATGGAGGGTAGGAGTTGCTCAGACCTCAAAGAGATTACGGAGGACTGCCTGTCCGAAAGCACTGTCCCTACGGGACTCCCTCTCGAGACAGTAATGGACCGCAAAAGTCTGGCTCGAAGACCAAGTAGCGGCCCGGCAGATGTCTGCCAGCGGAACAGAGCGGAGGTAAGCCACTGACGTGGCCTTTGCCCGAACGCAATGAGCCGTGACTCGACTTTCTAAGGAGAGTCCGGCTGCCCCATAAGCCCAAGAGATACAGTCCGCAACCCAGATGGACAGAGTACGCTTGGAGACCGGGAGCCCCAATTTATTGGGGTCAAAAGACACAAAAAGCTGAGCAGCTTTACGGTGCTCCCGCGTACGGTCAAGGTAGAAGTTCAATGCCCTTCTACAGTCCAGGGTATGGAGGACCGTCTCAGCTCGGCTGGAGTGTGGTCTGGGAAAGAAGGTTGGAAGTACCACCTCCTGATTGATGTGAAAAGGGGAGACCACTTTAGGCAGAAATTTCGGATGAGTCCGTAGGACTACCCTATTCTTGTAGAACCTAGTGTAAGGGGGATCAGACACGAGGGCCTGCAATTCACTTACGCGTCTAGCGGAAGTGAGGGCTATCAAGAACAGTGTCTTCCAAGACAGAAAACGGAGAGAACAGGTAGCCATAGGTTCAAAAGGCGGACAGGTGATACGCTGCAAAACCACATTCAGGTCCCAGTCAGGCGCTGGCGGGCGCAGAGGTGGTTTAAGTAGAAGGAGACCTCGGAGAAACCTCGCTACAAGAGGGTCGTTGGAGAGAGGTCTGCCGTCCACCGGCACATGATGTGCTGAAAGAGCACTGAGGTGAACTTTGACGGAGTTGGACTTAAGTCCCAGATTAGAGAGGTGCAGCAAGTACTGCAAGATCACCGACACCGGGCAGGAGAAGGGATCGTGAGACTGTTGGGTACACCAGATCGCAAAGCGACGCCATTTAAGGGCGTAGCATTTGCGGGTAGAAGGCCGTCGCGAAGCCAAGACGACCTCCTCCACCTCCGCCGGCAGGAGAAGGGGAGCCAGGACTACCCTCTCAGCAGCCAGGCCATGAGGTTGAGAGACCTGAGGTTAGGGTGCAGTAGGGACCCCTGATCCTGAGTGAGGAGATACGGTTGTACCCCCAGAGGGATTGGATCCTCCACCGCCAGTTGCAGCAGGAGCGGAAACCACGGCTGCCTGGGCCAGCGAGGGGCCACCAGGATCATGAAGGCTTTGTCTCGGAGAACCTTGAAAAGAGTCCGAGAGACTAGCGGGATGGGAGGGAAAGCGTACAGAAGGCTCCCCGACCATGAGATCAGAAAGGCGTCCGCCGCAACCCGAAGGGGGTGTGGCTGACGAGAGCAGAAGCGAGGAAGCTGCCGGTTGTGAGGACTGGCAAAGAGATCCACCGTGGGGAGGCCCCACCGGAGGAAGAGCTTCTGAACTACCAAGGGATCCAGACGCCACTCGTGCGGCTGGAGGACCCTGCTGAGTTTGTCCGCAAGGCAATTTTCTTGGCCCGGGAGATAAACCGCCTTGAGGAGAATGCCGTGACTGACGGCCCAAGAGCAGAGCTTCTGTGCCTCCCGGCAGAGGAGGAAGGAGCCCGTGCCCCCCTGCTTGTTCACGTAGAACATGGCAACTTGATTGTCCATCTGGACAAGGACGGACTGGTGGGAAGTCAGGTGGGAGAAAGCCTTGAGAGCTAGGCGGATCGCCCTGAGCTCCAGGAAGTTGATCTGCTGAGCAGACTCCCACGTGGTCCAGAGGCCCTGAGTACGTGCCTCTTGGCAATGTGCTCCCCAGCCCAGGAGGGATGCATCGGTGGTCAGCACCCAGGTCGGCTGAGGTGACTGGAAAGGCATTCCGAATATTAGGTTCGGCTGCCGGAGCCACCACCGGAGAGACGAGATCAGCGGCTCGGAGACGCGCACTAGGTCTGCTAAGCCGCCTGTGGCTTGTCGCCACTGCTGGCGGAGACACCATTGAGCAGACCGCATATTCAGGCGGGCATTGGGGGTCACATGGACGGTGGAAGCCATATGGCCGAGTAGTCTCAGGAAGCGCCTGGCGGAGACCAGGGGCTGGCTGCGAAAGCGGTCGGCTAGGTCCATGAGCCGTTGAGCCCTGTCGAGCGGTAGGTATGCTCGCGCCTGAGGAGAGTGCAGTCTTGCGCCGATGAACTCGAGATCCTGTGAGGGGAGCAAAGTGGATTTTGCGAAGTTTATAACAAAGCCCAAGTGCTGCAGAAGAGTCACCGTGCGGCGCGTGGCGTCGGTGACCTCCCGAGCGTACGCCGCTCTGATGAGCCAGTCGTCGAGGTACGGAAAGACATAGAGGCCGTGAAGCCGGAGATGGGCCGCCACGACCGCGAGACATTTTGTGAAGACTCGCGGTGCGGAGGACAGGCCAAAGGGCAGTACTCTGTACTGGTAATGATTTCCTGCCACCACAAACCGCAGGTATTGGCGGTGGCTTGGGTGGATGAGGATGTGCGTGTAGGCATCCTTTAGATCCAAGGAGCATAGCCAATCTCCCTGCTGGAGGTAGGGCAGAAGGATTCCAAGGGTAAGCATTTTGAACTTCTCCCGCACAAGGAACTTGTTGAGGTTGCGCAAGTCCAGGATGGGTCTGAGGCCCCCTGTTCTCTTTGGTATCAGAAAATACCTGGAATAAAAGCCTTGACCTCTCAGGTGGTGTGGCACCGGTTCCACCGCCTGTTCCTGCAGAAGACCTGCTAACTCCTGAAGGAGCAACTCCCTGTGCAGAGGGGGTTGCGGAGCTTCTCCCGGAAAATAGGAGGGAGGAACCTGGTGGAAGTGGAGAAGATAGCCGTCTCGCACGACTTGAAGCACCCAGGCATCTGCGGTGATGCTGGACCACCTGTGGGCGAAGTGAACCAGCCGGCCACCGGTGCTGGGAGGAACCAGCGGGGGGGGAAAGGCTATGCTGTGTGAGTCAAAAACCCCCACCCTGCTGAGCAGGGGCTGGTGGTGCAGGCTTGGGGGCTTGCTGCCTACGGGACCCGTTACCCCGTCCCTTGGCCTGCTGGCCCTGTTGGGGAGCTGCAGGGGCCTGATAGTGGGGGTATTGTTTGTAGGCAGCCGCCTTCCTCGGGTAAAAGGACTTTTTCCCCGAGCCCTTCTTTTTCTGGGAAGGGGCGGAGGTCTTCCTAGAAAGCCTGGTCCTGGTGAGAGTCTCAGTCTCAATTTGCGCAGCCTTTTCCGCCATGGGCTTGCCAAAGAGGTTTTCGCCTCGGCAGGGGACATCGACCAACTTGTCCTGTACCCAGGGCTCAAGGTCTGACGACTGAAGCCAAGCCTGTCGGCGGGCACCGATGCCGGCTGCGGCCACTCGAGCCGATGCTTCAAAGCCATCATAGGCTGCTCGGGACATGAACTTTGAGCATTCCCGAATGCCAGTGGACAAGGCTAGGAACCTCCGCAAGGGTTCCTCGGACAGACCAGCGGAGAATCCGGCTAGCTCTTTAGCCAGATCCCAGAGATACATGCCCATGTATAGCTGGTAAGTCTGGACACGACATGCGAGCATAGAGCCCTGGAAACACTTCTTGCCAAGGCCATCCAGGTTACGGGCCTCCCTTCCAGGAGGCACCGAGGAGTGCATCTTCTGGCTCTTAAGACGATGCATGGCCGATTCCACTACCATGGAATGGTGTGGCAGCTGTGCCTTTTGAAAGCCAGGGCTTTTGCGGACTCGATAGATAGAATCGACCCGCTTGCTCAGGACCGGCGAGGAGGCCGGACTCTCCCACATGCGGAAGAGTAGTCGTTCCAGCATAGGAGGAACCGGTACAGTAAAGTGTTCCCTCGCGGGAGAGTCATACTGGAGGGCGTCGAGCTCGAGGCTCGAGGCTCCTCCTCGGGATCCGCAGGGAAGGCCAAAGCCTTGGCCATATCCCTAACGAAGTCCGAGAACCGGGCATCCTCCGGGGGGGACTGCTTCCGAGGCTCGGACTCCGGTGAGTCCGATGGGACACACCGAGTCCGGAAAGAATCAGGTGACTCTTCCTCCTCAGACTCCCAGACCGACTCCGACGAGGACTCGGTGGGGTCGGCCTGGGCAGGGCGCGGTGCCAGCCGCCCCGACGCCGAGGGAGTCGGCGTCGGCGACCTCGGTCCCGAACGGGAGGCCGAGGGTGACCTCGACCGAGGATCGACTCGAGTTTATCGACTCGAGGATCGGCTCGGTCTCCGGGGTCGACTTGGACGTTGACGTCCCGGCGGTCGGGGCAGCGGCGCCAGCGAAGCCAGCGAGCAGTGCCCTCTGCTGGTCCATGAAGGCAGACAGTCTGCTCTCCAAGGCCGTCAACCTGAGTCCGAGCTCAGGTGACCCAGCAGCCCCCGACTCGGGGCCCGACGTCGGCTGTCGCGGAGGCGAGTCCAGAAGGACCACAGGACTTACCCGGGCAGGCATCTCCGACTCCAGGCGAGGTCGCTTCGGGATGTGTTCCTTCTCCAAGGAGCCGGGGCGGCTGTCGGGGCTATGCGACCTGGCCCTCGCGGAACCAGGAGCGTCCACCGACGCCGCCCTCGCGGGTTTCACCTTCCGACGATGGTCCCCGGAGGGAGAACCCCGGTCGGAGGAACTCCGGCGACGGTCCGAGCTGGAGCCTTTCGACGCGGAGGCCTCCGACGAGGTCCGGGTACGGCTGGGGTCAGCGAAGATTCTCTCACGCTGATGCCGCCGACTTCTCAACGCCTTTGAGGACATTTTGCTGCAGGGCCCACAGATCAGTTCCTCATGATCCGGGCCCAGGCAGCGGAGGCAAAAGTCGTGTGTGTCAGTGACATATTTCGGTCACACCGACCACACCGCTTAAACCCACTGGCAGCCATCGGGGGAAAAAGGGCCCCTGCGAGGTCAAAGGACCGGGCTGCCAGGGAAAAACCGAAAACGAAAGCTGACTAAGTCAGAAAAACCGAAAAAAGTAAGAGGACTCGTGACCGGCGTCGCGAGTCCGGGCGGGAAAAAGATCGGCGTCGAACCGAAGGAAAAAAGGATAAAATAAAGAAGAAAATCAACTTTTTCGCGGGGACAAGACGGGGACGTCTGTAGGGCTCCGCGGAAAAAAGGAGACTGGCTAAGATGGCACCCTCGGGCGGGAAGACGACCGCGCATGCGCGCTGCAATTCCCAAAGGCTTTCTTTGAAAGCTGGGGAAAATTGCTCCGCGAGGGCTCCGTCGGCGCCGACGTCACCCATAAGTGAGGACTGACTTCCTGCTTGGTCCTGGAGAATCTCTACATAAACAGGAAGTTACAATTTGAAAGCTCCGTCGGCACAATTAAACCTGTGCCTCGCAGAGAACAGCATCCTCCAGATAACAGCTAAGAGCTGTTTTGACTCTGCCAGAAAGTACTCCTCACCTAATGTAAGTAGGTTCAGGAGACTTGATAAAACGATTTAGCCCAGACAAAAAATAAACGCAGCTATACAAAACTGTCAGAGAAGAAATTTAAAAGAGGGGGGCACATCTCTGGCTTTAAAGCCACAGTAACTGAACTACTCGCTCAAAATAAAGCTAAATAGAATTCAAAATACTTAACTGTCCCTCCAATGAGCTTAGAATCTCTAGGCTCCACAACTTCCAGCTGATTGGAGACTGAACTGGAGCAAGGAGGCGGTCCCTCAGGTACTTATGCTGGTGACAAAGAATGTCATTGTTCAGTCTCCAAGCTTCTGGAGGAACCTAAATACCAGAGATTCCAGGACTGGACTGGAGAGACGATAAGGAACAAAAGAATAAGGATAAATTTTTCTGTGGTGACAGGGTATGCATCTTGTCGGCTCCGTGGAAAACAAAAAACTGAAGAGGAAGAGTTGGAAAGGCAGCACACAGGCGCTGTGGGATGCTCCCAAAAGCTTTCCTATTGGACGCTGGGGAGCGTTCCCATAAGGCTCTTGTCGGTACCGACGATACCCATATGTGAAGACTACATTCCAGCTTGTTCCTGGAGATAGAACAGACTCTTTCAAAAGCCACAAAAATATACTAGAACACGCTAGAAGAAAAAAAAAAACAACTTGTGAACTCTGACCCAGTTCTCATGGCCGATTCCACAAAATATGCCTCCTTTCAAACTGGTCATCTGTGCACCATGCTCAAAAGAAATTAAGTTGGCATGTAAGTTCAAGTTAATCATTAAGTACAAACATGTTTACTGTAAGTAACCAAACTACTGTGTAATGCAGTTTTAAGCCTATTTTCATACACTTCTGACATGAATCTCTAAAGATGTAGGTAGTCAGCTTACCAGTCTGAGCACAGGCCATCAGATCTCTCTTTTGCTTTATAATGGGTATGGCATGCTTCTGTACTGGAGTAGGACGCGTGTAACGCGTCAGCTCAATATTGCCCATAATAATTTCTCCCATGTCGACATCATGAAACTGGAAAAAAGCATGATATATCAATTTTTGTTAGGCCTGGATCTAGATCTGTATGACAAGTACTGCATTTGAACAAATTTCATTCCATGAGAAATATTGGCTTAATTTATTCCCAACACCCTTTCTTGGGCTAACAGGTCTATAATGGGGTTTCAGTGAGGTATTTGGTTTCTTTGGAGGGATTGGAGATATTGGGGTTGGGGAGGGAACAGCATGGTTCTGTGCAGGGGGATGTATGGTGGGTTCTGCAGGGGGATGAGTGCAGGAGTAGCCAAATGGTTACAGCACTGACTTAACATAAGATATGCCATACTGGGTCAGACCAAGGTCCATCAAGCCCAGTATCCTGTTTCCAACAGTGGCCAATCTAGGTCATAAGTACCTAAGTTCCCCCAAAAGACAGGTTCCACAATGCTTGTATTGGGTCAAGCAGTGATGTCCTGGGTCCCTTTTAATAATGATTTATGGACCTTTCCTCCAGGAACTTGTCCAAACCTTTTTTAAACCCAGCTACACTAACAGCTTTTACTACATCCTCCGGTAACAAATTCCAGAGTTTGATTACACATTGAGTGAAAAAATATTCTATTAGTCTTAAATAGTTTACCCTGTAGCTTCATTGCATGTCCTAGTCTTTCTATATTCTGATGTAAACAATCGATCTATGTTTTACCCGTTCCACTCATTAATTTATAGACATCTATCATATCTCCCCTCAGCCATCTTTTCCAGGTTGAAGAGCCCTAACCTTTTTAGCCTCTTAAGGGTATTCTTCCATCCCCTTTACCATTTTGGTGGCTCCTCTGTACCTTTTCTAATAATGCTATATCCTTTTTAAGATACGGCGACCAGAATTGCAAACAATATTCAAGGTGCGGTCGCACCATGGAACGATACAGAGGCATAATATCCTTTGAGGAGAGGAGGGATAGGGGAGATATGATTCAGACCTTTAAATACTTAGAGAACTAATGAACAAACAAACCTCTTCCAGAGACAGGGAAGCTGTAAAACTAGAGGGCATGACATGAAGCTGCAAGATGGTAAATTGAAAGGCAATGTCAGGAAATACTTTTTTACTGAAAGGGTGGTGGATGCTTGGAATGCCCTCCTGATGGAGGTGGTGGGGGCAAACACAGTGACGGAATTCAAAGTGGCCTGGGACAGACACAATGGATCACTTTACAGCAACAAGATTAAAATCAAAATAAACGGAACCATCTAATTTCTCAGCAAATAGGGGTGTCCTACATGGAGCAATGGGGGGAGGAGCGGTGGGTTCACCCCTAAACAACAAAAACAACAAAGATATGGGGAGGGGTGCACCTGTTCCTGGTGGGTGCACCACTAAGCAAAGACATGGGTAGGGGTGCACCTACTCCCTAAAAGGCATGGGAAGGGGTGCACCTACTCCTGCCATATTGCTGGGCAGACTAGATGGACCACACTGGTCTTTATCTGCTGTCATTTACTATGTTACGATGTTTTATTTTCCATTCCTTTCCTTATGATACCTAGCATTCTATTTGCTCTCTTGGCTGCCGCTGCACACTGGGCAGAGCGTTTTAATATGTTATCCAGCACAGGGGCTGAATGTAAATACTGAGTAGTAGAGGAGATAGTGTGGATCCTTGGGGTACTCTTGTAGCAGAATGCATGGAGATGTGTGGTTTCTGATTTTTATCCATTGGCTACACAGAGTACAAGTAACTCCATTCAAGAGGCTTGTCTTGTTCTCTATCATGGAGTTGATTTACAATCGACCTCAACTATCTGGTATGACTTTTGGGGCAATCAGTGGCTGAAAATTTCAGAGCAAGTGTCCCCCCTTCCAATTAAACTGGGCACAGGGTTCTCTTAATTATTTGGAGACTGAGTTGTCTAGGAAAGCATAGTTACTCACCTGTAACAAGTGTTCTCCAGGGACAGCAGGAAATCAGTCCTCACATATAGCTGACATCTGCACTGACTGAGCCCACACAGTAGCTTCTCCCCAGCTTTCAAAGCCAGCCTTTGGGAGATGCACAACATATGCATAGTTCCCTTCCTACCCAAGGGTGTCAGCTTACCTCAATTCGATGACAACTCAAAGGCAAAAAACAGAGCAACTCCGTGGGGAGGAGGAAGGGTTGTGAGGACAGATTCCTGCTGTCCCCAGAAAACACCCGTTACAGTAACACTGCTTTCTCTGGGAACAAGAAGGAAGTCAGTCCTCATATATGGAACTCCCTAGCTCTCTATTGAAAACCTCTAAAAAGCCACAGGTGACCAGAAAAAGGTGAGCACTGAGCAGCAGCAATGAGTCTTAAGACAGACTCCTGAGTGGCCCAAGTGACCATTAAGAAACCAGCACTGTGGTAGCCTGAACACACACACAAGGGTCAGAGGGCAGGAGGTGCCTTCATCCCTAATACAGTACTGCCTGGCCAAACACTGTCCTTACGGGACTCCCTTTCCAGATTGTAATGAGCTGTGAAGGTATGGATTGAGGATCAGGTGGCAGCACAGCAGATTTTTAACGGCATGCAGGTTTGGTACAGATGCTGCCATGGTCCTGATGCTGTGGACCATGACCCGGTACTACAGCAAGAGCCCAGCCCACTCCGCCACCCAGATGGACAGATTATGTTTGATCACTGCTGCCCCTAGCCAACTGGGGTCAGACAAAGCTGTTAGGCTTTGCGGTGCCCCTGGGTACACTGGAGACCTGGACAGGGCCCTCTTACAGTCCAGAGTATGGAGAATGGTCTCCACCCTGCTGGCAATAGGCCACAGAAAGGTGGTGGGGAGCACCACCTCCTGGTTGAGGTGGAAAGGGGACATAACCTTAGAAAGTAACTTGGGGTGCATGCAAAGCATGACCCTGTTCTTATAGAATCTCGTGTAGGATGGATCTGCTACCAACATCTGAAGCTCACTGACCTTGCAAGACGTAAGCACCACCAAGAACACAAAATGCCAGGAAAGGGTACTGTAAGTGGCAGGTAGCCAGGGGCTCAAGGGGCCAGTGAGTTGGGACAGCACCATGTTGTTGAGGTCCCACTCTCCACTGTCAGCAGGCAGACAGGAAGCTTGGACAATAGGAGACCCTGCAGGAAGCAGGTCACGAGAGGTTGGACAGAGGGGGACTTGGTGGTGGGTGCGTCGTGAGTGCACTCAGGTGGACCCTGACAGAGCTAGGCTTCAGTCCAGCCTGGGACAGGTGAAGCAAATATTGCAACACAAGCTGCACAGAGCATTAGAACGGATTGACCTGTTGCTCTGCGCACCACATCGAGAAACTATGCAATTTAAGGCGTAAGCTCATCTTGTGGTGGTCCTACAGGAGACCAGAACCACCTCATCTACCTCCCCTGCAAGGGGCCAAGGCTACCCATTCAGCAGCCAGACTGTTAGCATCGGAGATCCCAGATTGAGGTGGAGGGAGCCCCCCTCCTGTGACAGCAGCACTGGGGCACTCCCCAGAGGGACCAGGGGCACTGTAGATAAGTGAAGGAGCAGTGGGAAACAGTTGCCTGGGTCACTGAGGGGCTACTCTTATCAGTGATGCCCCATCAGGTTGAACCTTGAAAAAGGTCTTGGCAAATCAGTGGTGTAGGTGGGAAGGTGTAAAGATGGCCCTCCGTCCACATAATGAGGAATGCATCTGCTGCTACCCAGGGTGGGTGTGGCTGCCTGGAGCAGAAGAGGGGCAGCTGGGTGTTTGTCAGACTGGCAAAAAAGGTCCATCTGTGGAGTCTAGAGCTGGTAGAGCCTATAGGCCACTGGGGTCCAGCTGAAGGACCCTGCTCAGCCTGTCCGCCAGGATGCTGTCCTGGCCCAGCATATACACAGCCCACAGGAGAATCCCGTGATGGTTTGCATAAGAGCAGAGAGCTACTGCCTCTTGGCAGAGATTGTACAACCCCATGTCCCCCTGCTGACATAGAACACTGCTACGTGATTGCCTGTCTAGACCAGCAATGAATGGTGATGAAGGCACAGAGGGCCAGGAGTATGGCCCTAAGCTTTAAGTGGTTGATCTACTGACCAACTGTCCTGCATGCAGAGGCTGTTGCAGGGGGCTCCCCAGCCAGAGGTGACATGTCTGGTTAGGACCATCTGGGGGGCAGAGACCTGGAAGGGATTCCCTGCCAGAACATGCTATGGGGCTTGCCACCAGGCAAGAGAGTCAGCCAGTTGGTGGGTCACCACCACCCTATCCTGAAGTTGGCCTGTGGCCTAGGTCCACTGGGAGCAGAGGCCCCATTGAGCCACCCTCATTTGAAGGCAGGTGTCCAGAGTAAAATTAACTGTGGATGCCATTTGCCCCAAAAGGGAGAAGCAGGAGACAGGCAGGCACCAGGTATCTGTGCTGCACAGCCACAGCCGGCACCCTGAGGCAACTGACCCTGTCCCAAGGGAGAAAGGCTTTAGCCTGAATTGTATCCAGCCTTGCCCCTACAGACACTTTCGAGAGGAGATGGGACTTGGGGTTCATGTTAAACCACCCAAAGTGCTGCCGGACGAGGCTACTGTGCACCGTTGCAGGTTGCACCTCTGCGGCTGTGTGGCCTCTTATGAGCCAGTTGTCCAGGTAGGGAAAGCAGTTACTTACCTGTAACAGATGATCTCTGGGAACAGCAGGAATAAGTCTTCACATATGGGTATCGTCGGTACCGACGGAGCCTGCGCAGGAATGCTCCCCAGCGTCCAGTAAGAAAGCTTTTGGGAGCATCCCACAGCACCTGCACACTGCCTTCCCGCCTTTCCCAACTGCCTCTCTCCAGTTCGAGTTTTAAAGCTGAGACAAAGAAAGAGAGGAAAGGAAAGAGAGATACAACTCCTAGGGGAGGTGGGTGGGTTGTGAAGACTTATTCCTGCTGTTCCCAGAGATCACCTGTTACAGGTAAGTAACTGTGCTATCTCCAGGAACAAGCAGGAATGAGTCTTCACATATGGGGACTCCCTAGCTGCAGATGCCAGGGGAAGACCCCAGGTTGTGTGTCCTTGAAAAGGACTCTACCTCCCCCCATGGATCTCTGGCATCCAACCAGGGTAGGTGGGTAGGAGTTGATTAGGAATGGAACAGGTGTTTGAGAACAGCCTGACCAAACGAGGCATCCTGATGGGAGTCCTTGTCCAAACAGTAACGGGCTGTGAAGGTATGAACCGAGGCCCAGGTGGCCGCTCAACAGATTTGTCCGATGGACATGGAGTTTAGACGAGCCATTGAGGCTGCCATGGCTCTCACATCGTGAACTGTGACATGGCCCTCCAGAGAAAGGTTCCTACTCTGGTAGGCGAAAGAAACACACTGAGCAATCCAGTTGGACTGTGTTCTCTTAGAAACTGGACGTCCTAAATGAGAAGGATCAAAAGCAACAGAGTTGAGAAGACTTTCTATGTTGCTGTGTTCTTTGTAAGTAAAAAGCAAGAGCTCTCTTACAATCCAAGGTATGAAGATTCCTCTCTGCACTTGATGCATGAGGTTCTGGAAAAAAGACAGGTAAATATACCTCTTGGTTTAGATGAAAAGGCGAGACCACTTTGGGCATAAAGTGTGGATTGGTCCTGAGGACTACCTTATGATGGAACCTTGTATAAGGTGGATTAGCCACCAAAGCTTGCAACTCACTGATGCGACGTGCTGAGGTGACTGCAATGAGAAAGATAACTTTCCAAGAAAGAAATTTCAAGGAGGCGGTGGCTAAAGGTTCAAAGAATGGCTTCATAAGCTGGCCAAGAACCAGGTTTAAGTCCCATGCCACTGGAGGTGGTCTAATTGGAGGTTTAGTTAGAAGGCCTCATGAATCTTGTTATAAGAGGATGAGAGGAAATAGGCTGTCCATTGAGAGGCTTGAGGGACGCTGCAATAGCACTCAAATGGACTCTTACTGAATTCGTTTTAAGACCTGCATGGGATAAATGCAGGAGATACTCTAGTAAAGAATTCAAAGGTATTGCAAGAGGGTTAAGATCCTTCTCTGAACACCAAATGGTAAATCTTTTCCATTTGAAAGTATAGGAACGTCTAGTAGAAGGCTTTCTGGAGGCATGAATAATATCTGACTTGCTGAGAGAGATGAAAACCTTGAAGGTCTAGGCCTTCAGCAACCAAGCCCTGAGATGGAGACTGGGGGTTTGGGTGCCACAACATTCCCTCCTCCTGGGATAGAAAGTCTGGTGCAGAGCCCAAGTCCAGGGAAGGAGCTTGAGAGAGATGCAGAAGTAGAGGATACCACACTTGGCGTGGCCAATGTGGTGCTATGAGGATCATGGTCCCTCGATCTCTCTGAAGCTTGAATAGTGTTTTGGGAATTAGGGGAATGTGTGGAAAGGCATAAAGGAAGTCTTGACCCCAGTGAAGGAGGAAGGCATCCTTGGCCTCAACACCCTGACACGAAATTCTGGCACAGAACCGGGGAAAGTTTGGCATTCCACGGACTTGCAAAGAGGTCTATGCCCGGGGATCCCAAATTTGAAAAATCCTGGCTACCTGGTCCATGTGGAGGGACCACTCGTGTGGAAGCAGAACTCGACTGAGTCTGTCTGCCCAAGAGTTTTGAACGCCTGGAAGATATACTGCCAGATGATGAATGTGATGCTCTCTGGCGAAGGCCCACAGTCGCAAAGCTTCGTTGCAAAGCAACAGAGAGCCAGTCCCGCCCTGCTTGTTTACATAGAACATGGCTACTTGGTTGTCCGTATGGATGAGGACTGCCCTGTAGCTGAGCAGGGAATGGAACACTCAGAGCTAAGAATATTGCCCTGAGTTCCAAGAGATTGATATATAGAGAAGTCTCCTATGGAGACCAGATGCCCTGGGTGGAGAGATCCTGCAGATGAGCTCCCCAACCCACTGGAGAAGCATCTGTTGTAAGAGTTGCTTGGGGTAGTGACTGCTGAAAAGGGGACCCCAGCAACAGATTTGGAGAGGACTTCCACCACTGGAGAGACCAAAAAAGGCGACTGGAGTTTGCTATTTTGTCTGACAGGCAACCTGATGCCTGAGTCCATTGGGTGGACAAAGTCCATTGAGCTGCCCTCATGTGAAGGCAAGCATATGGAACCATGTGCATGGTGGATGCCATGTGGCCTAAGAGTTTTAACATCTCTCGAGCAGTTAAATGGGAATTTAACTGTATCTGGGAGGCTAACTACACTAAGCGTAGGCAACGGGCCTGAGGAAGATAGGCCCTTGCAGTTGTGGTATCCAGCAAGGCCCCTATAAACTCCAGAGACTGAGTAGGGGTGAGATTTGATTTTGGGATGTTTATTACCAGTCCCAAATACTGAAGAACACGCATTGTGCAGATTAGACAATTCTGGGCCTCTGACTGGGATGGAGCTCGAATGAGGCAGTCGTCCAGGTAAGGGAAAATGAATATTCCTAGAGTGCGTAGAAATGCAGCTACTACTGCCATGCATTTCGTGAACACCCTTGGTGCAGAGGCCAGACCAAAAGGAAGCACCTTGTATTGGTAGTGCTTTCCTTGAAAAAAGGAACCTTAGGAACCTTGTGTGTTGGATGGATGAGGACATGGGTGTACGCATCCTTGAGATCTAGAGAACAAAGCCAGTCCTGACTCTGAAGGTATGGAAGCAGAGCACCGAGAGAAATCTTGAATTTCTCTTTGAATAGAAACTTGTTCAATTCTCTGAGATCTAATATGGTCTGTAGCCCCCCGTTTTCTTTGGGATAAGAAAATAAGGGGAGTAGAACCCTGAGCCCTGTTGAAGAGATACTTCTTCTATTGCCCCTTGGGCAAGAAGGGTGGCAATCTCCTGACCCAGGTTGAGGAGAGATGTTGGAGAATTGAACTGTTTCATCATGGTGCAAGGAGGAAGGCTTAAGAAATGAAGCTTGTACCCTTCCCTTATGATGGAGAGGGTCCATTGCTCTGCTGTGATTTGTTGCCATCTGGGAGCAAAGTAAGCCAACCTTCCTGGAATGGTGAGGGGCTCTGGTTCTTCCAGAGCTAGAAAGGCTAAGTTCTCTAGTTGCAAGTCAAAGGCCCTGAGGAGGCTGAGGCTGCTGGGCCGTGGAAGGCCTAGCAGCCTTTGACTTGGCCTGTTTAGGTGGTTGCTGACGTTTTGCAGCAAAACGACCTGCAGAAGATGCCTGCTGACCATAAGCAGGATAATATCTTCCCTTTTTAGAAAAAGGTGTCTTTTTGAACACTCTTTTCTTAACAGGAGCAGAGGTGGACTTTGAAAGTCGATCCAAAGCGGAGTTCTCAGCATCCATCTGAGTGGCCTTTGCTTGCCAATCCTTGCCAAAAAGGTTTTCACCTGTACAAGGAAGATCTCCTAATTCATCTTGGACCCAGAGTTCCAAATCAGAAGCTTGTAGCCAAGCAATTCTGCATGCACCTATGGCAATAGCCGAGGCTCTGCTTACACACTTAAGAGTCAAAAGCTGCAAGGTTGGAAAATTTGGAAACATCCTGGGCATGTTTGAGCCAAGTGAGAAACTCCTGCCTTTTATCTTCTGAAATAAAAGGGGTTATAGTCTGCAGATCTGTGACTTTTTAGAAACATCCCTATATAGAGACTATAGGAGTTGATTCTGGCAGCTAGCATAGAAGCTTGAAAAACCCTACGGCCAAAAGCATCTAGGGTCCTGCATTCACATCCTGGAGGATTAAATGAGTGTCTTTTTGCACTCTTTATCTTTCTCATGGCAGACTACTACAATAGTGGTGAGGAAGCTGAGTCTTATGAAAGCCAGGACAAGGAGGGACACGATACATGGTGTCTAACCTGTGAGAATGAGGAGAGGTGGTAAGAGGTGTCTCCCACATGCTCAACATGAGATCATACAAAATCTCATAAATAGGTAAAGTAGCTGCCTCTTTAGGAGCTTTAGGATATTGTAAAATATCCAGCTGCTTGGCTCTATGCTCTGACTCAGGGGCCACTGTGATGCAGAGGCCCCTAGCCCCTAATGAAGTCTTAAAAAGACAAGTCTTCTGGAGGAGACACTGTGTTTAGGAGAAGACTCCTGAGGAAGAAGTATCGATGCCTCGACAGATCCGTCAGACACTCCTCAAGTCTTCAGAGGAATCAAAGTATCGCCTGTCTGGATGCTCCTGTAAAGTCCGATTACGCATATCGGACTTTACAGGAGCATCCAGACAGAGTGGGATCAACAAGTGGGACCAGACAGAGTGGGATCGACATCAGGAGTAATGGTACCGGTTCGGTACCGATGGGCATCATAGGACAGGGTACCGTTGCAGTCGACACCAAAGCCAATGTCTATGCAATCGGTACTGGCACCAGGAATGATGCTGGTGCCGGAGCCGGCACCGGGGATTGTTGCGGTACCGGAGGCGTCGAAGCCTGTATGAATGCCGTCAGGGTGCGCTGCATGGTCAGAATCTTCTGATCCATCGATGCCACCAAAGTCTGGATGTTGGTACCAGTGGGAGCCACCGGTACCCCAGAACACAGCAACGGGTGATCGGTCGAGGCTGAGCCATCAATGTCAACCTGTGACCCCATAGACAATGCTTTGGAAGCCGGAACTTCCCGCTAGGGTAATTTTGCCGGTGCAGAGTCAGAGGACAAGCCCGGAGGCATCTTGATGCTTAGAGGGAGATTTTCCCTTCGAGGACTGGCCAGATTTATGCTTGGTTACCTGAGATCCATGGGAGGAAGCAGCAGCCCTGGAAGATGTCGATGCCACCGAAGCTGCATCAGAGGGAAACAGGGTACTGAGCTTGGCTGCTCGGTTCTGCCGACCTCTTTTAGACATCATGGTACAGGACATACAATCCGTGATGGAATGGTCAGGACCCAAACATTTTAGACACCAATCATGGGTGTCAGTGACAGAAATAGTACCGCCACATTTTGTGCACTTTTTAAACCCAGAGGCAGGCTTCTCCATGAGGAGAAAAGTTTTAGGCCTAAGGCCCAAAAACTGAAAATGCACAGTGAAGAAAATTTTTTTTTTTTTTTTGAAGAACGAAAAGAAAAGACCGGCGGTACCAGTCCGACGTTGAAGAAGGCAGACGCGACAAAAATAAAGAAAAAATAAAGAACTTCTGCGGTGACAGGAACACGACCTGCTGGCTCTGCGGAAAAGAAGAACTGGAGAGAGGCGGTTGGGAAAGGCGGGAAGACAGCGCGCAGGCGCTGTGGGATGCTCCCAAAAGCTCTTACTGGACGCTGGGGAGCGTTCCCGCGCAGGTTCCGTCGGTACCCATATGTGAAGACTCATTCCTGCTTGTTCCTGGAGATAGACTGTCAGGCACTTGGTGAAGACCAGTCCAAAGGGTAGCATGCTGTACTGGTAGTGGCATCTCCCATCATGAACCTGAGGTATTTCCTGTGGTTGGGGTGGATGAGGATGTGTGTATGCATCCTTTAGGTCCAAGGAGCATAGCCAGTCTCCCAGCTGGAGGTATGGTTGCAGTGTTCCAAGGGAGAGCATTTGAACTTCATCAGGAACCTTTTAGATCTCCTAAGTCCAGAATGGGTCGGAAACCTCTGGTCCTCTTGCATATGAGGAAGTACTGGAAGTAGAACCCTTTGCCCCCGAGGTGTGCAGACACCGGTTGCACTGCCCTGTCCTCAATAAGGCCTGCGAGCTTCTGGAGCAGTAAGGTCTGGTGGAAGGGAGTCTTGGAGGAGTCTCCCAGAAAGAATGGAAGGGGTGTCTGTGCCGTGGAGATAGTAAACCTCTCACCACCTGCAGTGCCCAGGAGTCAGTGGTGATGGATGGCCACCAGTGGACAAAAGAACCAGACTCTCCCTTGTGGGCTACTGGGCTTGGCCAGGCCTGATCTCCTGGGGGAAAAGAGGCTAAGTCAGAGGAATCAACTACTCCAGCCAGTCTGGGCTGGAACCAGTGCCTGGAGTTTGGGAGCTTTAGGCTTATGGAGGGCCATGCCCTGGTCCCATGGCTACTGTCCACCTGTAATAGGTGTTCTGGGGACAGCAGGAATCAGTCCTCATATGGATGACGTCAGCATCGTAGCCCTCATGGAAGCATCCCCCCAGCTTTCAAATAAAGCCTTTGGGAGATGCCAACCCACATGCATGATCCTCTTCCTTCCCAAGGGTGTCATCTTGCTCAGTCAGATGACATAGCTAGACAAAGATGACAAAAATATGCATAGCAACTCCAAGGAGAGGAGGGAGGTTGTGAGGACTGATTCCTGCTGTCCCCAGAGAACACCTGTTACATGTAACTATGGTTTCTCTGGGAACAAGCAGGAAGTTACAGGCTACTGAAAACCTGTAGAGAAAACCACGGTCACCCCTCAAGGGGAGCTGTGAGTGGCAGCAATTGAGTCTTCAGATACAGACTGCAGAAGGACCCACATGTCCGATGGAATTCAACACAGAAGGATCAGAGAGTAGGAGTTGCCTAGACCTCCAAAAAATTAGAGCATGGCCTGGCCGAAGGCACTGCCCCGTTGGGACTCCCTCTCCAGGCAGTAATGAGTTAAAAAGGTATGTACTGAAGACCAGGTGGCAGCCCAGCAGATGTCCAACATCAGGACAGAGCACAGGTATGCCACTGTGGCCACCATGGCCCTCACATTGTGTGCTGTGACCCAGCCATCCAGCATGAGTTCAGCCTGCTCATAGGCATGGTCAATACAGTCCACCACTCAGGTGGACCGTGTTTGCTTGGTCACAGCTTCCCCCAGCTGACACGGGTTGTAAGAAACAAAAAGCTGAGCAGCTTTGCGGTGGCCCTTGGTATGCTGAATGTAGACAGGTCCCTCTTACAGTCCAAAGTATGAAGGACCGTCTCCACCCTGCTGGAGTGAGGCCTCAGGAAAGTGGTGGGTAGCACCACTTCTTGAGGTAGAAAGATGACACCACTTTTGGCAGGAATTTGGAATGAATGCGTAGCACAACCCTATTCTTGTAGAACCTGGTGTATGGCACCTCTGCCACCAGGGCTTGGAGTTCACTGACCCTGCAAGCAAAGGTAAGTGCCACCAGGAACACTATTTTCCATGAGAGATCTGAGGTGGCAGGTAGACAGGAGCTCAAAGGGCAGACTGGTAAGCTGTGACAGCACCACACTGAGGTCCCACTCTGTTGCAGAGGGCAGATGGGAGGGTTTGGACAGCAGTAGCACCCTAGGACGCAGGTCACCAGAGGCTGAGCAGAGAGGGACTTGCCATCAACAGGGTGGTGGTGTGCTGCCAGGGCACCAAGGTGCACTGATAGTTTGACTTGAGCCTGGATTGCAAAAGAGAAGAAACAGAAATATGATGACAGAAAAAGACCACATGGCCTAGTCTGTCCTTCCATATCAACAACTACAACAGTCCCCTTTTTACCTTTAGAGATCCTCTGTTTGTCCCATGCTTTTTTGAATTCAGTTACTGTCCTCATCTCTACCACCTCCACTGGGAGACTATACCGTGGATCCACTACTCTTTCCGTAAAGAAATATTTCCGCATATCACTCCTGAATCTCCCTTCACCCTCATCCCATGTCCCCTTGTAGCAGTACTTGCTTTCAATTGAAAGAGGCTCTCCCTGAACATTTATGCCACAGAGGTATTTAAACATCTCAATCATATCACCTCTATCCCATCTTTCCTCTAAGGTGTACATATTAAGATCCTTAAGTCTGTCCTCATATGCTTTATAATGTAGACCACTAACCATTTTAGTAGCCACCCTCTGCACTGACTCCATCCTGTTCACATCCTTTTGAAGGTGCGGTCTCCAGAATTGCACACTATACTCCAAATGAGGTCGCACCAAAGACTTATACAGAGGCATTATCACCTTTTTTTCTGCTAGCCATTCCTCTCCGTATGCACCCAAGCATCCTTTTAGCTTTTGCTATCGCCTTTTCTACCTGTTTAGCTACTTTAAGATCATCAGACACAACCACGCCTAGGTCCTGCTCTTTAGTGGACAAAAGTACTTCACCCCCTATACTATATTGCTCCCTTGGATTGCTGCAGCCCAAATGCATGACCTTACATTTTTTAACATTAAATCCTAGCTGCCAAATTCTAGACCATTCTTCAAGCTTAGCTAGATCCCTCCTCATGTTATCTACACCTTCCTGAGTGTCTACTCTATTGCAGATTTTGGTATCATCTGCAAAGAGGCAAACCTTACCCGACAGCCCTTCCGCTATATCACTAACAAAGATGTTAAAAAGAATCTGACCAAGGACAGATCCCTGGGGCACACCACTGGTAACTTCCTTCTCCTCAGAATGAGCTCCATTTACCTGTACTCTGTCACCTCCCACCCAACCAATTTCTAACCCAAGCAGTAACTTTAGAGTCCATCCCTAGGGTGCTCAGTTTGTTTATAAGTCGCCTGTGAGGAACAGTGTCAGAGGCTTTACTGAACTCTAAATACACCACATCTACGGCTCTCCCTCGGTCCAACTCCCTGGTCACCCAGTCAAAGAAATCAGATTTGTCTGACAAGACCTGCCTCTGGTGAATCCATGCTGCCTCAGATCCTGTACTCTGCTGGACTCCAGAAACCTCACTATTTTCTCGTTCAGCAGCGTTTCCAATAATTTACTCACCACCGAAGTTAAACTAACCGGCCTGTAGTTTTCAACATCCTTACTTCCGTTTTTGTGTAAAGGCACCACATGAGCCTCTCTCCAGTCCTTTGGCACCACTCCCGACTCCAACAAGGCATTGAAAAGGTCAGTAAGTGGAGCTGCTAGAACGTCCCCAAGTTCCCTCAGTATTCTAGGGTGTATCCCATCTGGTCCCATTGCTTTGTCTACTTTAAGTTGAGCTAGTTTCTCAGTCTTCTGAAAATTGTTCAAGATGTCCCTCGCTTCTGTTCCTATTTGTGGGTGTTTTCTGAGGTCCTGCTCCTGGTTCTTCATCTGAACAAAGAACAAAAATATTTGTTAAGCAATTCAGCTTATCCTTACCAGCTTCTACATAATCCTCCCCTGCACCCTTGAGTCTGACAATACCACTTTTGCCCTTCCTCTTCTCACTAATATATCTGAAAAATGTCTTATCTTATGGAGAAGGTACTGCAGCACCAGTTGCACTGGGCAGAACGGGTTCACATTTTGCTCTGTGCACCACACTAAACTGTGCCATTTGAAGGTGTAGGCTCTCTTGGTGGAAGCCTAATGGGAGGTCACTAGGACCTCCTGCACCTCCGAGAGGTTGAAGGAGGCTAAGGCTGCCCTTTCAGCAGTCACACTGTCAGTGACAGGGACCTCAGATTGAGGTACAAGAGAGCCATCTTCCTGAGACAAGAGCCGGGGGGGGGGGGGAGTTAGTGCCTCCATCGACAACTGGAGTAATGGGAACCACAGCTGCCTGGGCCACCAGGATCAGCAATGCTGTCAAAGGACCTTGAAGAGAGTCTTGGCAATCAATAGCATGGAAGGGAAGGCATACATGAGGACTTCTGACCACGAGATGAGAAACATCTACTGCTACCCTGCCCAGATGGGGCAGAAGGGAACAGAAGCAGGGCAAACGCAACTTGTCTGGGCTGGCAAAAAGGTCCACCTATGTGGTCCCCCACAGGCAGAAGAGCCGGGTGGCCTCTCTGGAGTCCAGCTGCCACTCGTGTGGTTGGAGGACCCTGCTCAAAATGTCTGCCAGAGTAATGTTCTGGCAGATACCACCCATAGGAGCATTCCTTGACAAACTAAGACCCTGTGCCCCCCTTGCTGGTTCATATAGAACATCGCCATTTGATTGTTTGATCAGCACCAATTGGCGCCTCAGGTGGTGGCAATAGGTTCAGAGGGCTAGATATATTGCCTGGAGCTCCAAGAGGTTGATCTGCTGGTTGCCCTTGGCCTGTGACCAGCTGCCATGGGTGTTAAGTTCCTTGCAGTGGGCTCCCCAGCCCAGCAGGGAGGTGTCTTGAGGACCCTTGAAGGGCTTGGAGCTTGAAAGGGCATCCCCGCCAGGTGGTGTTGTGGGTCTTGCCACCATGTCAGGGTATCTGCAAGCTGGTGGGTCACAGACTGTCCTGGAGTAGGCCTGTGGCCTTTGTCCACTGGTCTCTAAGGTACCACTGGGCAACCCTCATGTGCAGACAGGTGTCTGGGGTGACGGACTGTGGAGGTCTGAGTAGGCACAGCAGAATCTGAATGGACACCAAGGGACAGTGTTGCACGTCTGCGGCCAATTCTGAGACGGTCAGCTCAATCCAGTTGAAGGAAGGCCTTTGCCTGGCTAGGGTCCAACTTTACCCCTATAAACTCAAGATCTTGTCTTAAAAGATGGGACTTGGGATGGTTTATTACGTGCCTCAGATGTTGGATGTGGATGCGGGCCATAGCTTAGTGGATCTCTGCAGCCGTGCCTCCTTTTCATAAGCCAGTCATCCAGGTAGGGAAAGACGAATACCCCGAGACAGATGTAGGCAGCCACTACTGCCAGGGCATTTGGTGAAGACCCATGGGGAGGATGCCAGACCAAATGGTAGTGGCCTCCCCTCACCATGAGAAAGGTATTGCCTGTGGCTGGGGTGAATGAGGATGTGGGAGTAAGCATCCTACAGATCCAAAGAGCATAGCCAATCTCCTTGCTGGAGGTAAGGCAACAATATTCCAAGAAAGCATAATCTTGGACTTCTTCCTCACCAGGAAGTTCAGAATCTGCAGGTCTAGGATGGGCCGTAGGCCCCCTTTTCTTTTTGGCACGAGAGAATACCTGGAGTAGAACCACTTGTCCTTGAGGTGTTGGGGTACTAGTTCCCCTGGAATGCCCAGGAAACTGGTAGTGATGTTGGCCACCTATTGGCATAGTGAATCAAATGTCTCCCCTGTGGGCTGCTGCCCTCCTTGGGGTAGAGGGGCTATGCTCCCCTCATGCTGTGCCGAAGCAGACACCTGGGCTTGGGAGCCTTCTGCTAATGAGGGCCATGGTCAAAAAATAGACTGAAGTACTGGGGATGACATGAACTGCTTCCACCCCTGGTGAGGGCTCAGTATCTGTGGGAAGAGGTCCTCAGACTGGGGGTGGAGAGCGCTCTGAGGGGCTGAATCTTATAGCCTTTGAGCTATCCCTGGAGATTGTTACTCAAAGAGCTACACTTATTGCCACGTCTGCGCTTGAGTTTGACTAATTTATGCGTTTGTATTTCTGCAATATTAAGGAAAGCACAGTTACTTACCTGTCCTGTAACAGGTGATCTCTGGGAACAGCAGGAATAAGTCTTCACATATGGGTACGTCGGTACCGACAAAGCCTGCACGGGAATGCTCCCCAGCGTCCAATCAGAAAGCTTTTGGGAGCATCCCTCAGCACCTGCGTGCTGCCTTCCCGCCTTTCCAACTGTCTCTCCTCAGTTGAGTTTTAGAGCTGAGACAGAGAGAGAAAGAGGAAAGGAAGATAGAGATACAACTCCTAGGGGAGGTGGGTGGGTTGTGAAGACTTATTCCTACTGTTCCCAGAGATCACCTGTTACAGGTAAGTAACTGTGCTATCTCCAGGAACAAGCAGGAATGAGTCTTCACATATAGGGGACTCCCCAGCTTTAGATGCCAGGGAGATCCCATATATTGCATGTCTCTGGGACAGGACTTCACTTCCCACACCTGGATCTCTGGCATCCCATGAGGGATGGTGGGTAGGAGTTGAAAAGAGGAGCTGTAGAAAAACAGCTAACCTAAGGACAACAGGTAAGGAGTCCTTGGTATGTATGATAATTATCATGAAAAATATTGAAAGATCACAATATGGACCTCACCTACTGGATTGAAGGAAGTAGAGAGGCTGAGTCTACTGGAGATCCAGTGGAGGAATCTTCAAGGTGACCTCACGGAGTGAAGGTGAAGGTCCAAGTCTGGAATTGGCAGGTGACCCAGGTGTCAACTGGGGTAGTATAAAAACGGCAGGTCTTTAGTGGAAAGCTTTATGGAAAAAGCTGAAACTCCTTTGGCTACAGAGTCATTAACATTTAGGAGCAAAAGAGGAAGACTGACCGATTTGGACAAACTAACCCAGTCCTGGAGGGAAGAAGGGGTATGGAAAGAAGGTGAAATTAGACTTACCTGCTAATTGTAGTTCCTGGAGTGGAACCAGTCTAGTCCCATAACCTCTGGGTTCCCAATCCTATCCAGCAGCTTGGAGACTGAGAAACTCCACCTTTTTGTGACATCTGTATAAGTCTCCGGTGCCCGCCTCATGCCACCAGTAACCTATTGACAAAGAAGACTCACCGGAGAAACAAATAAGCCAAAATACTACAGTAAACGTTATTGACAACAGTAAAATAGCAAATGAGAGCAAGAAACTCCCAGCCCATTACAGTGCTTAAGAGAAAGTGGGAGCATTCCAACCCCCTGCTTGAAGGAACAGCCCCAACAGTAATAAGAAAGAAATCGCAGCTTACCCGTGAAACAGAGAGAATCCAGACATTTGTTTGCCCAGGAACTCTGGGAGGGGTATGGGACTAGACTGGTTCCACTCCAGGAACTACAATTAGCAGGTAAGTCTAATTTCACCTTCCTGATCGTGTCCCAGTCTAGTCCCATAACCTCTGGGTCCATACCAGAGCAGTGATACACACTTAACGGGAGGGACCTGGCAAACCAGCCTGAAGAACCGCTGATCCGAATGAGGTCTCCTCCGCCATCTGTACATTCAGACGGTAGTGCTTAGCAAAGGTATTGAGGGACGACCAAGTCGCCGCTCTACAGATCTCCACCGGCGAAACCAAACGAGCCTCCGCCCAGGAGGTAGCCTGAGCCCGCGTGGAATGTGCTCTCACACCATTTGGCACGACTCTGCCCTTCAACACATAAGCCGACTCAATGGCCTCCCTAATCCAGCGAGCAATAGATGCCTTAGAGGCCGCTTCACCCTTTTTCTGCCCTGCGAAAAGCACAAAAGGTCTGTCTGACTTCCGAAAGGACTCCATCCGTTTGAGATATTTCTTTAAAGCTCTCTGGACATCCAAAATATGCAGCCTAGGCGCCGAAGAATCACTGCTATCTCTGTGCAGTACCGGCAAGGACATTTCTTGGTTAACATGAAATGCCGAGACCACCTTTGGAAGAAAAGCCGGCACCGGCCGCAACACCACCTTAGACGGAAAGAAAGAAAGATAGGGCTCTCTGCAGGAAAGAGCCTGTAATTCGGAAACACGCCTAGCCGAGCACACGGCCACGAGAAACACCACCTTCAAAGTAAGATCCTTGAGTGACGCCCTAGCCAGCAGCTCAAAAGGCTCCCCCACTAAGGCCTCCAAAACAAAGGGAAGACTCCATTTGGGAAAGACTTGTCGAGCCGGAGGCCTAACGAGAGACACCGCTCAGAAATCGTTTTACATCCCGCTGGACACCCAGCGACTGACCCGCCAGTCTGCCTCTGAAACAAGATAAAGCAGCCACTTGGACTCGCAACGAAGCTGCTGCCAAACCCTTTTCGAAACCATGCTGTAAAAATTCCAGGATCTGCGGGAGGGAAGCCCGTAATGCTTGGTACTGCCGCTCACCACACCACGCCTCAAAAATCCTCCAGATGCGCACATAGGACAACGAAGTGGAACGCCTTCTGGACTTGAGTAAGGTAGAGATAACTGCCAAAGAATATCCTTGGGAGGTCAACCGCGCCCTTTCAAGAGCCAGGCCGTAAGAGAGAATCGACCCACGTGAGGCATGAGTAGCGGCCCTTGAGATAACAGGTCCGCCCTGTCGGGGAGACGCCAGGGCTTTGCCTCCAACAACTGCACCAGGTCCCTGTACCAAGGGCACCGTGGCCAATCCGGCACAATCAAGATGACATGACCCCGGAATCCCTCTACTCTTTGTAGGACCCGGCCGATCAGCACCCACGGCGGGAATACATACAGAAGCTGCTCCGCCGGCCAGACCTGCAAGAGAGCATCCAAGCCCTCCGACATCCATTCCCTGCGCCTGCTGTAGAAACTGTTGCACTTCGCTGACGCGAAGGTCGCCATGAGATCCAACACTGGCCTGCCCCACCTGCGGACCACCATCTCGAACACCTCGGGATTGTTGAGAGAGGCCAAGTTTAAACTTCAGAGAAAGGTGAAAATGACGCTACGGAGTCCTGAAAAACTGCTGAGAAGCAGGCCAAATTATCTGAAAATAGGAAAAGGACTATTGGACTTTTGTGAATGATTTTTTTTTTCCTTATGTATTGTTATTGTTTCCTTGGAAAGTAACTAATTTTAGTATCTCAGATTTTTTCTGCTGAACATCATGTGCCCAATTGCTTATGTCACCTGTTCCCCAGATTTTAGTTATTAGAGTCTATGGGGCAGATGTACAGTGGGAAAAAGTTCTGAATGTGCAGGTGAAATGAGTACCCCACTGCATGGGGAACTGATAAAGATAGCTGAGACCTACAAGCCATTTGGCTTTGACAATTGTAATGCTGGGGGGGGGGGGGGGATGGAAAATATCACCTAAATTACACTGAGGCTTGTCCCCTCAAGCGTTTGCCTTAATGCTATCCACTATGTTTAAGCCCATGTTGTTATTATTGTATTTCTAAATGAATTACAAATGCGATTCAGCCATTGCTTACGTACAATATCCTTGTTGATCCAAGGGTGGAATGTATTACTAATTAAAGATTTATATGGATTTTTGGATCAGCAAAGGATATTGTACTTTACTTTGCAAAGAAATTGAACTCATGAGCATGCTGAGCCAACTTGCTCCAGAGATCAAAGCTGTATTTCCACTCTAGTGAGAGATCTTTACACATCTAGCCTGGGGAGTGTTAAGAGGCCAGAGAGGGAGACAGAATTCTTCCCTTGGCCTTTGAACAATTCTCTTGGCCAATATAGAAACATTTGCCTAGCCAATGTAGACAGGATAAGAATTCATCAATTATAATGTAAAAGCTTTGAGATGCTTTTGGGTGTCTCCCTTGACAGAGACCCATTAATGATAACAAAAGAACACTTCATCTAGCCTTGGAATGTAGGCCATGGAGGATGTGTCCTTTGAGCATTCTCAAATATCTGACCATGTCTGATTGTGTAAGTTTGAGCTTCTAACAGGTGGTCAGAAGCCCACCCAGAAACCAAAGCAAAAAAAGGTGGATGGGGTGGGGAGAAGCTCATGGGTGAGAGCTGGCTGCAACACATTTGTGCCTATATAAGTACAGAGAAAATCCATAACAGACAGAGCGTAGATCTGCTTGGCCAAGCATGAAGTATCCTAGACTGTCATCAGTTCCTCTCGCTGAGCGCTCCCAGCTGATGTGTAAAGGGCTTATGACAAGTTTGGTGAAGTATATTCTCTGTAAATAGCTGCATTCTCTCATAATTCTTTCAGTGCTGTAATTAAGTGCATTAGTTATTATTTTAATTGCATTCTGGTTATCTTTTCTAACTACTCATGTGTAACTAAGAGAATTACTTGTCTTTCTAAATGTTTCCTTACTTTGTTTGTAAATAAACTGCACGTCTTCATTACAAGGTGTTAGCCTTTGTTGAAGACAGACAGGGATGCAGGACCCATTCTCCAGGATCCACTTTTACCCGGCTGAGGAAGTCGGCCTCCACGTTGTCTACCCCTGCTACATGGGCTGCCGACAGGTCCAGAAGGTGGACCTCTGCCCAGGCACACAGAGCCTCGGACTCTAGACACACACTGCTGGTGCCTCCCTGCTTGTTGATATAGGCCACCGCCGTTGCGTTGTCCGATAGCACCCGGACCGCTTTCCTGTCAAGAAGCGTCCGAAACTCCTGCAAAGCCAGCGACACTGCTCTTAGCTCCAACCGGTTTATCGCCCAGGCGCTTTGAGCGTCCCAAAGCCCCTGCGCGAAGTGCCCTGACAATGGGCTCCCCAGCGCAGCAGACTGGCATCGGTCATCACGGCCACCCATGCTGGCGATTCGAGGGACTTCCCTCTCTCTAGCGATTGGGGAAGCAACCACCAGAGCAAGGTCTGACAAACCTCCTCTGGGCAGACTAGTTTCCGTGAGAGGGAGTCTCACTAATGCGACCACCGGCGAAGCAGAGCCCTCTGTAAGGGCCTCATGTGAGCTCTCGCCCACAGAACCATTTCTATCGTCGCCGCCATGGTGCCCAACAACTGCAGGTAATGCCACGCTGAAGGAGTCCGGAGCTTGAGGAACCTCTACACCCGATTCCGCAATTCTAGGGCCCTTTGGTTGGTAAGAAACACTCTGCCGTTCCACGTATCGAACCGCGCCCCCAGGTATTCCAGATTCTGGGAAGGCTGTAAATTACTCTTGGACATTGACAATCCAACCTAGACTCTCCAAAAAGCTTACTACCCGGGCCGTGGCCCGCACGCTGTCATCGTGCGATTTCGCCCGGATCAACCAATTGTCCAGATAAGGATGCACAAGAATGCCTTCCTTTCGCAGAGCCGCCACCACCACCACCATGACCTTGGTAAAGACCCTCGGGGCGGTCGCTAGACCGAAGGGCAATGCTTGGAACGGAAAATGTCCGAACGGGACGGCAAATCTGAGGAACTTGTGATGTTCCGGCCATATGGGAATGTGAAGATAAGCTTCGGACAGATCTAGAGAAGTTAGATACTCCCCCTGTCGCACCGCCACTATGACGGAGCGCAGGGTTTCCATGTGAAAATGACACACGGAGACAGCGGTTGACTCCTTTGAGATCCAGGATCGGCCGAATACCTCAGTCTTTCTTTGGGACAATAAAATAAATGGAGTATCGACCGCACCCGGACTGATCTACGGGCACGGGCGCAATCGCTCTGAGGTCCAGTAATCGCTGTACTGTCTGCCGTAGGGCCGCCCGCTTTGCCACAGTCCTGCCGGGAGAGAGCACGAAGGAGTCCCGCACGGGGCGTAAGAACTCCAGAGCGTAGCCTTCGCGAACAACCTCCAACACCCACTGATCTGTCGTAATGCGGGCCCGGGCGGGAAGAAACTCCCGCAGACGTCCTCCCACGGGAATGGTGGACGACTGGGCCCCCCTCACTTCATTGGGACTTAAGGTTAAGGGAGGAGGAGAAGGAATTAAGACCGAAACCTCGGGCCCTCCGAAACCTCGGGCCCCCCCCCGAAAACCCCAGAAACCCTGGGTTCGGTAGGGAAAACGCCCCCGTTGCCCTGAAGCACCTCTGGGATCAAAAACGACAAAAATCCCAAATCTGACCCCGGGAACCCAGTGCCCCCCCGAGAAACTCTGGGCTTGTCCTCCGGCAACCGTCTGCCCTTGGACTCCCCGAGGTCCTTGACCAGCTTGTCCAAATCCTCGCCGAACAGCAGACGCCCCTTAAAGGGCAACTTGCTCAACCGAGTCTTTGACGAAGTATCGGTGGACCAGTTACGTAACCAGAGATAGCGCCTCGCCGCCACCGCCGACGCCATACTCTTGGACAACCCCCGCATAAGATCGTAATGGATATCCGATAGGTAAGCTGCCCCTGACTCCAGGCGCGCCGCTTCTCCCGCCAAAGGAGACCCTTGGCCCTCCTGAACTTTGAGCCCAACGCAGGCAAGCCCTAGAAACCCAGGCTCCACAAATGGCTGCCTGCAGGGAGATAGCATTGACATCAAAAACTTGCCTTAGCAAGACATCCAAGCTTCCTATCCTGAACGTCCTTGAGAGCCGCGCTACCCTCTACAGGAATGGTCGTCTTCTTGGTCACTGCCGAGACCGCCGCGTCCACCCTGGGAGGTTTAAACATCTTTGTCCCGGTCTAATAAGGAATACAAACGGCTCATCACCCTGGCACCTTTCAAGGGTGCTTCAGGGATATTCCATTCCTCCTGAATCATCTCTTGAAACACCCTGTGCACAGGGAACGCCCTTTGAGTCTTCCTGAACACCTGCAGCAACGGATACTCCGTCTCGTCCTCCGCAGCCGCAGGCTCCGGCATGTTGAGCGCTTTAAGCGACTCCAATGAGAGACGGTAGCTCTTCTCTCCTGAACACTCTCACAACCCTAGCCTGATCTTCCTTTTCAGAAATCTCACCCTCTAACTCTTCCTCCAAACATACACTACGGGTGTCCTCATCCGATAGAGGGCTCTCCGACAGTCCGGAGAGGTCCCCTAGATTGTCGTCCCCGCGAGGCTTCTTGCTCCTACTCGGGGAACTGGGCATCCGCGGAGACGCCAGACGCTTCCCAGCTCCGCTGGACTCGCCCGGCAGACCGTGCTGCAAAAAATTACTAAAAGCCGAGTGCTGAAGAAGCGCCACAAACTGTTGTGAGAAGATGGCAGAGAGCTCATTGGGGAACACCATAGGAGAAGCCGGGGCGCCCGAGCCTGAAGATGGTCCTGGCACTGGCTCCTCCTGCGCCAGTTCCGGCATCCGGGAAGCCAAGGCCTCCGGCAAGGACCCTGGAGCTGTGACTGCCTGCGAGGGGGGGTTATCCAGCTCACGGGCCTCCCCCACACAATCTTTGCAGACCCCTGCATTTGTGCCTTTCCGCATCCCACACACGATGCAAAGGGGTTTGGAGGGCATGATAAAACACTGGTTGCCTCAAACATAACCCGGGTGCTAAATATGAGGGCCCGGGCCACCGGAAAAACGCAGCTCCGACTCTAAACCAGAGCTGCAGAGGGGCAAACAGAGAAATCAAAAATCCTGAAAGCTTCTCTGCCTCTAGCCTGGGACTACACCGAGAAGTGAAAATACTGCCCCCTCACACTGCGCTGAAGATTGTATGCCAACCTATGCTATTTCTCCTGGAAATGGCTGAGCAGCTCAGCTGAGAAGGCCGGGAACCAAAGTCTGGCCCGTGCAGGAGCCGCGTCTCCGCCACGCGGCAGGGCCGCGAGGCAAAAAGGGTGCGAAAACACGCTGACAAGAAAATAAACGGAGCCGCGGCCTCTGAATTCACCGCAGACGCGATCGCAGGAAAAAAGGAAAAACCCGGTCCGGTCTACTGCCCCCGAGAAAGTAGCTGCCCTTGCCCGTGAGGCCCCCGAAAAGCAAATTAGCACTCCCCCCCCCACCCCGCAAAGCACATCACCGCACAGGTCCCGATCAGCAGGAGAGAGAGAGAGCAGCTGAACGCGCTAGCAGGCACAGTCTTCTGCGTGGCGCCGGCACACTCTGAAGGCAGATTTGAACCTCCGGATCTGGACCCGGCCGCTGCTGCGTCTCAGGCAAAACCTCTGAAACAGCCGGCCCCGGTTTAGTGCGCTGCCCCGAAGAGAAAATAGGTGAAGGTGGGGGAGGGGAGGGAGGGAGAAAGAGGACTCAGAGCCAAAGAGCTGGAGTGCTCCAAATTTAAAGCAACAGACTGTAAAGGAAACAAAAAAGCGTAGTTACTCACCTGTAACAGGTGTTCTCCAGGAGCAGCAGGAATCAGTCCTCACATATGGGTGACGTCGGCGCCGACGGAGCCCTCGCGGAGCAATTTTCCCCAGCTTTCAAAGAAAGCCTTTGGGAATTGCAGCGCGCATGCGCGGTCGCCTTCCCGCCCAAGGGTGCCATCTTAGCCAGTCAGATGACATAGCTAAAAAAGACAGCATAAAAATTTGCAAAAAAAAACTAAAGCAGATGATTGCAACTCCAAGGGGAGGAGGGAGGGTTGTGAGGACTGATTCCTGCTGCTCCTGGAGAACACCTGTTACAGGTAACTACGCTTTCTCCAGGACCAAGCAGGAAGTCAGTCCTCACATATGGGACTCCCAAGCTTAAGGCTACCGGAGACCCTAAGCACAAAAATGAGCTCCCTCTAGCTCAGCAGCACAGAAGGAAGGAATCTTCGCTGAATTATTACCCACCGGTAGCCCACATCCGGGATGGAGGGTAGGAGTTGCTCAAACCTCAAAGATATTACGGAGGACTGCCTGTCCGAAAGCACTGTCCCTGCGGGACTCCCTCTCGAGACAGTAATGGACCGCAAAAGTCTGGCTCGAAGACCAAGTAGCGGCCCGGCAGATGTCTGCCAGCGGAACAGAACGGAGGAAAGCCATTGACGTAGCCTTTGCCCGAACGCAATGAGCCGTGACTCGACCTTCCAAGGAGAGTCCGGCTGCCCCATAAGCCCAAGCGATACAGTCAGCAACCCAGATGGACAGAGTACGCTTGGAGACAGGGAGCCCCAATTTATTGGGGTCAAAAGACACAAAAAGCTGAGCAGCTTTACGGTGCTCCCGCGTACGGTCAAGGTAGAAGTTCAATGCCCTTCTACAGTCCAGGGTATGGAGGACCGTTTCAGCTCGGCTGGAGTGCGGTCTGGGAAAGAAGGTTGGAAGTACCACCTCCTGATTGATGTGAAAAGGGGAGACCACTTTTGGAAGAAATTTCGGGTGAGTCCGTAGGACTACCCTATTTTTGTAGAACCGAGTGTAAGGGGGATCAGACACGAGGGCCTGCAATTCACTTACGCGTCTAGCGGAAGTGAGGGCTATCAAGAACAATGTTTTCCAAGAAAGAAAACGGAGAGAACAGGTAGCCATAGGTTCAAAAGGCGGACAGGTGATCCGCTGTAAAACCACATTCAGATCCGTCAGGCGCTGGCGGGCGCAGAGGTGGTTTAAGCAGGAGACCTCGGAGAAACCTTGCTACAAGAGGGTCACTGGAAAGAGGTCTGACGTCCACCGGCACATGATGTGCTGAAAGAGCACTAAGGTGAACTTTGACGGAGTTGGACTTAAGTCCCAGATTAGACAGGTATAGCAAGTACTGCAGGATCACCGACACCGGGCAGGAGAAGGGATCCTGAGACTGTTGGGTACACCAAACGGAAAAGCGACGCCATTTAAGGGCGTAGCATTTGCGGGTAGAAGGGCGCCGAGAAGCTAGGACGACCTCTTCCACCTCTGCCGGCAGGAGAAGGGGAGCAAGGACTACCCTCTCAGCAGCCAGGCCATTAGATTGAGAGACCTGAGGTTGGGGTGTAGCAGAGACCCCTGATCCTGAGTGAGGAGATCCGGTTGTAACCCCAGAGGGAATGGATCCTCCACCGCTAATTGCAGCAGGAGTGGAAACCACGGCTGTCTGGGCCAGCGAGGGGCCACCAGGATCATGAAAGCTGTCTCGGAGAACCTTGAAAAGAGTCCGAGAGACTAGCGGGATGGGAGGAAAGGCATACAGAAGGCTCTCTGACCATGAGAGTAGAAAAGCGTCTGCCGCAACTCGAAGGGGATGTGGCTGACGAGAGCAGAAGCGAGGAAGTTGCCAGTTGAGAGGGCTGGCAAAGAGATCCATCGTGGGGAGGCCCCACTTTAGAAAGAGCTTCTGAACTACCAAGGGATCCAGGCGCCACTCGTGTGGCTAGAGGATCCTGCTGAGTTTGTCTGCCAGGCAATTTTCATGGCCTGGGAGATAAACGGCCTTGAGAAGAACGCCGTGACTGACGGCCCAAGAGCAGAGCTTCTGTGCTTCCCGACAGAGAAGGAAGGAGCCCGTGCCCCCCTGCTTGTTCACGTAGAACATTGCAACTTGATTGTCCGTCTGGACAAGGACAGACTGGTGAGAGGTCAGGTGGGAGAAGGCCTTGAGAGCCAGGCAGATCGCTCTGAGCTCCAGGAAGTTGATCTGCTGAGCAGACTCCCACGTGGTCCAGAGGCCCTGAGTACGTGCCCCTTGGAAATGTGCTCCCCAGCCCAGGAGGGATGCATCTGTCAGCACCCGGGTCGGCTGAGGTGACTGAAAAGGCATGCCGAGTACCAGGTTCGGCCGATGAAGCCACCACTGGAGAGACGAGGCCAGCGGCTCGGAGACGCGCACTAGGTCTGCTAGGCCGCCTGTGGCTTGTTGCCACTGCTTGCGGAGACACCATTGAGCAGGCTGCATATTCAGGCGGGCATTGGGGGTCACATGGACGGTGGAAGCCATATGGCCGAGTAGTCTCAGGAAGCGCCTGGCGGAGACCAGGGGCTGGCTGCGAAAACGGTCGGCTAGGTCCATGAGCCGTTGAGCCCTGTCGAGCGGTAGGAACGCTCGAGCCTGAGGAGTGTGCAGCCTTGCGCCGATGAACTCGAGATCCTGTGAGGGGAGCAAAGTGGACTTTGCGAAGTTTATAACAAAGCCCAAGTACTGCAGAAGAGTCACCGTGCGGCGTGTGGCGTTGGTGACCTCCGGGGCGGACGCTGCTCTGATGAGCCAGTCGTCGAGGTACGGAAAGACAGAGGCCGTGAAGCCGGAGATGGGCCGCCACCACCGCGAGACATTTTGTGAAGACTCGCGGTGTGGAGGACAGGCCAAAGGGCAGTACTCTGTACTGGTAATGATTTCCTGCCACCACAAACCGTAGGTATTGGCGGTGGCTTGGGTGGATGAGGATGTGCGTGTAGGCATCCTTTAGATCCAAGGAGCATAGCCAATCTCCCTGCTGGAGGTAGGGCAGAAGGATTCCAAGGGTAAGCATTTTGAACTTCTCCCGCACAAGGAACTTGTTGAGGTTGCGCAAGTCCAGGATGGGTCGGAGGCCTCCCGTCCTTTTTGGTACTAGAAAGTACCTGGAATAAAAGCCTTGACCTCTCAGGTGGTGGGGCACCGGTTCCACCGCCTGTTCCTGTAGAAGACCTGCTAACTCCTGAAGGAGTAATTCCCTGTGCAGAGGGAGTCGTGGAGGTTCTCCCGGAAAATAGGAGGGAGGGACCTGGTGGAAGTGGAGAAGGTAGCCTTCTCTTACGACTTGAAGCACCCAGGCATCTGAAGCGATGCTGGACCACCTGTGGGTGAAGTGAACCAGCCGGCCTCCGGTGCTGGGAGGAGCCAGCGGAGGGGGAGAGGCTATGCTTAAGGAGTCAAAAACCCCCACCCTGCTGAGCAGGGGCTGGTGGTGCAGGCTTGGGGGCTTGCTGCCTACGGGACCCGTTACCCCGTCCCTTGGCCTGCTAACCCTGTTGGGGAGCTGCAGGGGCCTGATATTGGGGGTATTGTTTGTAGGCAGCTGCCTTTCTCGGGTAAAAGGACTTCTTTCCCGAGCCCTTCTTTTTCTGGGAAGGGGCGGAGGTCTTCCTAGAAAGCCTAGTCCTGGTGAGAGTCTCCGTCTCGATCTGTGCAGCCTTTTCTGCCATAGGTTTGCCAAAGAGGTTTTCACCTCGGCAGGGGACATCGACCAACTTGTCCTGCACCCAGGGCTCAAGGTCAGACGACTGAAGCCAAGCCTGTCGGCGGGCACCAATGCCGGCTGCGGCCACTCGAGCCGATGCTTCAAAGCCATCATAGGCTGCTCGGGATATGAATTTTGAGCATTCCCGAATGCCAGAGGACAAGGCCAGGAACCTCCGCAAGGGTTCCTCGGACAAACCAGCGGAGAATCCGGCTAGCTCTTTAGCCAGGTCTCGGAGATACATGCCCATGTATAGCTGGTAGGTCTGGACACGACACGCAAGCATAGAGCCCTGGAAACACTTCTTACCAAGGCCATCCAGGTTACGGGCCTCCCTGCCAGGAGGCACCGAGGAGTGCATCTTCTGGCTCTTAAGACGATGCATGGCCGATTCCACTACCATGGAATGGTGTGGTAGCTGTGCTTTTTGGAAGCCAGGGCTCTTGCGGACTCGATAGATAGAATCGACCCGCTTGCTCAGCACCGGCGAGGAGGCCGGACTCTCCCACATGCGGAAGAGTAGTCGTTCCAGCATGGGAGGAACCGGTACAGTAAAGTGTTCCCTGGCGGGAGAGTCATACTGGAGGGCGTCGAGCTCTTCGGCTCGAGGCTCCTCCTCGGGATCCGCAGGGAAGGCCAAAGCCTTGGCCATATCCCTGACGAAGTCCGAGAACCGGGCATCCTCCGGGGGGGACTGCTTCCGAGGTTCGGACTCAGGTGAGTCCGAGGGGACACACCGAGTCCGAAAAGAATCAGGCGACTCTTCCTCTTCAGACTCCCAGACCGACTCCGACGAGGAATCGGTGGGGTCGGCCCAGGCAGGGCGCGGCGCCTGCCGCCCCGACGCCGAGGGAGTCGGCGTCGGCGACATCGGTCCCGAACGGGAAGCCGAGGGTGACCTCGACCGAGGATCGACTCAAGTTCGCATGGACTCGAGGATCGGCTCGGTCTCCGGGGTCGACTTAGACGTCGACGTCCCGGCGGTCGGGGCAGCGGCGCCAGCGAGCAGTGCCCGCTGCTGGTCCATGAAGGCAGACAGTCTGCTCTCCAAGGCCGTCAACCTGAGTCCGAGCTCAGGTGACCCAGCAGCCCCCGACTCGGGCCCCGACGGCGTCGGGCCCGACGTCGGCGGTCTCGGAGGCGAGTCCAGGAGGACCACAGGACTTACCCGAGCAGGCAGCTCCGACTCCAGGCGAGGTCGTTTCGAGAGGTGCTCCTTCTCCAAGGACCCGGGACGGCTATCGGGGCTATGCGACCTGGCCCTCGCGGAGCCAGGAGCGTCCACCGACGCCGCCCTCGCGGGTTTCACCTTCCGTCGATGGTCCCCGGAGGGAGAACCCCTGTCGGAGGAACTCCGGCGACGGTCCGAGCTGGAACCTCTGGACGCGGAGGCCTCCGACGAGGTCCGGGTACGGCTGGGGTCAGCGAAGATCCTATCCCGCTGATGCCGCCGACTTCTCAACGCTTTGGAGGACATTTTGCCGCCGGCCCCACAAATCATTTCTTCATGATCCGGGCCCAGGCAGCGGAGGCAATTGTCGTGTGTGTCAGTTAGTGACATATTTCGGTCACACTGACCACACCGCTTGAAGCCACTGGCAGCCATCGGGGGAAAAAGGGCCCCTGCGAGGTCAAAGGACCGGGCTGCCAGGGAAAAAACGAACACGAAACTGACTAAGTCAGAAAAAACGAAAAAGAAGAGGAGGACTCGTGACCGGCGTCGCGAGTCCGGGCGGGAAAAAGACCGGCGTCGAACCGAAGGAAAAAGGAGAAAATTATGAGTAAAATCAACTTTTTCGCGGGGACACGACGGGTACGTCTGTAGGGCTCCGTGGAAAAAAGAAGACTGGCTAAGATGGCACCCTTGGGCGGGAAGGCGACCGCGCATGCGCGCTGCAATTCCCAAAGGCTTTCTTTGAAAGCTGGGGAAAATTGCTCCGCGAGGGCTCCGTCGGCGCCAACGTCACCCATATGTGAGGACTGACTTCCTGCTTGGTCCTGGAGAAACTTCTAAATCAAAATCCCATTAACTAAGATGTCTCAATTGTTTCTCCTGTGAGCCCGGGACCCCCGGGCTCCCATCTATCCAGCTGCTTGAAGACTGAGGTAACTGGTGGCATGAGGCAGGCACCGGAGACTTATACAGATGATGTCACAAAAAGGTGGAGTTTCTCAGTCTCCAAGCTGCTGGATAGGATTGGGAACCCAGAGGTTATGGGACTAGACTGGGACACGATCAGGAAGCCTGTATTCCCAAGGAGGACAGATGTCTGAAGGGCTGAAACCTCAGACCTACTGAAGATCCACCTTGTCTTTCCTAGCTGGTGAGAGATAGGAAAGATATCGAAAGCAGGGAGCTTCAGGGATAGTTAGACCTAGAGTTAAAGTAGGAGCTGTGAGAACCACAGTAGTGGTTGTGTGCATAATACCCCATACATACTGAGGGACAGTATGAACATATGCAAGCCCACTGTCTGGAATCTATAGGAAGGTAAAACCTTTATAAGCATAGCCAGTTAGAGAGATAAGTATGTAAATACATATCTACCTATAAGGAAGCATCTCGACAGATAGACAGAGATAGACAGATATATGTGTATCTATATATACACACACATACACATACATATAGACAGATATAGATATAGACATATATAGACATATCTATATACACACATCTGTCTATATATATCTCTATATACTTTAGAGATACATATGTCTGTAAGCTGCGTGTGCATATGTTATGCCCCTCCAGATCTCACTATATCTATATATGTCTATAGTGAGATCTGGAGGGGCATAACATATGCACACGCAGCTTACAGACATATGTATCTCTAAAGAAGTATATAGAGATATATACATACATGAATATATATGTCTAAAGATAAATGTCTGCAATTAAGCAGATAGATATGCCCATAAGAACATCCACATGGGAGATGTGAAGGAGAAAGATTCAACTAACAAGGTGGAACCTACTTGAGAAGATATATAGAGAATCTATTTCCCCTGGCTAAGATGGTGCAGGAATGCTATCCAGTGAAATAACCACTGGGAGGGAGGGAGTGGTCTAGTGGTTAGGACAAGGTACTTCAGGACGGAGGGCCGGGGGTTCAAGTCCCACCTGGGGACAGCAATCTCAGGCCGGACTGGGATTTCTAGTCCTATACTCCTTGTGGTCTTGGGCAAGCCACTTAACCCTCCATTGCCCATGTTCCCTGTAAGTATTATCGTATGTGTCTCATATCCCCTCGTGTTAAATGTATCTCCCAATTGACCGCTTTGACCTGGTGAAAAGCGGGATATAAATACAGCTAAATAAAAAATAAATAACCAGGATGGTTGCGTGAAAAAACAGAGGATAATATCAGTCTGTAAACAGCAAGTCCTGAGTCCTGTAGAACTCTCGCATGGTAAATGGACAGAAAACGCATAGGAAGAGATACCAGGTTGACCCACTAGAGGGACACAGGGGGTATCATGCGTTATTAGCAAAATATGTGCTGTCCATGAAGGAGTAGGATACCATGAGGACAAGCTGCCAGGAAGAAAGAGCATATTCCTTGTAGGAATTAGAAAACTCTTTGGACGTTCACGTAGAAAAGGCTTATGTCCTGTACTATAACAGGAGATAATAGGGTGTGGAGAACCCTCACAGTCATGGAAAATGACTGAGGAAGCCTTTCCCAACCATATAGGATAGTCAGACAAAAACCCCATGCTCTCCAGCAAGGGCCCATAGTAGAAAGCTTCTCTGTAAGACTGCAGAGAGCATTATGCAGGAGAATTGGGAAATAAAACTGGCTGTAGGTCAACAATGCTGCCAAATCCAAAGAAATGGAGATGGCAAGAAAAGAAGATAGTGTGATAAGCCTGAAGTGATTAGGATTATCCAAGATAGATGAAAGCACTATCTTGGAATCACTACTAAGGCCAGGCAGAAAGTAGTGGAAGACAGACTGGAAACTTGTGGAAAAGCACCAGTAGTCCAATCACTGGAACTCCTGCATGGGCAGCTGTTGAATAAGACAGCAGAGAATCTGTGTAAAACAGAGAGAACAGACAAAAGGAGGATTCCTGTTCCTGTCTGTCAAATTAAATGAAAATAGACGATTACTAAATGAAGCGGGAAATTTCTAGTAATTACAATCATAACTTTTAAATTTTAAGACATCTCTTGTTTTCTATCAGAATCAGAGCCGTAATTTTTGTGCGCTCTGTTGTAAAGTATGTGCGCTCGCTCAGCGAGGTGTGCGTGCGCACACGCGCACAGCTTAGAGGGAACAGTGTTGGTAGGGTATTTCCTACCCACTGGGGAAGGAGAAGGCTTAGAATAGCATCTCCCAAAGACTTTCTTTGAAAGCTGGAGAGAAGCTATCATGTGGGCTCAGTCTGCGTCATTACCCATATGTGAGGGCAGACTTCCTGCTTGTTCCCAGAGAAAGAGTAGTTACTCACCTGTAAAAGGTGTTCTCCAGGAGCAGCAGGAATCAGTCCTCACTTATGGGTGACTGACGTCGATGGACCCCCATGCGGAGCATTTCCCCAGCTTTCTAAGAAAGCCTTTGGGAATACTGCACGCATGCGTGGTCCCCTTCCTGCCTAAAGCTGCCATCTTGCTCAGTCCAATGACATAGCTAAAAGACAGCACACAAAAATGAAAAAATAAACTATGTACAACTGCAGCTCCCAGGGGAGGAGGGAGGGTTGTGAGGACTGATTCCTGCTGCTCCTGGAGAACACCTGTTACAGGTGAGTAACTACTCTTTCTCTGGGACCAAGCAGGAAGTCAGTCCTCACTTATGGGACTCCCCAGCTTCAGGCTACCGGGCACCCAGAGCTGAAAGATGAGCTCCCTCTAGCCTCAGCATCAGAGAAAGGATTTCACCAAAAACATACCTCTACCAGTAGCCCAGAGGGCTGGAGGGTAGGAGTTGCTTAAACCTCAGATTCTGGAGCACTGCCTGACCGAAAGCACTGTCCCTACGGGACTCTCCAGGCAGTAATGGGCTGAAAAAGTCTGGCTTGAGGACCAAGTTGCAGCCCTGCAGATGTCTGCCAATGGTACAGAGCGGAGATGAGCTACTGAGGAAGCCATTGCCCTGACACAGTGGGCTGTGACCCGACCCTGCAGGGGAAGGTCAGCTGCCCTATAAGCCCAGGTGATACAGTCAGCTACCCAGATGGACAAGGTACGCTTGGAGACAAGCAACCCCAAGTGACTAGGGTCAAAAGATACGACGAGCTGAGTAGCCCTCCTATGCCCCTGCAGGGTATGCAGGACTGTCTCAGCCCGGCTGGCATGAGGCCTAGGGAAGAACATTGGAAGAACCACCTCCTGGTTGAGATGGAAAGAGGAGACAACCTCAGGGAGGAACTTAAGATGAGTCCTGAGGACTACCCTGATCCTATAGAAAAGAGTGTAAGGCCTGTCACAGACTAGAGCTTGAAGCTCACTCACCCTCCTGGCCGAGGTCAGGGCCACAAGGAATAGAGCCTTCCAAGAAAGGAAGCGTAGAGGACATGTAGCCATTGGCTCAAAGAGTGGGCGAGTCAGTTGCTGCAAGACCACATTCAATTCCCACTCAGGGGCCGGTGGGACGGATAGGAGGCTTGAGCAAAAGCAAGTCTGAGAAACCTGGACACCAAGGGGTGAACAGACAGTGCCCCTCCACTAGTGAGTGATGAGCTGCTAGAGCAGAGAGGTGGACAATTGGACTTAAGGCCTTGATTGGACAAATGCAGCAGATACTGAAGCACTAACGGTACAGTGCAAGCGAAAGGATCCTCCTTGCGCTGCTGACACCAGATGGAGAACCTTCTCCACTTCAAGGCATAGGTTTTCCTGATGGACTGCTTTCTAGAGGCCAAGACCACCTCCTCCACTTCTTGGGGTAGGCCCCAGGGAGCCAACACTACCCTTGCAGCCTCCAGGCCATCAACTGGAGAGATTTGAGATTGGGGTGCAGAAGGGAACCCTGATCCTGAGAGAGAAGATCGGGCTGCAACCCCAGAGGTAGTGGTGTGTCCACAGCTAGCTGGAGCAGAAGTTGAAACCAGGGCTGCCTCGGCCACCTGGGAGCTATCAGAAGTACCGAGGCCTTGTCCCTTAGAATCTTGAACAAGGTTCGGGCCACCAGAGGCATGGGAGGAAATGCATACAGGAGGCCCTGGGACCAAGAAATCAGGAAGGCATCCGCTGCTATCCTCAGGGGATGCGGTTGCCTGGAATAGAACCTGGGTAGCTGCCGGTTCAGGGGACTGGCAAAGAGATCTATGGAGGGAAGCCCCAATCTCAGGAAAATATTCTGAATTACCAAGGGATGCAGTTGCCACTCATGGGGTTGCAGAATCCTGCTCAACCTGTCTGCCAGGAAGTTTTCTTGGCCAGGGAGATAAACAGCCTTGAGAAACGTTGTGCTTGAGAGCAAAAGAGCACAGGGCCTGTGCCTCCCGACCGAGGCTGGACCCCATGCCCCTCTGCTTGTTCACAAAGAACATGGCCACTTGATTGTCCGTCTGCACCAGAACAGATTGGTGAGCCCAAGGTGAGGGAGAAGGTTTTGAGGGCTAGGCGAATAGCCCGAAGTTTGAGTAGGTTGATCTGTTGCGTGGCCTCCCACTGAGACCAGAGGCCTTGAGTGCACCGTTCCAGAAAATGTGCACCCCAGCCCTGCAAGGAGGCATCTGTCGTCAACACCACTGTGGGGACAGGCACCTGAAAAGACACCCCCTGTAGTAAGTTGGGGAAGTGTAGCCACCACTGTAGGGAGTTCAGGAATGGTTTGGACACCTGCACTGTCTGAGGCTCCCTGTGGCCTGCTTCCACTGAGTCCTGAGGCACCACTGTGCAGGTATCATGTGGAGGTGGGCATAGGGGGTCACATGCACTGTCGATGCCATGTGGCCTAGGAGCCTTAGACAGAGTCTGGCGGAAACCCTTGACAGGCATAGAAACTGGTTTGCCAAGTCTATGAGGCTTCGTGCCCTGTCTTCTGGCAAGTAATCCTTTGCTTGCAGGGAGTCCAGCTGTGCCCCTATGAACTCCAGGTTCTGGGAGGGGAGCAAAGTGGACTTTGCAAAGTTGATTACAAAGCCTAGGTGTTGGAGGGAAACAGTGCAGGGGGTGGCTTGCCTGGCCTCCTGGCAAGTCTGACCCCTGATGAGCCAGTCTTCAAAGTAGGAGAAGACAAACACCTTGAGTCCTTAAGTAGGCTGCCACCACGGCCAGGCACTTTGTAAAGACCCGTGGGGCGGAGGTTAGGCCAAAGGGCAGTACTCTGTACTGGTAATGGTTTCCTCCCACAATGAACCTGAGGTACGTTCTGTGGTCTGGATGAATGAGGATGTGTGTACGCATCCTTGAGATCTAAGGAGCATAGCCAATCTCCCTGCTGGAGGTAGGGCAGAAGTGTTCCAAGAGTAAGCATCTTGAACTTTTTTCTCCAAGAAGTTCAGGTTCCTGCGGTCTAGAATAGGCCTGAAGCCACCGGTTCTCTTTGGCACGAGGAAGTACCTGGAGTAGAACCCGTGCCCTTGCAGGCGAGGAGGTACAGGCTCCACCGCCTTGTCTAGAAGGAGACCTTGAAGTTCCTGAAGGAGGATGTCTGTGTATAGGGGAGGCCTGAGAGGCTCTCCTGGGAAGTAGGCAGGGGGCAACTGCTGGAAATGGAGCATATAGCCTCTGTGGACTATGCTCAATACCCAAGCATCACCTGTAATGGGTGGCCACCTGTGGGCAAAAAGGGCTAGACGACCTGTGCAGGAATGGGGCAGCAGAGGTGGAAAGGCTATGCTGTGGGAGTCAAACCCCCTCCCTGCTGAGCAGGAGCAGAAACCGGAAGCTTGGGGGTCTTCTGCCTACAGGGCCCATGTCCCTGCCCCTTGGCCTGCTGACCCTGCTGGGGAACTGGGGAGGCCTGGTGCCGAGGGAAAGGTTTGTAGGCAGCTCCCTTTCTCGGGAAAAAGGGCTTTTTACCCGAGCCCTTCTTTTTGTGAAAAGGGGCAGAAGTTTTTCTGGACAGCCTTGTCCTAGTCAGGTGCTCAGTTTCGAGCTCAGCCACCTTCTCGGCCATGGGTTTGCCAAAAAGGTTCTCACCTCAGCAAGGGACATTGACCAGCTTGTCCTGCACCCAGGGCTTGAGGTCCGATGACTGTAGCCATGCCTGGCGCCACGCTCCAATGCTGGCTGCCGCTACACGAGCCGAAGCCTCAAAGCCATTGTAGGCCGCTCGGGACATGAACTTCAAGCAGTCCCGGATTCCTGAGGACAAAATCTGAAACCTCTGCAAAGGTTCCCCAAAGAGGCCAGCAGAGAACCCGGCAATCTCTTTTGCCAGGTCTCGTAAGTACATGCCCATGTACAGCTGGTAGGACTGGACACGGCAAGCAAGCACTGAGCCCTGGAAGCACTTTCTGCTGAAAGCATCGAGGTTCTGGGCCTCCCTGCCGGGAGGCACCGCAGAGTGCATCTTCTGGCTCCTCAGACGATGCATGGCCAATTCCACCACCATGGAATGGTGCGGCAGCTGTGCCTTCTGGAATCCAGGGCTCTTACGGAGTCGATAGATAGAATCGACCCGCTTGCTTAAAACCGGCGCCGAGGCCGGTGCCTCCCACATCAAGAGGAGCCGTTCCAGCATCGGAGGGACCGGCACAGTAAAGACCTCCTTTGGAGAAGTCATACTGGAGGGCCTCGAGCTCTTCGGCTCAAGGCTCCTCCGAGGTCCATGGGAATCGCCAACACCTTGGCCATATCCCTGACGAACTCCGAGAACCTGGTGTCCTCCTGTGGGGACCTACTCCGGGACTCGGACTGGAGTCCGAAGGGATGCACCGAGTCCGAAAAGTATCGAGGGACTCCTTGTCCATCTCCCATGCAGACTCATCCGAAGAGGAGTCGGGGGGCTCCGACCGCGTGGGTCTTGGTGGCACTCGCCCTGATGCCGAAGGCACCGGCGTAGACACCCTCGGTCCCAAGTGGGAAGTCGAGGGTGACCGTGACTGAGGACGACTTCGAGCCTTCATGGTCTCGAGTATCGGCTCGGTCTCCAGGGTTGACTTCGACGTCGATGTCCTGGTGGTCGGGGCAGATGCACCAGCGAGGCTGGCCATCAGTACCCACTGCTGATCCATGAAGGCAGACAATCTGCACTCCAAGGCTGTCAGCCTGAGTCCAAGCTCAGGAGACTCAGCAGCCACCAACTCGGGCCCCGGTGGTGCCGGGCCCGACGTCAGCTCCCTTGGAGGAGGGACCATGAGGACCACAGGACTTACGTGTCCGACGGGTTCCGGCTCCACACGAGGCACTTTGGACAGCTTTTCCTGCTCCAAGGGGCCGGGACGGCGGTTGGGGGTCTTAGACCTGGCTCTCGAGGAACCAGGTACCTCTTCCGACGCCGCCCTCACAAGCCGTTTCTTCCTCTTACATTCCCAATCGGGGGACCCCCTGTCCAAGGAACCCCAGCGATGCTCGGGATCCGACTCCTGAGACATCGAGGACTCAGACGAGGTCCGGGCCCGGCCGGAGGCAGAGTCCGAGAAAATCCTCTGATGCTGACGGCGTCGAAGTGCCTTGGTGGACATTTTGCCACACGGGCCACAGATCTTAGGATCATGATCTGGGCCTAGGCACCGAAGGCAGCAGTCGTGTGTGTCGGTGAGAGACATTAGTTTCTTACACCGATCACACTTCTTGAAACCACTGGAAGCCATCGGGGGAAAAAAGGGCCCCCACGAGGTCAAAGGACCGGCCTTCCAGGGTAAAGTACAAAAAGGGCACGAATGCCAGCCATGAAGGGCAAAAAACGAAAAATAGAAGACGGGCTCGATACTGGTGTACCGAACCCGGTGGGAAGGGGAACCGGCGTCGAACCGGAGAAAAAAAAAAAGACACGATGAAATCGCAAGAAAAAAACTTCATTTTCTGGGTGACACGGACAGACGTTCGGTGGGCTCCACGGAAAAAGACTGAGCAAGATGGCACCTTTAGGTGGGAAGGGGACTGCGCATGCATGCAGTATTCCCAAAGGCTTTCTTAGAAAGCTGGGGAAATGCTCTGCACAGGGGCTCCATCGACGATGTCACCCATGAGTGAGGACTGACTTCCTGCTTGGTCCTGGAGAATCAGTCCTTACATATGGGTGACATCAGTGCAGAGAGCCCACAGTAACCTCTCCCCAGCTTTCAAAGAAAGCCTTTGGGAGATGCAACACGTGTGGTCCCCTTTCCGGCTAAGGGTGCTATCTTGCCTCAGTATGGCAACATAGCTCAAGACAGTAAAAAGAAAAGCAACTCTACAGGGAGGAGGAAGGATTGTGAAGACCGACTGCTGCTGTCCCCAGAGAACACCTGCTTCAGGTGAGTAGCTACACTTTCTCTGGGAACAACCAGGAAATCAGTCCACATATGGGATTCCCCAGCTATAGGCTACAAAAAACACCCCTGTAAAAGCCATGGGTGACCAAAGGACTGAGTGGAAAGGGGGCTTCCCCTCAACAAGATGGTGGTGCACCAAGATTGTGCTAAGATATACTCCAAGTTAGACTTCAGCCCAGCCTGGGAGAGGTGAAGCAGGTACTGCACCATCACCTGGACCAAACAGAAGGTTAATCTGATTTGCCACACACCACAATCTCCAATTGAGAAAGCATAGGCCCAGTGAGTGGAGGTTTTGCGGGAGGCCAGGACCACCTCCTCTACCTCACTTGAGAGATTGAAGTGGGCTAAAGCTACCCTTTCAGCAGCCAGGCTGTTAGTGAGGGACCCTGGATTAGGGTGTAGAGAGCTGTCCTGCAAGAGCAGGCACAGGGCACACCCCAGCAGAGCCAGGTATCCTTCCATCCCCTTTACAATTCTGGTAGTTCTCCTCTGTACCTTTTCTAATTCCACTATATCTAAGATACAGCAACCAGAATTACACAAAGAAACATAGAAACATGACAGAAAAAGACCACATGGCCTATCTAGTCTGTCCTTCCATAACTACAACAGTCCACTTTTTACCTTTAGAGATCTTCTGTGTTGGTCCCATGCTTTTTTGAATTCAGTTACTGTCCTCATCTCTACCACCTCCACTGGGAGACTATTCCATGGATCCACTACTCTTTCTGTAAAGAAATATTTCCACATATCACTCCTAAATCTATCTCCCTTCACCCTCATCCCATGTCCCCTCGTAGCAGAACTTGCTTTCAATTGAAAGAGGCTCTCCCTGAACATTTATGCCACGGAGGTATTTAAACATCTCAATCATATCACCTCTATCCCGCCTTTCCTCTAAGATGTACATATTAAGATCCTTAAGTCTGTCCTCATATGCTTTATAATGAAGCCCATTAATCATTTTAGTAGCCACCCTCTGCACCGACTCCATCCTGTTCACATCCTTTTGAAGGTGCGGTCTCCAGAATTGCACACCGTACTCCAAATGAGGTCGCACCAAAGACTTATACAGAGGCATTATCACCTCCTTTTTTCTGCTAGCCATTCCTCTCCGTATGCACCCAAGCATCCTTCTAGCTTTTGCCGTCGCCTTTTCTACCTGTTTAGCTACTTTAAGATCATCAGACACAACCACGCCTAAGTCCCGCTCTTCTTTAGTGGACAAAAGTACTTCACCTCCTATATTGTATTGCTCCCTTGGATTGCTGCAGCCCAAATGCATGACCTTACATTTTTTAACATTAAATCCCAGCTGCCAAATTCTAGACCATTCTTCAAGCTTAGCTAGATCCCTCCTCATGTTATCTACACCTTCCTGGGTGTCTACTCTATTGCAGATTTTGGTATCATCTGCAAAGAGGCAAACCTTACCCGACAACCCTTCCGCTATATCACTAACAAAGATGTTAAAAAGAATCGGACCAAGGACAGATCCCTGGGGCACACCACTGGTAACATCCTTCTCCTCAGAGTGAGCTCCATTTACTTGTACTCGTTGTCGCCTCCCACCCAACCAATTTCTAACCCAAGCAGTAACTTTAGGGTCCATCCCTAGGGTGCTCAGTTTGTTTATAAGTCGCCTGTGAGGAACAGTGTCAAAGGCTTTACTGAAATCTAAATACACCACATCTAGAGCTCTCCCTCAGTCCAACTCCCTGGTCACCCAGTCAAAAAAAATCAGATTTGTCTGACAAGACCTGCCTCTGGTGAATCCATGCTGCCTCGGATCCTGTAGTCTGCTGGACTCCAGAAACCTCACTATTTTCTCTTTCAGCAGCATTTCCAATAATTTACTCACCACCGAAGTTAAACTAACCGGCCTGTAGTTTTCAACCACATCCTTACTTCCGCTTTTGTGTAAAGGCACCACATGAGCCTCTCTCCAGTCCTTTGGCACCACTCCTGACTCCAACGAGGCATTGAAAAGGTCAGTCAGTGGAGTTGCTAGAACGTCCCCAAGTTCCCTCAGTATTCTAGGGTGTATCCCATCCGGTCCCATCGCTTTGTCTACTTTAAGTTGAGCTAGTTTCTCACAAACAGTCTTCTGAAAATTGTTCAAGATGTCCCTCGCTTCTGTTCTTATTTGTGGGTGTTTTCTGAGGTCCTGCATAGCTACTTATCTGTAACAAGTGTTACTGCATAGCTACTCACCTGTAACAGGTGTTCTCTGGGGACAGCAGGTTTACCAGTCCTCACATATGGGTGAAGTTGGTGCTGGAGCCCTTGCAGAAGCATCTCCCCAGCTTTCAAAGAAAGCCTTTGGGAAATGCCACCATGCATGTGCGGTGCCCTTCCTGCCCAAGGGTGCCATCCTGCTCAGTCAGATGACAGACAGCAAAAAAATTAAAAGATGGTAAAGAAGCAACTCCAAGGGGAAGTACTGGTGCCCTGTACTGGTAGTGGCTGCCCCCCCCCCCCCCCAACATGAACCACAGGTACTGCCTGTGGTTGGGGTGAACGAGGATGTAGGTATAAGCATCATTCAGATCCAAGCAGCATAGCCAGTCTCCCTGCTGGAGGTAAGGCAGCAATGTTTCAAGGGAGAGCATCTTGAACTTCACCCTCACCAGGAATTTGTTCAGGTTGTGCAGGTCAAGGATGGGCCTTAGATCCCCTGTTCTTTTTGGTACAAGTATCTGGAGTAGAACCCCTTGCCCCTGAGATGTTGGGATACTGGTTCTACCGCTCTGTCCTTAAGACCTGCAAGTTCCTTAAGTAGGTGTTCCTGGTGAAGGAGAGACCTGGGGGGGCTCCCCTGGGAAGAAAGGAGGGGGGTCTATGAGCCAGGCGCAGGAGGTAGCCCTGTTTGTCCTGAACCCATTGCTTGAGGTTTGACTGTAGCCAAGCCTGGCGTCAGGCATCAATGCCTGCTACTTGAGCCGCCAACTCGAAGCTGTCAGGCTGCCCGAGACAAATTTGGAGCACTCACGGACAGCCTTGGCCAGGTTCTTGAACCACTGCAGGGGCTCCTTGGAAAGACCAGCTGAGAACTTTGTGAGCTCCTTTGCCAGGTCTCAGGTACATGCTCATGTATAGCTGGGTAGGCCTGGATCCAGCCGATGAGCAAACCCTAGTAGCACTTTCTGCCAAAGGCATCCAAGGTGCATGCCTCCCTACTGGGGGGCACAGAGGAGTGTGTCTTCTGACTTCAGCTGACACATGGACTCCACCACCATGGAGTTGTGCGGCAGCTGTGCCTTCTGGAAGCCTAAGCTCCGGTGCTTGGTACATAGAGTCGAGCCGCTTGCTCACAAGTGGCAAATGCTGGTGTCTCCCACATACAGAGTATTAGCTGTTCCAAGATGGATGGGATGGGCAGCTTAAGTAATTCCCTCAGGGGAAAGGGGACACCTTATATTGGAGTTTCTAGCTCCTCCACCAGAGGATCCTCCTCTGATTCTGTTGGGAACGCTAGAGCCTTGGACATGTCCCTGGTGAAGTTGAAGAATGCCATGTCCTTGGATGGTAACCAACACTAGAGCTCCAAAGGAGGGAAGTCCAAGGGGATGTGGTAGCAATGGGTGTCCAGCGACTCCTCGTCCTTGGTCTCCCACTGAGTAATCGAGACTTGAGGGAAGGATGGCTTGTGGGATCTGGGCCTGAGACCTGCCTGCATCCCTCGAAGGTCCTGCGGCTGGTGCCAAGTGTGCTAGTCAGGGAAGACCTTGGCCCTGTGGAACGGGAACCAGATAGAGACCTCAGCCAAAGATAGACTCTAGGCCAAAGGGTCTTGAAGATCAGCTCAGCCTCTGGCGACATCTGCTATGTTGGTCCGGTGGTCTGGGTGGAGGACCTGGTTGTACTAGACAATAGCACCCACTGCTGGTCCATAACGGCAGACAAACTGCGCTCCAGGACCACCATTCTGGATTCAAGCCCAGAAAGCTCTGCAGGCACACAGAGGGACTCTGGCCTGATGCTAGTTTCACCGAGGGGGGGGGGGGTCCTCAATGAGGATAGGGTCTGGTGACCAAGGCTGGTCTGAGGTAGACCCCTTCCAGGGGACCTTTGCAGGCTGTCCCTCTGACAAGCATCTAGGACTGCAGGACCTGGCTAGCTTACCCAACCTGTCTGAACTGTCCAGGGATGCTGCCTTCAAGGTTCTTATGTTCTGTCTAGGGAGACCCCCCTTTCTGAACAGCCATGGTGTCTCTATTGGGATTCATGAGGCTGCCCTGGGATTCTGCAGCTTCAGGGGAGGCCTTTGCCTTCAGAGGCACCAAGGACTCTGGAAAACCTGTCATGCTGCTGCTGGCAGCTCAAGGGCCTTGGTAGACATCTTTCTATAAAGGCTTCATGCCATTGGGTCATGATCTGGCTCTAGGCCGTAAAGGAAGCAGTTGTGTGTCAGTAAGGGACATTTTGGCACACTGATCACACTTAAACCCACTGGTAGCCATGGGTGGGGGGGGAGGGGAGTACTCCAGCAAGGTCGAAGACCCACAGTACTGCCATTTGGAAAAAAGACAAAGGCACCAAAAAAGGTGGGGGGGGAAAACAAACTTGAGACTATGCCAGAGGCAGCAAGCTCAGATGGCAGGAAGAGTACTGGTGCACCACTGGAGAGAGAGAGAATGAAACTCAGGTTGAGAAATATCAACTTTTTACAGGGTAGATGAGACAGATGTCTAAAGAGCTCTGCGGAAAAATAGAGACTGAGCAAGATGGCACCCTTGGGTGGGAAGGGTACCATGCATGCATGGTGGCATCTCCCAAAGGCTCCCTTTGAAAGCTGGGGGGTTGCCATTGTGAGGACTCAGTCGGCACAGACAGACATATGTGAAGACCAACTTCCTGCTTGTTCCTGGAGAATATTCAAGGTGCGTTGCACCATGGTACAATACAGTGGGTGGACTTGGCTGTGGCTTGCAAATCCCTGGCCCCCTTGGCTGCCTCTACAAAAGGACATGCCATGCTACAGAAAAAAAAAATAGATGTCCTCTGGGGATTCCTCCCACATGTGAGCTGAAACCCCCAAAAATTCCTGCCATGGCCCATGCTGGGCTGCCTCTGCCTACCTTAGGCTTATCCTCGGCTTTTGATCCCCCCCCCCAGGGGTTCCCACAAAGCGGAGCTTGGGCGGCTTTGTTTTAGAGGCCACGTTTGCTGACTAATTATGCAGCTATAGCAAGTGGTGGGCAGTTAACACAGTGGACATACTTTTTGCAGAGACCCACAATAGGTCGTAGAAAAAAATCTGCCAGAAAAGTTGTCCTCAACTCCAACTGGGCATCAGGGGGCCAGCCTGAAACTCCAGTGTCCCCTTCTCCTGTGGTCCCGAGACCAAAAGAGGCAGGCCTGGGTCACATAGGCCCCACAAACACCACCTTGGAGACCCGGGGCAACCACTTCAAAAGCCTGCTTGAGAAGAAACTCAATGCACCAGTCATGCAGGTTCTTGAGGGCCATATCCACCGGAATGGTAGTCTTCTGCATCACCGCCACCAAGGCATCCACCTGGGGCAGGCGCAGCTTCTCCTCTGGTGGAATTGGGTAAGCTACGCTCCACCCTCAGCCCTGCATCTGGGGTACTCCACTCTTTAGAGATCACTCGCAGGGATGGTGGACTGGAAAGGATTGAGGAGAGTGCGCTGTATACCTTCCATAAGTGGGTCCTCAGACTCTGGCTTCATGATCTGAAGGGCCAACAGCAAATCTGGTCAGTGCTGGGAGCTCATCCCAGTGGAAGATCCACACTGCAGTTGTATCCTCCACCCCCGGGAGCTCCCCCTTCTTCCAGTTCCTTCACAGAACTGCTCCAAGAGGTCCACTGGCCGGTCCAGGGACTCCAGAGAGCCAACATCCAGCTCATTATCCAGTATGGATGCTTCATCTGCGGCCCCCCCCCCCCCCCAGGCCCCACCTCACCCGCCCAGGGAGAAGGATTAACCCCATGGCTCCCAACCCCATCAGTCTATTGGCGGTCAAATTGATGAAGAAATCCCTGGCATCGTGCAGGACTGGAGGCCCAAACCCCTCTGCCATGGCCTGCAGCTCTGACCAAACATGGTGATTTTCACCAAAACCACAGGACTGCTGCTGCCATCACCCATGGACTCCCTGTGGTCCGAGTTAGCATCCACCTCAGAGCGTTCCTGGGCTCCCTCCAGTTCAGATGCTGCTGCCTCCTATTTGTGGCAGCCGTGGCACAGCCTGATCTCAGAGAACTATACCCAGCAGCTGCACAGTGGCCTCATTGACCCCCCCCCCCCCCCAATCACACAACCAGCAGAAAAAAAAAACGAAACGACTCACCAGGGCCTGAAGGACATATCCAGGCCTCAAGCCAAACACCACCACTGCCATCCCCAGTACCCCCAAGCAGTCAGTACTTACTGCCCCTTTAGCTTGGTGACCTCCAGACTGCTTGCCAACACTGCTGTGAGGATGGGGAGGAGAGCAGCTCTGAACCAATCCTTGAAGGAACTATGCTCCAATTATGCCTCAATGGATGTCACAATTAATTTAAAGAAACAAAATTAAAAATAAAGAATACTCAAAAATCAAAGTAGAGGGCAAATGGCCAGGCACCCCCAGAGGAAAAGCGTAGTTACTCACCTGTAACAGGTGTTCTCCAGGAGCAGCAGGAATCAGTCCTCACATATGGGTGACGTCGGCGCCGACGGAGCCCTCGCGGAGCAATTTTCCCCAGCTTTCAAAGAAAGCCTTTGGGAATTGCAGCGCGCATGCGCGGTCGCCTTCCCGCCCAAGGGTGCCATCTTAGCCAGTCTGATGACATAGCTAAAAGACAGCATAAAAATTTGCAAAAAAACTTAAGCAGATGATTGCAACTCCACAGGGAGGAGGGAGGGTTGTGAGGACTGATTCCTGCTGCTCCTGGAGAACACCTGTTACAGGTGAGTAACTACGCTTTCTCCAGGACCAAGCAGGAAGTCAGTCCTCACATATGGGACTCCCAAGCTTAAGGCTACCGGAGACCCTAAGCACAAAAATGAGCTCCCTCTAGCTCAGCAGCACAGAAGGAAGGAATCTTCACTGAATTATCACCCACCGGTAGCCCCCATCCGGGATGGAGGGTAGGAGTTGCTCAAACCTCGAAGAGATTTCGGAGGACTGCCTGTCCGAAAGCACTGTCCCTGCGGGACTCCCTCTCGAGACAGTAATGGACCGCAAAAGTCTGGCTCGAAGACCAAGTAGCGGCCCGGCAGATGTCTGCCAGCGGAACAGAGCGGAAGTAAGCCACTGACGTAGCCTTCGCCCGAACACAATGAGCCGTGACTCGACTTTCTAAGGAGAGTCCGGCTGCCCCATAAGCCCAAGCGATACAGTCAGCAACCCAGATGGACAGAGTACGCTTGGAGACCGGGAGCCCCAATTTATTGGGGTCAAAAGACACAAAAAGCTGAGCAGCTTTACGGTGCTCCCGCGTACGGTCAAGGTAGAAGTTCAATGCCCTTCTACAGTCCAGGGTATGCAGGACCCGTTCAGCTCAGCTGGAGTGAGGCCTGGGAAAGAAGGTTGGAAGTACCACCTCCTGATTGATGTGAAAAGGGGAGACAACTTTTGGAAGAAATTTTGGGTGAGTCCGTAGGACTACCCTATTTTTGTAGAACAGAGTGAAGGGGGGATCAGACACGAGGGCCTGCAATTCACTTACGCGTCTAGCGGAAGTGAGGGCTATCAGGAACAAGGTTTTCCACGAAAGAAAACACAGAGAACAGGTAGCCATCGGTTCAAAAGGCGGACAGGTGATCCGCTGTAAAACCACATTGAGATCCCAGTCAGGTGCTGGCGGGCGCAGAGGTGGTTTAAGTAGAAGGAGACCTCGGAGAAACCGTGCTACGAGAGGGTCGCTGGAAAGAGGTCTGCCGTCCACCGGCACATGGTGCGCTGAAAGAGCACTGAGGTGGACTTTTACGGAGTTGGACTTAAGTCCCAGATTAGAGAGGTAGAGCAGGTACTGCAAGATCACCGACACCGAGCAGGAGAAGGGATCCTGAGACTGCTGTACACACCAAACGGAAAAGCGATGCCATTTAAGGGCGTAGCATTTGCGGGTAGAAGGTCGCCGAGAAGCTAGGACGACCTCTTCCACCTCTGCCGGCAGGAGAAGGGGAGCGAGGACTACCCTTTCAGCCGCCAGGCCATTAGATTGAGAGATCTGAGGTTGGGGTGTAGTAGAGACCCCTGATCCTGTGTTAGGAGATCCGGTTGAAACCCCAGAGGGAACGGATCCTCTACCGCTAATTGCAACCGGAGTGGAAACCACGGCTGTCTGGGCCAGCGAGGAGCCACCAGGATCATGGAGGCTTTGTCCCGGAGAACCTTGAATAGTTCGAGAGACTAGCGGGATGGGAGGAAAAGCATAGAGAAGGCTTTCCGACCATGAGAGTAGAAAAGCATCTGCCGCTACCCGAAGGGGATGTGGCTGACGAGAGCAGAAGCGAGGAAGTTGCCGGTTGAGAGGACTGGCAAAGAGATCCATCGTGGGGAGGCCCCACTTCAGAAAAAGTTTCTGAACTACCAAGGGATCCAGACGCCACTCGTGCGGCTGGAGTATCCTGCTGAGTTTGTCCGCCAGGCAATTTTCTTGGCCTGGGAGATAAACTGCCTTGAGAAGAATGCCGTGACTAACGGCCCAAGAGCAGAGCTTCTGAGCTTCTCGGCAGAGAAGGAAGGAGCCCGTGCCCCCCTGCTTGTTCACGTAGAACATGGCAACTTGATTGTCCATCTGGACAAGGACGGACTGGTGAGAAGTCAGGTGGGAGAAAGCCTTGAGCGCCAGACGGATTGCTCTGAGCTCCAGGAAGTTGATCTGCTGAGCAGACTCCCACGCGGTCCAGAGACCTTGAGTACATGCCCCTTGGCAATGTGCCCCCCAACCCAGGAGGGAAGCATCGGTTGTCAGCACTTGAGCCGGCTGAGGCGACTGAAACGGCATTCTGAGCACCAGGTTCGGCCGATGAAGCCACCACTGTAGGGAAGAGGCCAGCGGCCCGGAGATGTGTACTAAGTCGGCCAGTCCGCCGGTGGCTTGTTGCCACTGCTTGCGAAGGCACCATTGAGCAGGTCGCATATTCAGGCGAGCATTGGGGGTCACGTGGACGGTGGAAGCCATATGGCCAAGTAGTTTCAGGAAGCGCCTGGCAGAGACCAGGGACTGGCTGCGAAAACGGCCGGCTAAGTCCATGAGCCGGCTAGGTCCATGAGCCCTGTCGAGAGGCAGGAAAGCTCGTGCCTGAGGAGTGTGCAGTCTTGCGCCGATGAACTCGAGATCCTGTGAGGGGAGCAAAGTGGACTTTGCGAAGTTTATGACAAAGCCCAAGTACTGCAGAAGAGTCACCGTGCAGTGTGTGGCATTGGTGACTGCCGGAGAGGACGACGCTCTGATGAGCCAGTCGTCGAGGTACGGAAAGACAGAGGCCGTGAAGCCGGAGATAGGCTGCCACCACCGCGAGACATTTTGTGAAGACTCTCGGTGCGGAGGATAGGCCAAAGGGCAGTACTCTGTACTGGTAGTGATTTCCTGCCACCACAAACCTTAGGTATTGGCGGTGGCTTGGGTGGATGAGGATGTGCGTGTAGGCATCCTTTAGATCTAAGGAGCATAGCCAATCTCCCTGTTGGAGGTAGGGCAGAAGGATTCCAAGGGTAAGCATCTTGAACTTTTCCCGCACGAGGAACTTGAGGTTGCGCAAGTCCAGGATGGGTCTGAGGCCTCCTGTCCTTTTTGGTATCAGGAAATACCTGGAATAAAAGCCTTGACCTCTCAGGTGGTGGGGCACCGGTTCCACAGCCTGTTCCTGAAGAAGACTTGCTAACTCCTGGAGGAGTAAGTCCCTGTGCAGAGGGAGTCGAGGAGGTTCTCCTGGAAAATAAGAGGGAGGGACCTGATGGAAGTGGAGAAGATATCCTTCTCACACGACTTGAAGCACCCAGGCATCCGAAGTGATGTTGGACCACCTGTGGGCGAAGTGAACCAGCTGGCCTCCGGTGCTGGGAGGAGCCAGCTGAGGGGGAGAGGCTATGCTGAGGAAGTCAAAAACCCCCACCCTGCTGAGCAGGGGCTGGTGGCGCAGGCTTGGGGGCTTGCTGCCTACGGGACCCGTTACCCCGTCCCTTGGCCTGCTGGCCCTGTTGGGGAGCTGTGGAGGCCTGATATTGAGGGTAGTGTTTATAGGCAGCCGCCTTTCTTGGGTAAAAGGACTTCTTTCCCGAGCCCTTCTTTTTCTGGGAAGGGGCGGAGGTCTTCCTAGAAAGCCTAGTCCTGGTGAGAGTCTCTGTCTCGATTTGTGCAGCCTTTTCAGCCATGGGCTTGCCAAAGAGGTTCTCACCTCTGCAGGGGACATCGACCAACTTGTCCTGCACCCAAGGTTCAAGGTCAGACGACTGAAGCCAAGCCTGTCGGCGGGCACCGATGCCAGCTGCGGCTACTTGAGCCGATGCTTCAAAGCCATCATAGGCTGCCCGGGACATGAATTTGGAGCATTCCCGAATACCAGTTGTCAAGGCCAGGAACCTCCGCAAAGGTTCCTTGGACAGTCCAGCGGAGAATCCGGCTAGCTCTTTAGCCAGGTCTCGGAGATACATGCCCATGTATAGCTGGTAGATCTGGACACAAGCCAGCATAGAGCCCTGGAAACACTTCTTACCAAGGCCATCCAGGTTACGGGCCTCCCTGCCAGGAGGCACCGAGGAGTGCATCTTTTGGCTCTTAAGCCTATGCATGGCCGATTCCACAACCATGGAATGGTGTGGCAACTGTGCTTTTTGGAAGCCAGGACTCTTGCGGACTCGATAAATGGAATCGACCCGCTTGCTTAATACCGGCGACGAGGCCGGACTCTCCCACATGCGGAAGAGTAGTCGTTCCAGCATGGGAGGAACCGGTACAGTAAAGTGCTCCCGGGCGGGAGAGTCGTACTGAAGGGCGTCGAGCTCTTCGGCTCGAGGCTCCTCCTCGGGATCCGCAGGGAAGGCCAAAGCCTTGGCCATATCCCTGACAAAGTCCGAGAACCGGGCATCCTCCGGAGGGGACTGTTTCCGAGGTTCGGACTCAGGTGAGTCTGAGGGGACACACCGAGTCCGAAAGGAATCAGGTGACTCCTCCTCTTCAGACTCCCAGACTGACCCCGAGGAGGAATCGGAGGCTTCGGCCGCCCCGACGCCGAGGGAGTCGGCGGCGACGACCTCGGTCCCGAACAGGAGGCCGAGGGTGACCTCGACAGAGGATCGACTCGAGTTCGCATGGACTCGAGGATCGGCTCGGTCTCCGGGGTCGACTTAGACGTTGACATCCCGGCGGTCGGGGCAGCGGCGCCAGCGAGGCTAGCGATCAGTGCCCGCTGCTGGTCCATGAAGGCAGATAGTCTGCTCTCCAAGTCCGTCAACCTGAGTCCGACCTCAGGTGACCCAGCAGCCCCCGACTCGGGCCCCGACGGCGTCGGGCCCGACGTTGGACCTCTCGGAGGTGAGTCCAGAAGGACTACAGGACTTACCCGAGCAGGCAACTCCGATTCCAGGCGAGGTCGCTTCGGGAGGTGCTCCTTCTCCAAGGACCCGGGACGGCTATCGGGGCTATGCGACCTGGCCCTCGCGGAGCCAGGAGCGTCCACCGATGCCGCCCTCGCGGGTTTTTCCTTCCGATGGTCTCCAGAGGGAGAACCCCTGTCGGAGGAGCTTCGGCGATGGTCAGAGCTGGAGCCTCTGGATGCCAAGGCCTCCGACGAGGTCCGGGTACGGCTGGGGTCAGCGAAGATTCTATCCCGCTGGTGCCGCCGACTCCTCAACGCTTTGGAGGACATTTTGCCACAGGCTCCACAGATCATTTCTTCATGATCCGGGCCTAGGCAGCGGAGGCAATTATCGTGTGTGTCAGTGAGTGACATATTTCTGTCACACTGACCACACCGCTTGAAACTGGCAGCCATCGGAGGAAAAAGGGCCCCTGCAAGGTCAAAGGACCGGGCTGCCAGCGAAAAAACCGAAAACGAAACTGACCAAAAATCAGAAAAACCGAAAAATAAGAGAAGGACTCGCAACGGCGTCGCGAGTCCGGGCAGGAAAACGACCGGCGTCGAACCGAAGTGAAAAAAGAGAAAAACTCACGAAAATCAACTTTTTTAGCGGGGACACGACGGGTACGTCTGTAGGTCTCCGCGGAAAAAAGAAGACTGGCTAAGATGGCACCCTTGGGCGGGAAGGCGACCACGCATGCGCGCTGCAATTCCCAAAGGCTTTCTTTGAAAGCTGGGGAAAATTGCTCCGCGAGGGCTCCGTTGGCGCCGACGTCACCCATATGTGAGGACTGACTTCCTGCTTGGTCCTGGAGAACCTATAGCAACTCAACTGGCACTCACAGCCAGGAGTTGACCCCACAAAGTAGGACAGACCAGAGGAGTATCTCCAATATACCCTCGTGTTCAAAATGGCCACTCAGCCACTAGATGGCTAGGAGTGAGACCTGCACTTCACTGAGAACACCATCATCTGTTGGAGACAGAAAATATCAGGGGTACCTAGCTGCACTGGGTTTTGTGTTAGCGATGTCACGGCACAGTTATGGTTTCTTTCTCCATCTCCACCTGTTTGTAGGGGAAAATAACTCACTAATCTGGACTGGTCTAGCAGGAAAATCTGGAAGCTACACTATCTCTGCCTTGCACAACACTGCATCATGCCTTATTTGAGGTCAGCAGAGTATTTGGTGTGCATAACACTGAGCTTGGAGGTGGCTGTGAAAGTGGACTGTGGTTCCCATATTTGGTTCTGTAGTAAAGAGACTCACGCCACCCTCCCAGGAACGAGAACGGCAAGGGCTTTTTCAAGTGGAACAGTTTAAACTCGGGAGGAGGGGGGGGCATGTTGGTTAGTTGTGCTACCCCTTCAGAAAGGATTTCATTTGAATGATAAAAAAAAATTCTTTAGTTATTTGCAGGCATGACATTATATAACTCAGAGTATAACAGCTGAGAAGTTGCTCCTTGCAAAGGATCAGTGACAGTTTTATGAAGCCACTCTGAATGGAATTACATGGCCTTGTAAGAATCTCATCAAGTGTGAGAGAAGTGAGTCTTGTTTCTAAAAGGAATCAGGAGCTCCAATTAGATCAGGATGATTTTTAGTTTTTGGTATGCATGAAAAAGTTGAGTGGTATAGCATGAGATGTATTTGGATTTACAGTACATGCACTCCAAACTTAAATTACACAAGGTGGTGTTCAAAGTGAGGGCAGTAAGTTGAAGAGCATGCTCTAAAGTATGCAGCACTAGAGGGCATTTACCTGCATTGCATTAGTGAAGGAGCAGCCTAGTGGTTAGAGCAGTGGCCTGGTGACACCTAGGGTTTAATTTCCACTGGCATTTCTTGTAGCCTTGGGCAAGTCACTTTGCCAAGCCTTTCTTCTGAGGCAATGGAGGGTAGCCTAGTTTGTCACACCTTGCCAAGAAAATTCAGGGGCTGTTGTGTCACCAGAAGTCAGTACTGACTCAACAGCATACACTGAATGATTTTTCAAGTGATGGCACTTTGGAAAAGTCAATTTTTAATCAACTGTGCTGGGAGTGACCAACTTCCCCTGGGAAGACTGCTGAAGGCATGTATGGCCGGAAAGCAGTGCGTCTTGCTTAAATGGGTGGGGTACAAACTACTAAGTTATACACATTTGCATCTGCCAAAAGGTTATTCTGCTATGAATGGAGCATCTGCTTGTCATCGCAAACAGTGGTTAGAAAGTGGTTACTGGCTACATGGTACCCTATCTTAAGGGCAGTCACCAAGGTGTTGAAGTAAAAACACTGGGATGTAGGGAAGAAAGGAGTTTGATACAATCAGAATGACCAAAGTTCATATACATTTTGCTTAAGAAAAAGCCATAAATTTTCCACCCACTCCTTCCAAATGGACTACGTACACTTTCTATGTGTGGAGGGCAGTTTGAACCCGTTGCTTCAACAGGAATGTCATCGTATTTCTCAAAGTTTATGCCTGTATTCCCTCCGGAGAAGAGCTCTCTGTAAAAAAATAAATAAAAAGATAGATGAATATCTAAATGACCTAAATAAACTCCCTTAAACTACTCAGATTCTACCTAAATCTCACTCACTGTTCAATTCTATCATTAGGAGCAAGTGGTTTTGACCAGTCATCTTCATCACATTTATCTTCAGACCACCGGCTGTTTCTACCAAAGCCACCTCTGTCACCACGGCTTCCAAATCCATCCAAGCCATCTCTTCCACGGTCATCAAATCTAGACAAGGCACAAGTTTAAGATATAAGATATTCTACTAGAAGCTTTCAGTATTTAGTTCACAGACGTTTTTACATTAGAACATAGGAAAATACAATTTTTCAGATGCAGCCAATTAAAAAGCAGCAAGACTTAATGTGACAGCAGCAGCATTATCCAGTTGGTATTCAAATTTCTTGGCTCGATTGGTCTCAAAAATCTTTTGAGGTGCTTGCTTTTTTGTGAACTTGGACATTAGCAAGTACCTTTGTGCTTTTTGTTGCTTTGAACTGTCCCTCTGGTCCTGTCCAGACAAATGAGCTGTGTCTGTCCATTAGCAGCTGGAGACCGATAAAGCACAGTTACTTACCTGTAACAGGTGATCTCTGGGAACAGCAGGAATAAGTCTTCACATATGGGTATGTCGGTACCGACGGAGTCTGCGTGGGAATGCTCCCCAGCGTCCAATTAGAACGCTTTTGGGAGCATCCCACCACGCCTGCGTGCTGCCTTCCCACCTTTCCCAACTGCCTCTCAGTTAAGTTTTAAAGCTGAGACAGAGAGAAAGGAAAGAGATACAACTCCTAGGGGAGGTGGGAGGGTTCTGAAGACTTATTCCTTCTGTTCCCAGAGATCACCTGTTACAGGTAAGTAACTGTGCTATCTCCAGGAACAAGCAGGAATGAGTCTTCACATATGGGGACTCCCAAGCTAAGATGCCTGGAGGAGTCCAAACATGTTGCGAATCTGAGAAAGGCCATGCTATTCAACAGAACCTCAGGCATCCTGGGGATGGAGGGTAGGAGTTGGAGTAAAAAGATGTGCTATGGAACAGCTGGACCAAACAGGACACCTAGATAGGAGACCCTGTGTGGATAATACCTAGTAGTAAATATTGAACTGCAATATACCCATCTGGACCTCACCTGGTGGTATTGAAAAAAAGTTTATGGAGGTTCATATGGATCTGCTACTATGAACCAGCAGAATATTCTCAAGGAGTACCTCAATGTAGAGCAGAGGTAAATAAACTCTGCAAAAGACAGGTTGAGGTCTGAACCTTTAGGGCGTGAAAAAGGTCCCAGCGGAAACAGGTAGTTCGATGAGGCAGGACTTTTGCGGGAAAACGCTGAAGTCCCTATTAGATAAGCCTGAAGCTTTTTTGACCTTAAAGGGACATAGTTCTTATAGGAGAAGAGGAGCTTTGAAGATCCCTATAAAGGACAGAAGTATGAGGCATTGTAGCCTCCTATTTTCTGAAGATTCAGAATGTCCTTCCTAATTGAAGTCACTTAGGAAAAAGATGGTACATGGAGGGCTTCAGATGTACCTAAACTGAAGGTCATGGTGCAAAAACCCGATAGAGAGATATGAACCTAGGCAGACAGATAGAAAAAAGTATATAGATACATATCCACCTACTATCATATATATAGGTAGGTAAATACGGATATATCTATTTATATGAATATATATATGGGCACAGACATGCATGTGTATCCATATCCATATCTATATGGGCACAGACATGCATATGTCTATCCATATCTATATGGGCACAGACATGCATATGTCTATCCATATCTATATGGGCACAGACATGCATGTGTCTATCCATATCCGTGTCCCCACATAGGGATATGTGGAGAGAGAAAGATTCATCTAACAAGAAGGGAAATACCTGCTTGAGGAGATGTTGAGAATCCATTCTCCCTGGTTATGAGTGGGAGAGCTAAGGGAGTGCTCTCACTGACAAGGAGAAGTCTAGAGTCCTCTAAGAACTCTAGCCCTTGAATAACCAGGAATGGAGGCCTACATGAAAAGTGCAGAGAATGTTTTTAATCTGCAGACAGCAAGTCTGGATCCTTCCATAACTCCAGCACGGCAGCTGGAGAGGAAGATGCAATGAAATACCATATTTACCCTTCTATGAGGGCAAAATGAGTATGGTGCATTCTTGCGCTCAATATGAATTTCCCCATGAAGAATTGAGGGTGGAAGGAAAATACAAGACAAGGACTGGCTGTTACTAAAAGAAAGCCATCCCTGGTGAAGGGGTCCACTGGAGATGTGAACCAACCCAGGGGATTGGATAATTCTTTAGGTCTTCACTTAAAGGCCTGTGTCCTTTATTGAAGGAGGAGACTTTAATGGAAATGGTAAGGGTAGGGAAGAACCCAGTAGTCATGACTAGGTAAAGCCCTTCCTAACCATCTGGAATTATTTGCTCTCTAGCAAGGGCCCATAGTGCAGAGCTGCTCTGTAGAGATGCAGAGAGCATGTTGCAAGTTGGTTAGAAGAAAAAACTGGCTGTTTAAGAGCCAGTATGTGACCTGAACTAGTCCGCCAAAGCCCAAGGATTGGGGAAGGCTAAGGATAGAAGGTATGCTGATGTGTCTGCAACAATATAGCCAGAAAAGGTTCTTAGCCTGTCTGGGACTTAGTACTAAGGCCAGAAAAGATTGATATTGGAGATCAAGGCCTGGTTGCTTGGTCAGCAAATCAGTGGTCTAACCACTAAGACCCTGCACTTCTAACTATTGTTAAGGCAGCAGAACAAATGTTAGGTCCCAAGATTGTAAAAGGACCTACAGACATAAGTAGGAGTGGGAAGACTCCGTCATTGTCTGAGAAGCTGCCACAAAACAAGAATGCAAGGGGGAGAACTCTGAAAAGAAAACTCAGGGGCTTAGGGATAAGCCTTCAGTTAAGTGGTATCACTCTTACAGACCAAAATGTCTTAGTAAGAGGGACAGAGTTGAAAAAAGACTTACGATGGAGTAAATCTTTGAAAGTAATTTGAGACATGCTGATACAGGAGAAAATGTCAAAAGGTAAAGCACAGTTACTTACCTGTAACAGGTGATCTCTGGGAACAGCAGGAATTAGTCCTCACATATGGGTACGCCGGTACCGACGGAGCCTGCGCGGGAACGCTCCCAAGCTTCCTAAAAAGGAAAGCTTTTGGGAGCATCCCAGAGCGCATGCGCGCTGCCTTCCCACCTTTCCTAACCAACTCTCCTCAGTTCGAGTTTAAAGCTGAGACAATAGAGAGAGAGGACAGGAAAGAGAGAGAGAGATACAACTCCTAGGGGAGGTGGGAGGGTTGTGAGGACTAATTCCTGCTGTTCCCAGAGATCACCTGTTACAGGTAAGTAACTGTGCTATCTCCAGGAACAAGCAGGAATGAGTCCTCACATATGGGGACTCCCTAGCTAAGATGCCTGGGAGATCCCCAAGGGTATGAGACCCTGAAGGGTTCCTTGTCTTCCTATGGATCTCAGGCATCCATTAAGAGAAGGAGGGCAGGAGTTCAAGAATGGAACAGGTGTCTGAGGACAGCCTGACCAAACAAGGCATCCCGGCGGGAGTCCTTGTCCAAACAGTAATGGGCTGTGAAGGTATAGTTTAGTTTAAAGTATATTGTATAAAGTTAACCTGTATATAGTTCTCCCGGTTATCCCATGTATTAATTTTCCCTGTTCTTTGTAAACTCAATGTTGCCTGTATGCATTGCAGTATGTTTTGTTCAATGTACACCGAGCTGATTTTAATAGCGCGGTATAGAAGAAATGTTAAATAACAATAAATAAATAAATGAACCGAGGCCCAGGTGGCTGCTCGACAGATCTGGTCGATGGACACAGAATGAAGATGAGCCAGAGGCGGCCATGGCCCTCACATTGTGAGCTGTGACATGGCCCTCCAGAGAAAGGTTCTTACTCTGGTAAGCAAAAGAAATACACTGAGCAATCCCATTTGAGTGTTTTTAGAGACTGGAAGTCCTAAATGAGAAGGATCAAAAGCAACAAAAAGCTGGGAAGATTGTGTTGCTGTGTCCTGTGTAAGTAAAAAGCAAGAGCTCTTTTACAATCTAGAGTATGAAGGTTCCCCTCTGCACTGGATGCATGAGGAGCTGGAAAAAAGACAGGTAAATATACCTCTTGATTAAGATGAAAAGGTGAGACCACTTTAGGCATAAAGTAAGGATTTGTCCTAAGGACTACCTTATGATGGAACCTTGTATAAGGTGGATTAGCCACTAAGGCCTGCAGTTCACTGATGCGGCGAGCAGAAGTGACTGCAATAAGGAAAATAACCTTCCATGAAAGAAATTTCAAGGAGGTAGTGGCTAAGGGTTCAAAAGGTGGCTTCATAAGCTGACCAAGAACCAAGTTTAAGTCCCATGCCACCGGAGGAGGTCGAATGGGAGGTTTAGTTCAAGTTAGGCCTTCTCATGAATCTTGCAATAAGAGGATGAGAGAAAATAGGTTGTCCACTGAGAGGCTTAAGGGATGCTGCAATAGCACTCAAGTGGACCCTTACTGAATTCGTTTTAAGGCCTGCATTGGAGAGATGCAGGAGATATTCCAATAGAGAATTCACAGGAAGTGCCAGAGGGTCAAGACCCTTTTGAGCACACCAAATGGAAAATCTTTTCCACTTAAAAGCATAGGAACGCCTAGTGGAAGGTTTTCTGGAAGCATGGAGGATATCCTTCACTTGCTGAGAAAGACTGAAGTCTTGAAGGTCTAGGCCTTCAGTAACCAAGCTCTGAGGTGAAGGGACTTGGGATTTGGATGCCACAAAGTCCCTTCCTCCTGGGACAGAAGGTCTGGCGCAGCTCCCAAGTCCAGGGAGGGGGCTTGGGAGAGATGCAGAAGTAGAGGGTACCACACTTGGCGTGGCCAGTGTGCAGCTATGAGGATCATGGATCCTTGATCCCTCTGGAGTTTGAACAGAGTCTTGGGAATCAAAGGAATGGGTGGAAAGGCATACAGGAAGTCCTGACCCCAATGAAGGAGGAAGGCATCCTTGGCCTGAGCTCCCTGAGACAGAATTCTGGAACAGAACCGGGGAAGTTTGGCATTCCACAGACTTGCAAAGAGGTCTATGTCCGGGGTTCCTCATTCCTGGAAGATTCTGAGTACCTGATCCATGTGCAGGGACCATTCGTGTGGAAGCAGAACTCGACTGAGTCTGTCTGCCCAAGACTTTTGGATTCCTGGGAGGTATACTGCCAGGAGATGGATTTGATGCTCTCTGGCGAAGGGCCATAATCTTAGAGCTTCGGTGCAAAGCGACAGAGCCAGTTCCTCCTTGCTTGTTTATGTAAAACATGGCTACTTGATTGTCCGTATGAATGAGGACTGTCTTGTAGCTGAGGAGGGTATGAAAGACCTTGAGAGCTAGGAACACTGCTCGAAGTTCCAAGTGGTTGATATGAAGAGAGGTCTCCTGTGGGGACCAAGTGCCTTGGGTGGAGAGGTCTTGTAGATGAGCTCCCCAACCTGTTTGGGAGGCATCTGTTGTGAGGGTTGCCTGGGGCAACAAAGGTTGGAAGGGGGACCCCAGCAACAGATTTTGAGTGGATATCCACCATTGGAGAGACCAAAGGAGACGTTTGGAGGTTGCTATTTGGTCTGAGAGCTCCTGATGCTTGAGTCCACTGTGTGGACAAAGTCCATTGAGCTGCTCTCATGTGTAGGCGAGCATAGGGTACCACATGCACTGTGGAAGCCATGTGTCCTAGTAGTTGTAGCATCTCCCGGGCAGTTAAGTGGCTCTTTGACTGAATCTGGGATGCTAACTGCACTAGACGTTGGCAACGGGCCTGAGGAAGGTAGGCCCTCGCAGTAGTGGTATCCAATCATGCCCCTATGAATTCTAGGAACTGAGTAGGGGTGAGTTGAGACTTTGGAAGGTTTACCACAATTCCCAGATAGTGCAGAATGCGCCTGGTGCGGTTCATGGAAATTTGGGCTTTTGACTGAGATGGAGCTCGGATGAGCCAGTTGTCCAGGTATGGGAAGACAAATATTCCCACAGTGCGTAGAAATGCAGCAACTATTGCCATGCATTTGGTGAACACTCTTGGAGCAGAGGCTAGACTGAAAGGAAGCACTCTGTATTGGTAATGTTTTCCCTGGAACAGAAAACGTAGGAATTTTCTGTGAGATGGATGGATGAGTATATGAGTGTAAGCATCCTTGAGATCTAGAGAACAAAGCCAATCCTGACTGCAGGTATGGAAGGAGAGTGCCTAAAGAAAGCATCTTGAACTTCTCCTTGCATAGGAATTTGTTCAATTCTCTGAGATCTAGAATGGGTCTGTATCCCCCTGTTTTCTTTGGGATGAGAAAATAGGGGGAGTAAAACCCTAACCCCTGTTGAAGAAGCGGAACTTCTATGGCCCTCTGGGCCAGAAGGGTAGTCACCTCCTGATCCAGAAGGTCGAGGGATGTGGGAGAATTGAAGTGTCTCACCATGGTGTGGGGAAGAAGGTCTGAGAAATGAAGTTTGTAGCCCTCTCTTATGATGGAGAGGGTCCATTGCTCTGATGTGATTTGCTCCCATCTGGGAGCAAAATGAGCTAACCTTCAGGAATGGTGAGAGGCTCTGGTTGTTGGAGAGCCAGAAAGGTTAAGTTCTCTAGTATCAAGTTAAAAACCCTGAGGGGGTTGGGACTGCTGGGTTGTAGCAGCCCCTGCAGGTTTAGGCCTGGCCTGTTTAGGTTGCTGACGCTTAGTAGCAAAGCGACCTGTAGAAGATTGTTGGCCAGAAGTGGAAAGAAATCTGCCCTTTTTGTAAAAAGACTTTTTAAAAGATTTTTTCTTGGCTGGGATGGAGGTAGACTTGGAAAGTCTATCCAGAGCAGCATTTTCGGCATTCATTTGAGTGGCTTTAATTTGCCACTCTTTGCCAAACAGATTTTCACCTGTACAGGGCAGATTTCCTAAGCCATCCTGAACCCAGGGTTCTAGATCAGAAGCCTGGAGCCAAGCAATTCTGCGAGCAGCTATAGCAATGCCTGAGGCTCTGCTGGCACCTTCAAAAGTCAAAGGCTGCCCTGTTGGAAAACTTTGAAATGTCTTGAGTATGCTTAAGCCAAAGGAGGAACTCATCCCTTTTATCCTCTGGAATAAAAGGGAGAAAGTTGGGCAGCTTTTGTGCAACTTCCTTCAGAAACATACCCATATAAAGGCTATATGAATTGATTCTGGCAATAAGCATGCTGGCTTGGAAGATTTTTCTACCAAAAGCATCCAAGGTCCTGCATTCTCTTCCTGGAGGAGTAGAAGTGTGTTTTTTGGTACTCTATCCTTTTCATAGCTGACTGCACCACAATGGAGTGGTGAGGAAGCTGAGTTTTTTGAAATCCAGGAGAAGGAGGGACACGGTACATAGTGTCCAATCGATGAGAATGTGGAGAAAGGGTGAGAGGAGTCTCCCATAAGTCAATCGTGTGTTCCTGAAGAATTTCATGAATTGGCAAGGTGACTGCCTCTCTGGGAACCTTAGAGTATCCCAAAATATCTAATTTTTTTGCTCTAGGCTCTGTTTCAGAGGTTACTGAAACAGAGTCCTTTAGCCACTTCTATTATGAAGTCCTGAAAGGACTTAATCTTCTGGAGGAGACATTCTCCTTTTTGGAGAAGTGGGCTCCTCAGGAAGGGTGATGGATACTTCAGGAGACTCATCCAATGAATCAGAATCAGAGGAATCGAAGTATTGTCTGTTCGATTCCAACGATCGATAGGCGTATCGATCGGTACCGACATCAGGCGTCCCCAGTACCGGATCGGTACCGAGAAAGAGCCCAGGACAGGGAGCCGGAATCGGTATCCTGGCTGATGTCGATGCAGTCGGTACCAGTATCGGTGTTGGTACCAGTACCGACAACGGAACTTGTTGCGGTACCGTCGGCGTCGCAGCCTTAATGAAAGCCATTATAGCCTGCTGCATGGATTGAACAGTGTGATCCATGGACACCACGACTGCCTGGATGTCGGTACCGGGAGATTGTGCCGGTACCCCAGAGCAGTCTAACAGATGATTGGTCAAGGCCGTGCCATCGATGTCAACCTGTAACCCCATAGGAGGAGCTTTGGAAGCCAGAGCTTCCCGCCGGGGTTGTTTGGCTGGGGCAGGATCCTCGAGGGCAAGCCCGGAGGCATCTCGATGCTTAGAGGGAGATTTGCCCTTCGAGGACCTGCTAAAAGTATGTTTGGTTACCTGAGACCCATCAGGAGAGGAAGACCTGGAAGATGTCGATGCCACCGCCGGTGCATCCGTGGGAAACAGCACATGGAGCTTGGCTGCCCGGTTCTGTAACCCTCGTTTAGACATTAGAGAACAGGACTGGCAATCCGGAATGGAGTGTTCAGGCCCCAAACATTTCAGACACCATTCATGGGTATCTGTGACAGAAATTGTACCGCTACACTTAGTGCATTTTTTGAACCCGGAGGCTGGTTTTTCCATGAGGGATAAATTGTGGGCCTGGAGGCCTAAGAAGAAAAATACACCAAGTGGGGAAAAAATATAATTTTTTTTTTTTTTTTTTTTTAAAGAAAAGAAAAGAAAAAACCGGCAGTACCGGTCCGGCGTCGGGGAAGGCAGACACGTGACCAAAGAAATAAGTTAAAATAAAGAACTTCTTCAGCGGTGACAGGAACACGACCTGCTGGCTCCACGGAAAAGAAGAACTGAGGAGAGTTGGTTAGGAAAGGCGGGAAGGCAGCGCACATGCGCTGTGGGATGCTCCCAAAAGCTTTCCTTTTTGGGAAGCTGGGGAGCGTTCCTGCGCAGGCTCCGTCGGTACCGACGTACCCATATGTGAGGACTCATTCCTGCTTGTTCCTGGAGATAGGCATAGCAACCTTGACAGCTGTTACTTCTCTGTCTACTTAGGAGGAAGAGGAGTAACTTTACTACCTATAAAGCATAATCTTAAGAAGCTCTATGAGCTAAAAGCCAGAATGTCTCTTTAAAGAGAGACATGTGTAAAATTTAGGATGGAACCGATGTAGATGTTTGTAATGAGAAGAAGCAAACTACAGGTTCTAAACCTCAAAACAGGAAGAAGGATTCAGTGAAGAGTCTATCAGCAACCCTGCGTATGCTGGGTTTGCTGAAGCGGTTGAGGTTGTGGTTTCTTTAGCCTGGTTTGATGTTTCCCTTGTTTGGAAACAGCTGTATGATGGGTAGAGAATGAAACTTTTTCCCCTTGGAGGAATAAAGTTTGGTAGAAGATTTCCTACCACCTGGGATAGAGGAAGGTGTTGACAATCCTTTGAAAGCAATAGTGTCAGTGGTTAACTGAGCAGCTTGGCGTGAAGTCTTTGTTAAAGAGATTCTCTCCAGTACAAGGAGTATTTCCTAGCCTTTCTTGTACCCATTTATCCAAGTCGGAAGCTTGGAGCCAGGCCATGCGTCGTGCCCCTATGGCTATAGCAGAAGTTTTGCTAACAGACTCAAAACAGTCCAGGGTAGCACGAGTAAGAAACCTAGAGATATTTTGAACATGACTAACCAGTAAAGAGTAGTCTGCTCTTTTGTGATCTTGAAGAAAAGGAGTCAAAAACAGCAAACTGTTTGTGACCTCTTCAAGAGATCTCTCATATTTTCTATATGGGACTAAGAGGATAAGAGGAGTGCCTTTTAGCACTTAACACGCCTCATTGCTGATTCCACAATAGAATGATGTGGAAGTTGAGTCTCTTGAAAACCTGGAGAATGGGGCACCTTGTACAGAGTCAGTGGCCCTTGAAGGTGGGGATACCTTTAAGGGAGTTTCCCACATTCTAAGTAAAAGATCCTGTAAGGCTTGATGCAAAGGAAGCATGACCACCTCTGGATTCTCAGGGATATGCAGAAGCTCTGAATCCCCTGGTGCAGGATCTTGATCAGGTATAGAAATAGCAAGTAACCTTGCAATATCAAGCAGGAATGCTTGAAAAGAAATTTCCCCAGAAGGGGATCCTCTATCATGAGGAATAAAGGTTAGATCTGTTGAAGATCTATTCTTGGCACTAATGGAGTGATCCATTGGGGTACAAGACCCGAAAGGATGGCGCATCAGATTGTCCTGAAAGGATATAGTTGGTACCGCTCGAGGCTGGTGCCGTGACCAATCGGTGGAAAACTATCCATGCCAGGGATGGATTCCAAACTCGGTACCGAAGGAAGCGAGCTTGTGGAAGTAAGCATGGAAGGCACCGGTACTGATGTGAACGTAGAAAGCGGTACTGGCAGTGCTTCACAGCCAGTACCGATATCGGAAGATCAGTCTGAGGTGACTTAACGGTACCAAAGGTACCGAGAACGGCAGACTTTGATCTCCGGGACAATGTCTTCAGCACGTCCTAGGTCGATACCGAGACGAGTCTGTACCCAATTGTCCAGGCTAGAGATCGATTCTAGACTCGGCATTGAAAGCAGCGAGTCTATCAAAACAGACCTGGAGGGTACTGACGTGGATGCCAGAATCGGTACCGTGATCGATACCGATGCTGGAAGATCGGTCTGTAGTGACTCTAGCGGCACCGAAGACACAGAGCGCTAGACTGCGATCGGTGTGGAATGTTTCATCCAACACCATTGCTGATGCCAGGGTACCGGCACCGCTCAAAGTGGATACCACCACCGAGCATGGCTCAGGTATGTTTGCAGAGGTAAAAACCCCAGGAACAACCTGAAACCCTGTTAATGCTTTGGAGGCTGAAGACTCCCCGCTGGGGTTTTAAAGTCAATTTTGTCCTCAGGGGCAAGGCCAGAGGCATCTCAATGGTGAACATGAGATCTACCACCCGAGGACTGGCTAGTCTTTACAGACTTTTGTTTGGTTACCTGATCCTGTGAAAAAAATTGTAGCTGGTACCCTCAGGTCTGATGGGAACCGCGTATCGAGTTGAGCTCGATGCTGAAGACTACTTCTGGAAATACTACTGCAGGAGGGACACTCCAGCAGATAGTGGTCAGGACCCAAACATTGAAGGCACCAGTTATGAGTGTCTAAAACTAATTTGGTACCGCCAGTTGAAACATGTTTTAGGGATAGTGGCTGGCTTTTCCATGAAGGAAATTGGAGAGGCCTAGCAGGCCGAAAACAGGCACTAAACAGGGAAATAATTCCCTACAAAAGAAAAAAGTTTGTAGGAGAAAGAAGAAAACACCGGTGGTACCGGTGTGTCGAGGAAGGCAGACGCGACCACAAGAATAAAAAAAGAAATAAAGGAAGAATTTTCTGCGGTGACAGGAGTACATCCTGCCGGCTCCGCGGAAAAATGAAAACTGAGGAGAGGCAGCTGGGAAAGGCAGGAAGGCAGCACACAGGTGTGGTGGGATGCTCCCAAAAGCGTTCTAATTGGACGCTGGGGAGTGTTCCCGCGCAGACTCAGTCGGTACCTACGTACCCATATGTGAAGACTCATTCCTGCTTGTTCCTGGAGATAGCAAATTTTCCAGTGACACACCTAGAGGGGACAGACACTCCAAAAAGAAGAATTTTCTCCTTTTTTTATAGAAAAGTAAAGAAATGAAGAAAAGACCGGGTGGTACCGGTATAGGCATCGACGGTGAAGGCAGACATGACCAGAAAAGAAATGTTTTTGTGGTGACAGGGTTTGCTGCCTGTCGGCTCCACGTAAAACAAAAAACTGAAGAGGGAGAGTTGAAAAGGCAGGAAGGCAGTGATGCAGGCACAGTGGGATGCTCCCAAAAGTTTTCCTGTTGGACGCTGGGGAGCGTTCTCTTGTGGGCTCTGTCAGTACCAACGATACCCATATGTGAAGGCTACATTCCTACTTGTTCCTAGAGACTGCAAATTTTCCAGTGACGTCACCCTATACCCCGCTGAGGCTCCTCACCTATTCCTCAGTATACCGTTGACAAAGCAGCAAAAGAAACCTCCCTAGCAGAGGCCAGATTAAACTACTGGAACTTGCAGAAATGAACCCCTTCTGCATTCCTCTAGCAAGCTATACTGGCAAAAAAGTCTTGCGACTTAAAGGTAGGAATTCAGGTATAGCCTAACATGCACGTGTTCTTTTTTTCTTTTTTTTTTAAATGCTGTGAGACAAAGCTGGTTACTCGGAGTCCGACAGGATAGGTTGAGAAAATCATACTGAGGCAGCCCTTCTCAGTCAGAACCAAAAAAACTGCTGTATCCACACCAGACTTGCAAGCTCATGTGAAAACAGCAAATATGCAGGCAGGTCCTGGACAGGACCCAAGGGACTCCATAAAAAGTAAGTTAGCAGGTAAGGTCTAATTTTCCCTTCACCCACACCCCTCTGGTCCAGTCCAGACAAATGGGATATACCAGAGCAGAACATAAGAACATAAGAAATGCCATACTGGGTCAGACCGAGGTCCATCAAGCCCAGTATCCTGTTTCCAACAGTGGCCAATCTAGGTCATACGTACCTAGCAGTTTCCCCAACAGACAGGTTCTGCAGTGCTTGTACTAGGTCAAGCATTGATATCCTGGGTCCCTTTTTAATAGTGGTTTATGGACCTTTCCTCCAGGAACTTGTCCAAACCTTTTTTAAACCCAGCTATACTAACAGCCCTTACTACATCCTCCGGTAACAGATTCCAGAGTTTGATTACACGTTGAGTGAAGAAATAGTTTACCCTGTAGCTTCATTACATGTCCCCTAGTCCTATATTCTGATAGCGTAAACAATTGATCCACGTTTATCCGTTCCACTCCATTCATTAATTTATAGACCTCTATCATATCTCCCCTCAGCCATCTCTTTTCCAGGTTAAAGAGCCCTAACCTTTTTAGCCTCTCTTCATAGGAGTAGCCTTCCATCCCCTTCACCAATTTGGTGGCTCTTCTCTGTACTTTTTCTAATAACTATGTCCTTTTTAAGATACGGTGACCAGAATTGCACACAATATTCAAGGTGCGGTCGTACCATGGAGCGATACAGAGGCATTATAATATCCTTTGTTTTATTCTCCATCCCTTTCCTTATGATACCTAGCATTCTATTTGCTTTCTTGGCCGCCGCTGCACACTGGGTGGAGGGTTTTAACATGTTATCCACGATGACTCCTAAATCTTTTTCCTGGGTGGTGGTTTCTAATGTGGAGCCTTGCATCGTGTAACTATAGTGTGGGTTGTTCTTTCCTAGGTGCATAACTTTGCACTTGTCCACATTAAATTTCATCTGCCATTTGGATGCCCAGTCTTCCAATTTATCCAGATCCTCCTGCAGTTTTCCACAATCCTCTTGGGTTTTAACAACTTTAAACAGTTTTGTGTCATCTGCAAATTTGATAACCTCACTAGTTATTCCTTTTTCCAGGTCATTTATGAATATGTCAAAAAGTAGGGGACCCAGTACAGATCCCTGGGGTACTCCACTATTCACCTTTTTCCATTGGGAATATTGGCCATTTAGCCCTACCCTCTGCTTTCTATCTTTTAACCAGTTCCCGATCCACAATAGTACACTGCCTCCTATCCCATGACTTTTTAGCTTTGCCAAAAGTCTGATGGGGGACCTTGTCAAAAGCTTTCTGAAAGTCCAGATACACTATATCAACCGACTCACCTTTGTCTACCTGTTTATGCACACCTTCAAAAAAAAACAGATCCCTATCGATGGGAGGGACCTGCAAGCCCCACCTTCAACATCTGAGCAAACTGTGCCCTGCACCTGCACACCCAGACAGTAGTGCATGGAAAGGGTATGTAACCACCATGTCGCCACACAGCACATGTCCATTGGCACCACCAGACTAAATTCTGCCCAGGATGCCACCTGGGCCCCAGTGGAATGTGCATGTAGCCCCACTGGCACCGACATCCCTTTAAGGTAGGCAGGCCAAGGCAATAGCCTTTCACCTAACGTGAGATGGATGCCTCCAAGGGCGCCTCCCCTTTACGCAGCCCTCCAAATAGCATGAACAGATGCTCTGATTTGCAGAAGGACTGAGTGTTTCAGGTAGCACTTTATTGCCCTGCGAATATCCAACTTATGTAGCTGCCCATTGGTTGTTCCCCCATCTGCCATGGTAAGTACCAGCAATGTCACCACCTGGTTTATATGAAAAGGGGAAACCACCTTTGGCAAGGATGGGACTGTATAGAAAAATCACTCCTTAGCAAGAACCAGGAACAGTTCCCGGCAGGACAGGGCCTGCAATTCCCATACATGAGCAGATGGGCCTCCAAAAAAAACATCTTCACGTCAAATCCTTTAGTGTGGAATGGCCAAGAGGCTCGAACAGAGGGTCAGTCAAGACTGACAACACAAAATCCCAGGGTGGAGCTACGTCCTCCCTGGCAGTCATATCTGCTCGACTGCTCACAAAAAATCATGAAATATCTGAGTGGCCCGCCAACAAGGTTCCCTGTACCTTGCCCCAGTAACAGAATACGGCAGCCAACTGAACCTTTAGGGAATTCAAAGTGAAGCCCTTGTCCAACCCTGCCTGCAAGAATGCCAGGATGTCTGACTCTCGCAAAAGTCAGATATTGTGGTTCTCACACCAACCTTCACAAACATGGCCATAGGACAAAGAGATAGACTTCTTCCTCGCCTTCACAATCTGGTAATGACGCCAGGCACACAGCACTGCTTTAAAACCTCATCCACTCAAGGGACAGGCCATAAGAGAGACTCGATCCACTTGTGGCATCAGTATTGGTCCTTGCGCAAGTAGATTGTCAAAGGCAGACACCACAGTCTGTCCACTATCAGATATGCATATCAGACAAGGCCAATCTGGAGGCCACTAAGATCACGCAACCCTTGTCTCACGATTCTCTGCAAGAGCTGAGCAATCATAGTCCATGGCAGGAAAACAGAAGACCTTCCCGCAGCCATGGTTGTGCTAGGGCATCCAGCCCCTCAGACATCCTCTCTGCATTTGCTGAAACAACTGGACTTTGTGTTGTCTGCTGCCAATGCCACGAGATCCATCAACTTTGAACCCCAGCAATCCACTACACCTGTAAACACAGAATCCATCAGCAACCATTTGGCTGCATCCAACCGATCTCTGCTCCAGTAATCAGCCTGCATGTCTTTTCTGGCTACAAGTGGCTGACAGCGAGATCAGGTGTTGCTCAGCCCACTGTAGAATGAGCTCCACTTTGGCCAGACTGATACTGCCAGTGCCTCTTTGTTTGTTGAAGCAGGCCACTGTTGAGGCATTGTCTGAGAACACTCACTACCTGGTTCTCTAGGAGTGATGCAAACTGGCAAAGTGCTCACCAGACTGCTGACCTCCAGTCGATTGATGGACCATGAGCTCTCCTCTGTCCACTGCCCCTGAGCCACCTGGAAGCAGCAGTACACCTCCCAACTGAGCGAACTGGCATCTGTGGTCACCACCAAATCTGGATTTTAACACTTGTGTTCAGCCACCACTGCAAGACAGTCTCATGTCCCCAGGACACTGAAGTCAGCAATACAAAGACTGACTCAGATGACCACCTGGAGAGCAATGCCCTTTGCAGTGGCCTATATGAGTTCTGGCCCAGGGAACCAGATCAAGCGCTGCTGCCAGACCCACAATCTGTAGGCAATGCCAGGCCAACGGTCTCAACATCCACAGGAACAGATGTACCATGCTCCTTTGTCCTGGCAAGGATACAAACCCTGTTTGTGTTTAAACTCACTCCCAAGTATAACTGCTGCAACAGGGCCAATTTGCTCTTGGCCAAGTAGATCACCTAACTCAGCTCTTGCAGGAAGGATATCACCTGAGTTGCCTCCCAATTCTCAGCTTCAGACTTCACCTGAATGAGCAAGTCGTCCAAATATGGATGGAACAGGATGCCCTCCTTCCTGAATGCCACCATTGCAGTGACCATCACCTTGGTGAATGTTCTGGGTACTGTTGCTAACCCAAAGGGCATTGCCCAAAACTGGAAGTGACCCATGAATGTTGCAAAACATAACACCTTCTGATGTTCTGGGAGTATGGGAAAGTATAGACAGGTCTTGGTGAGGTCTAACACCATAAAAGGTACTCTCCCTTCTGCATTGCCACCATGATGGAATGCAATGTTTCCATGTGAAACCAGGGCAACTGCAAGGCCTGCTTGACCCACTTGAGATCCAGGGTGGTTGAAAAGCACTGTGCTTGAGTACCATGAAATAAATGGAGCAATGACATCCACACTGGTTTTGTGGGACTGGTACACTGTGACCAGTACTAGAAGGCATTTTAATGTGCTTTATACTGCCTGTGCCTTGTCCAGCACCTTGCATGGTGAGACCATAAAGTCATCTGCCAGAGGGTGCTGGAATTCAAGAGCATAACCTTTGCGAGTGATCTCTAGCACCCACAGATCTGATGTTTGGACCCAGGAGTCAAGGAAATGCTGAAGACTGACCCCAATGCGCTCCTTGACCTCCTGGGTCTGCCTCGCTTCATTAGGATTTCTTGGCAGAGTTGGAGGCAGCCAAGTAGAATCCTCTGCCAATTCTGACTCCAAAAGAACTGACCCTGGTGGTGGGGGGGGAGGGGGGGGTGGTGAAGTGCAATGCACAAAACCTGCAGAAGACGCATGCTGCTCTTCTAGCCTGACACCTGTCATTTGCCTCCCCAGGGTTTATCCTCTGGGAGCCTGCCCTCTTTGGACAGAGGTTCTTAGCCAATTATTTGAGTGGATCCCCAAAACAGCAAGACATCTGCTAACCAGTTGCACAACCACAGGAACAGTCAAGCCCCCACCATTAACCCCATACTTTTGGAAGACGTACTAAGTCATAATAGAAACCTGACATGTAGGCAAAAGCAAACTCCAACTTGGGTAACTGAGGGTTCCAAATATTTATCCGAGGCAGCCAGGTAATGCCTGAACTCAATACATGCAGGCCCCTGCAACATATGCGCCGCAGATAGAGGCCTGTAACAACCGTGCATTAACCTAGAAAAACAGCTTCAAACAGGGACTTGTCTATGATCCTGTGGATCCTTGAGGGCTGCCCTCCCCCCTCCACAGGAATCATGATCATCTTGGTCACTACTGTAACCAAGGCATCCACCTTAGGAGTCCAAAATAACTCCTCTGCTTTGGAAACCAAGTACAGGCAGCCCATCATCCAACCTCTTAATCCTGCTTTCAGGATATCCCATTCTGCCTCAATCTTCATATTATGCACCAGGAAGGAATTCTGTGGGGTGTGCATGCCCTGCAAGAGCAGGTCTTCCAGTAGAATCTCCTCCTGTGTGGTCCAAAAGGGGATGTTTAAGGCATCTAAGGACTGAGATATGAGTGCCAGGAGTTCCACCTTGCAGAATACCCTATTAGCAGGATCCTCTCCATGTGGAAGGTCCCCTTCCTGCTCCAGGGATTCCAGGTCCTCCCCTTGCCTTGAGGGGCCTTATCCTGGGGATCCTCTAGCCCCGAGGCATCAGAACCCAGGTCGTCCACATTCATCACTTCAGTACATCTTGGCCGCTTAGGCTGCCCCTGCTCATCCTCCACTATGAAGGGGTGCTTCAAAACTGTGGTCCCAGCTGCTACCAGAGACTTCTCAGAACCTTGCCCCTGCTGTAATTTATATGCCTTGTGCAGCAACAAAAATTCAGGAGAGAAAATTTCTCCAAACCCTGCTGGGGCTCTGGAGAGGTCTGAGATTCCCACCTTGCACTTGCAGTCCCATATTCTCTGTCTGAGATGGCTGCTACAGAACCAGAGTTATCAAAATGGCTGCTGGGTGAGAATTACAGGAAATTTCCCACTGCTGCATGAGGGCTCCAGCAGCCCTGTCCTGCAGCCCACGAGTACCACCACCCTCCTGGGCATGGGCTAAGCCCTTCTCTATGCTCCCCCAGTTTGCAGTTCACACAACTTGCAACTCCTTGCTTGAGTGCGTGAGCTGCGGCGCAGACAGCACACGCTACCTTTGAGTCTGGCATTGCTTCCCCAAAAGGCCCAAATACCACCCAATCAGAAAACTTTCAGAAGCTATGCATTCACTTTTTCCAACTCACTGCAGAGATACAAGTTTGACAGCGCTCAGCTCCTCAGATCCCCACAGGGCTGCCACTGCCACCAGGACCAAGACCTACCAATGCCAACTGAACAGCTCAGTGGTCCAGCAGGGTTCTTCTCCCACCCACTGAAGGGTCCTGGAGTGAACTGCCACACATTCATCAATTTAGGTATCTTGATTTTATCTTCCTTTATTTTTTTATTTTTTTCTCAATAGTACACACCCATTGTGCAGTCTGAGCCCCTGCCAGGAACAGTTCTGCTCTTCCCTGACTAAAACCAATGAGTCTTGGGTGATCTTAATCAGTTCTCAGTCAAGACAGGTAATTGTATGGATGTGTCCCAGCTTCTGGAGACTGAAGTACTAAGGAATAGGAGAGGAGCCTCAGCAGATATAGGGAGACATCACTGGAAAATTTGCAGAATCAGTCTCCAGCTGCTAATAGACAGACAAGATAAATTTATTTATTTGTTTAGTATACATTTGTATACCGCTACTTCCAGCGATCAGCAGCGGTTTACTTTACATATCAGGGTTGATTGTACAGGACAGGAATTAGCAAAATATACAATTTTGATTATGAGGCTTGGCACACAACACAGCAGCTAGGTTACTAAATTTACACTCGATTGATGGGGGTGCCTTTACATATATACATTATTACAGGTCCACGATTGCAGTTTCTCTTGACCTATGGTCGGGGGTAAAGTGAATCCACTTTGGCGCAGTGAGCAAGTAGGAAGAGGGCTCACTGCCTAGGACAGGTTGTAATGAGTCTGGAATAGGTGAGTTGAGCTTTTTCCTAAAGTCATTTAAGTCGCTGGTTGAACGTAGCTCGTAAGGCAGTTGGTTCCAGAGTAGTGGTGCTGCGTATGAGAATGTTCTGTTACTCGTATATGCTTTGACAGTTCTTATGCTATTTGGGACGCAGAGGGTGTTGAGGTTTGCGGTTCTTCTGCTTGTTGAGTGGTTGTGTGGTGATTAGGTTGGTGAGGTATGAAGGTGCTATGTTGTGTATGAGTTTGAATGTGGTTACTAGTGTTTTGTATTTGATGCGGGCAGTAATGGGGAGCCAATGCAGTTCAATTAGTACTGGTGTGATGTGCCCGTCCCTTTTTTCATGATTCTTGCAGCAACGTTTTGCACCATTTGCAGGATGTTTAGGATTTTCTTTGGTAAGCCTTGTAGAATGGCGTTGCAGTAGTGCAGGTGGGGAGTGATGAGAGTTTGCGCCACTGTTCTGAAGTCAGATTGTTCAATGATATTACGTAGTGGTTGAAGGACTTAATTTATGGAATATGGTCCGGTTGGTTATCCGGAGGTGTTTGTCCATCTTTAGGTTGCTATCAAGCATTACCCCTAGATGTTTTCTCTCGGTCTTTGTGTGATAGACGTTTTTGTTCAGGGTGACTGTGGCGGGAGGGCTGAAGTCCAGTTTCCTGGAGATGTACACCTCTGTTTTTTTATGGTTTATTGACATGTTTTGATGCAACCAGGTTTGCAGCTTGCTTAGGCATTCTTCTAGTTGGTTGTAACTTGGTTTATTTATGTCGAGTTGAGCATAAAGCATTAGATCATCTGCATAAATGTGGTAACTGATCTTGTGCTTCTGGAAGATTTGGCAAACTGGTTGTATGTATAAATTGAATAGTAGGGAGGACAGCGCTGAGCCTTGAGGAATGCCTTGGGGGAAAGCATCTGCCTTTTCATCTTTGAAGTGGACCTGCTGCATTCTGTTTGTTATGTAGGATGAGAACCATTTCAGAGGGGTTCCCGTTATTCCTTACCTGCTAATTGGCTTTCCTTGAGGAAATCTAGTCCAGTCCCAGACCTCTGGGTAGTCAATCCCCCACCAGAAGCTTGGAGACTGAGCATGTTATTTTCTTGATATCAGCCTACTTAGGCAGCTGGCTCCATCTACCAGCCATAGTAACCTATTGACAAAGCAAACTCACAGGAGCAACAAATTAGTCAAGCATCAATCAGCTGTCTACATTAGGGCCACAAACTCCCCTGGGCCCTCTCACCCTTAAACAAGGAAGCTTACCTGTGGACAACTTACTGGCGAACCACCACAGCCCAATGAAGGACTTGTCCGCCCAAGAAGAGAAACTTAGGGCCTCCATGCCCAAAGCAAGGAGACAAACAGCAATCCTGAAAACTCACCTGCCTGAAACACCAAAAGCACACAAATGCCATGTTCCCTGACCCCAAACGCAATGCTGACATCTTTTACCTGGTGTTGCGATGTTCCCACATGTATCTCTAGGGCAGGTTCCGGGACAGGACTGAAGTTCAAGGAAAGCCAATTAGCATGTAAGATCTAATTTTACTTTCCTTCCCTCTCTGAATAGAAGCTTCCCCTTGAACAGAAGCTTACTAAGCTGAGACTTGGAAGACATTCGCTGCCCAATTCTGTAACCATAAGTGGCAGTGGGCCACTGCCACTAAGGCCACCCCCCTAGAGAAACCTCTAATCAGATCGTAGAAGGCACCCACCAGGTAGGCAGCTCCAGACTCTAGATGCCGCCGCTGTCAGATCAGCAACTTGTCCCTGGGTTCCAATACTCCCTGCACATGTAGGCCCTGGCCGAGGCCCCACAAACCAAAACCTGCAAGGATAGTGCATTGATGTTGAAGGCTTGTTTCAATGTGCTCAGCTTTCTATCCTGGACATCTTTGAGCACTGTACTGCCCTCAACCGGGATGGTAATCTTAGTCATCACTGAAGGGTAGCAGATGTGTCAGGGACTTAACACCTCTGACTCCAGCCTCCGGGAGGTCCCATTCATCCTGGATCTGCTTAACCACTCTATGCAAAGGAAACACCTTCTGTGGCTTCCAAACAGCATGTAGAAGCAGATCTTCTAACTCCTCCTCCATGAGACCTGTAGGCATATTCAATGTCTTCAGTTTCTGCAATGCATGCCGCCAATTCCTCTGCGGAAAAGATGATCCAGGACCCCTCTTGCAGGGATCTCTCCTTCAAGCTCCTTTGCAGCCCCATTGCCTTTGGAGTCCATATCCAGGTCCTCTGGCTCCTCTGCAAGCAGGGAGTCTTCTTCCAAGCCCCCCCCTGAGCATGCGCTGCCAACTGGCTGGTGTTAAGCCTGCCTCCAGGTCCCTGGCAGATGCCAGCCTCTTTGCTGGCAACTGCAACACTGTTTGTCCCCTGGAGCCTCATGCAGTAGGCTTTACGCAAAAGGACAAATTCAGGCGAACCCCCCCCCCCCAGAAAGCTACCTAGTCCCTGGGGTGTAGTGGGTCCTGAAAAATCCTGCTCACAGTTGTAGGGCTCTAACAAGGGGGGGAGGGAGGAAGGGGGGTGACGACCACAGTACCACTTTTGTGGTTGTACCCTGCCACTCCTGGGCTTGCAAGATGCTTCCTGTTGACCCCACTTGCCCCAAATCACCTGTGTCTCCCTCTTGTAGTCCTTGTTCAGCTGCTTGCACCTCCTCACAGCCATGTCAAACAGCTATATCTGAAACAGACATCCTGCACACCTCACAGGCACTGCAGTTGGGCCGGCACTGTTCCCACAGGGGGGGGGGGGGATCTTCAGTGACTTATCCCAGGCCACTGGGAGTGCTATCCAGGCAGGGCTCTCACCACTAGTGTCCCTGTATTTAGCATAGTTACTCACCTGTAACAGGTGATCTCTGGGAACAGCAGGAATTTAGTCTTCACATATGGGGTATCGTCGGTACCAACAGAGCCTGTGCAGGAACGCTCCCCAGCATCCAATTAGAAAGCTTTTGGGAGCATCCCACAGCGCCTGCGTGCTGCCTTCCTGCCTTTCCCAACTGCCTCTCTCCAGTTGAGTTTAAAGCTGAGACAAAGAGAGGGAAAGAGAAAGATAGAGAGATACAACTCCTAGGGGAGGTGGGTGGATTATGAAGACTAAATTCCTGCTGTTCCCTGAGATCACCTGTTACAGGTGAGTAACTATGCTATCTCCAGGAACAAGCAGGAATGTAGTCTTCACATATGGGGATTCCCTAGCTTTAGATGCCAGGGAGAGACCCCAGCAGCTGTGTGTCCCTGTGAAAGGGCTCCACTTCCCCCCATGGATCTCTGGCATCCAACCAGGGATGGTGGGTAGGAGTCGATTAGGTATGGAACAGGTGTTGGACAGCCTGACCAAACAAGGCATCCCAGCGGGAGTCCTTGTCCAAGCAGTAATGGGCTGTGAAGGTATGAACAGAGGCCCAAGTGGCTGCTTGACAGATGTCGTCGATAGACAGAGTGCAGATGAGCCATTGAGGCTGCCATGGCTCTCATTGTGAGCTGTGACATGGCTCTCCAGAGGAAGATTCTTACTCTGATAGGCAAAGGAAATACACTGAGCAATCCAGTTGGACAGTGTTCTCTTGGAGACTGGAAGTCCCAAATGAGAAGGATCAAAAGCAACAAAGAGTTGAAAGGACTTTCTATGTTGCTGTGTTTTGTAAGTAAAAGGTTAAAGCTCTTTTACAGTCCAAAGTATGAAGATTCCTTTCTGCATTTGATGCATGAGGTCTTGGAAAGAACACAGGCAGGTAGACCACTTGGTTAAGATAAAAAGGAGAGACCACCTTTGGCATAAAGTGTGGATGAGTCCTAAGGACTGTCATGATGGAACCTTGTATAAGGTGGATCAGCCACTAGTGCCTGCAAATCACTGATGTGACGTGATGTGATTGCAATGAGAAAGAACTTTCCAATAAAGGAATTTCAATGAGGTAGTAGCTAAGGGTTCAAAAGGTGGTTTCATGAGCTGACCAAGAACCAGCTTTAAGTCCCATGCCACCGGTGGTGGCCTAATGGGAGGCTTAGTTAGAAGGCCTCTCAAATCTTGCTATAAGAGGATGGGAGGAAATAGGTTGTCCATTTAGAGGCTTGAAAGAAGCTGCAATAGCACTCAAATGGACTCTTACTAAGTTAGTCTTAAGTCCTGCATTGGATAAATGAAGATACTCCAGTAATGATTCCAGAGGTATCGCAAGGGGGTTAAGACCCTTCTGCGAACACCATATGGTAAACCTCTTCCACTTAAAAGCATAAGAACGTCTTGTGGAAGGCTTCCTGGAAGCATAAAGGATATCGTTTACTTGCTGAGGGAGGTTGAGATCATGAAAATCTAGGCCTTCAGCAACCAAGCCCCGAGATGCAGAGACTGGGGATTCGGATGCCATAACATTGTCCTCCTGTGACAGGAGATCTGGAGCAGTTCCTAACTCCGGGGAGGGAGCTTGAGAGATGTAGAAGTAGAGGGTACCACACTTGCTGGGCCAATGTGGAGCTAAGAGAATCATACGCCCTCTGTCTCTGAAGCTTGAACAGGGTTTTGGGAATTAGGGGAATGGGTGGAAAGGCATAAAGGAAGTCTTGACCCCAGTAAAGGAGGAAAGCATCCCTGGCCTGAGAGCCCTGAGCCAGAATTCTGGAACAGAACTGGGGAAGTTTGGCATTCAACAGACTTGCAAAGAGGTCTATGTCCGGTGTTCCTGGTCTGCATGTAGAGACCATTCGTGTGGAAGCAGAACTCAGCTGAGTCTGTCTGCTCAAGAGTTTTGTATGCCTGGAAGATACACTGCCAGGAGACGAATCTGATGCTCTCTGGCGAGGGCACATAGTCGCAAAGCTTCGTTGCAAAGCGACAGAGAGCCTGTTCCCCCCTGCTTGTTCACGTAGAACATGGCTACTTGATTGCCTGTCTGAATGAGGACTGTCTTGTAGCTGAGAAGGGTGTGGAACACTCGAAGAGCAAGAAAGATTGCTCTGAGCTCCAAGAGATTGATATGTAGATGAGTCTCCTGTGGAGTCCAAGTGCCTTGGGTGGAGAGGTCCTGCAGATGAGCTCCCCAACCCATTGGTGAAGCATCTGTTGTGAGGGCTGCCTGGTGTAAAGGTTGTTGAAATGGGGACCCCAGCAACAGGTTCCGAGTGGACTGCCACCATTGGAGAGACCAAATAAGGCGATTTGTGTTTGCTATTTTGTCTGACAGGCACCCTGATGCCTGGGTCCATTGAGTGGATAAAGTCCACTGGGCTGCTCTCATATGGAGGCGAGCATAAGGAACCACATGCACTGTAGATGCCATGTGGCCTAGTAGTTGTAACATTTATTGGGCAGTGAGATGAGGCTTTAGCACTACTTGAGAAGCTAACTGCACCATGTGAAGGCAACAGATTTGAGAAAGATAGGCCCTTGCTTTTCTGGTATCCAACAAAGCTCCTATGAACTCCAGAGACTGAGTAGGAGTTAGACTGGATTTTGGGATGTTTATGACCAGACCCAAATACTGGAGGATATGCATTGTGCAAGATAGAGAAGCTCTGGCCTCTGATTCTGATGGGGCTCGAATGAGCCAGTCGTCTAAGTAGGGGAAGACGAATATCCCTAGAGTGCAAAGAAATGCTACCACAGCCATGCATTTCGTGAACACCCTTGGTGCTGAGGCCAGGCCAAAAGGAAGCACCCTGTATTGGTAGTTCTTTCCTTGAAAAAGGAACTTTGTGAGTTGGATGGATGAGAACATGTGTACGCATCCTTGAGATCTAGAGAACAAAGCCAATCCTGCCTCTGAAGGTATGGCAGCAGAATCCCCAGAGAAATCTTGAATTTCTCTGAACAGGAATTTGTTCAATTCTCTGAGGTCTAAAATAGGTCTGTCTCCCCCCGTTTTCTTTGGGATAATGAAATAGGGGGAGTAAAACCCTGTATCCTGTTGATGAATGGGTACTTCCTCTATTGCCCCTTGGGCAAGAAGCATAGTGACCTCTTGATCTAACAGGTTGATGAGAGAGGTCTGAGAACTGAACTGTCTTACCACTGTGGGAGGGGGCATGCACAAAAAGTGAAGCTTGTACCCCTCTTTTATAATGGAGAGTGTCCAATGTTCTGCTGTTATCTGCCCCCATCTGGGGGCAAAGTGACATAACCTTCCTGGAATGGTGGGAGGCTCTGGTCCATTGAGGGCCAGGAAAGCTACGTTTTCTAGATGAAAGTCAAAGGCCTTGTGGAGGCTGAGACTGCTGAGATGGTTGAGGCTTAGCAGTCTTTGCTTTCCTTTGTTTAGGTGGTTGCTGACTTATGGTCAGGCTGACCTGCAGAACGTCCCTGCTGGGATCTAAGAGGGATAAAACCTCTTTTTTGAGAAGAATGGTTTCTTGAAAGATCTTTCTTGCAGGATCAGGTGTAGCTTTGGATAACCTAACCAAAGTGGAGTTGTCAGCATCCAACTCATTGGCTCTTGCCAATTTTTGCCAAATAGATTCTCACCTGTACAAGGGATATTGCCCAGTTTGTCCTGCACCCAGAGCTCCAAATCAGATGCCTGGAGCCAGGCAATTCTATGTGCACCTATGGCAATGGCAGAGGTTCTGCTTATTCACTCAAAAGAGTGAAAAGCTGCACGATTGACAAACTTAGAAACATCCTGGGCATGTTTAAACCAGTGTGAGAAACATCCTGGGCATGTTTAACCAGTGTGAGAAAATCCAGCCTCTTGTCATCAGGAAGGAGGGGGCTTAAAATCTCCAAGTCTCCTGTGACTTCAAGGAACATTCCCATATATAAAATATAGGAACTGATCCCGGCAGAAAGCACGGAAGCCTGGAAAGTACGACGTCCAAAGGCATCCAAGGTTCTACACTCATGTCCTAGAGGATTAGAGGCATGCCTCTTTGCATTCCTGATCCTTCTCATAGCTGATTCCACTACAATAGTGGTGAGGAAGCTGAGTTTTCTGGAAACCAGGACAAGGAGGGACTCGATACATGGTATCCAGTCTGCGAGTGTGAGGAGGGGTGGTAAGAGGTGTCTCCCACATTAACATATTATGTAAGATCTCATGGATAGGCAGAGTAGCTGCCTCCTTAGGAGCTTTGGGATATTGCAAAATCTCCAACTCCTTAGCTCTGGGCTCTGTTTCAGGAGCCACATTAATGGACAGACCGAGTCACCTCCCTGATAAAATCCTGAAAGGAGATATCTTCTGTAGGAGACATCCTATGCTTAGGGGAGGAAGGCTCCTCTGGGAGAAGTATCCCAGTACCGGCAGAGCTGTCAGAATCCTCGGAGTCCTCCGAGGATTCGAAGTATCTCCTGTCCGGATGCTCTTGAAGAGCCCAATACCCATACCGACCAAAGTCGGTACCGGTGTATCAGCACCAGAAGGCATCGCATGACTGGGTGCCGGCAAAACAGACACTGATGTCAATGCTGTCGGTAACGGTTGAACTGTCTGACATGGTTCCAAGGGTGTAGATGCCGCAAGGAGAGCCACCAGACTGCGTTCAATAGCCAGGAACCTATGGTCTATCGATGCTGCCAATGCCTGGGTATCGGTACCGGAAGCAGCCGATACCCCAGAGCATGGCATCAGTAGTTCTGCTGAGGTCGAGGCCGAGAACATCCTGGAGCCCTGATAATGCTTTGGAAGCCGAAGCTTCCCGCTGGGGCAATTTTGCCGGTACAGAAGCCTCAAGGGCAACGCCAGAGACATCGATGCTTGGAAGGAGATCTACACTTTGAGGACCGGCTGGACTTTTGTTTGGTTACCTGAGATCCATGGGAGGAAGACGAAGCCCTGGAAGACGTCGATGCCACAGAAGCTGCATCGGAGGGAAAAAGGGTGCTGAGCTTAGCAGCTCGGTTTTGTCGACCCCTCTTGGACCATCATGGCACAAGCCATTTACTCGGAGATGGAGTGGTCAAGACCTAAACATTTGAGACACCACTCATGGGTGTCGGTGACAGAGATGGTACCGCCACACTTGGTGCACTTTTTGAAACCCAAAGCGGGTTTTTCCATACTGGAGGAAATTTTGGGCCTAAGGCCCAAAATGGCACGTGCACCTGGGAAGAAAAGTTTGGGAAAAAAAATATATATTTTTTTTTAAACAAAAGAAGAAAAGAACCGGCGGTACTGGTATAGCGTCAAGGAAGGCAGACGCAACCACAAAAGAAATAAGGAAAATATTTTCTGTGGTGACAGGAACAATGACCTGCTGGCTCCACGGAAAACTAAGAACTGGAGAGATGCAGTTGGGAAAGGCGGGAAAGCAGCACACAGGCACTGTGGGATGCTCCCAAAAGCTTTTTAATTGAATGCTGGGGAGTGCTCCCGCGCAGGCTCTGTCAGTACAGACGATACCCCATATGTGAAGACTACATTCCTGCTTGTTCCTGGAGATATTTATTTATGAGGTGTCCAGTCAGCCAAACACTAAAAATAAACTGCTTGAGCTTAGGACCTGTGGCTAGGAGAGGGCCCCCCCCAGTACCTTCTGCTAAGTTGCAGCCTCCCGTCTTTTTCCCACACTTAAGACTACGTGCCCCGAACCATGCAGTAATCCTGCACTGTGTCCAAGAGAGGAATTGATTGTAATACAGAGCTGTCAATATCTTTCTGCATTATCCCTATACCTATTCTGCATTAGGAGTGGAGGAGTAGCCTAGTGGTTGGGGCAAGGTACTTCAGGCCGGAAGGTCGGGGGTTCAAATCCCACTAGAGGACAGCAACCTTGGGCCGGAAGGACTGGGGTTTCTAGTCCCACAGGTGCTCCTTGTGGTCTTGGGCAAGCCACTTAACCCTCCATAGCCCATGTTCCCTGTAAAATAGTTATCTCCAAGTTATAATGCCCTGTTCAATGTAATTTCTGTTTGTTCAATGTAAACCGCACTGATGCAGAATAGCGCGGTATATAAGAGAATGTAAATAAATAAAATCCCCCTCCACTGGCACTCAAAGCCTTACCCTTGCTACAGCTGCCACTTTCCCACCTCACGCACCACTTCTGTCCCAAGTGTCAGCACAGAGGCTGAAGTATTGCTTGCAAACTTGCCTGTCCCCTGCGGCTCACCCAATTACAGGTTCAGGAGCCATTGCTGCTTTCTGTACCTGTCTGCGATTCGTGGCAAAGGAGTCCACAAAGCAGTCTCCTTCCTCAGTGAGTCCAGCCCTCTGGACCACCAACCTCCAGCTACTTGGAGACTGAGCCTACCAGGGATGGTAGGTGGAGCCTGCTGCCTTAGGTTGATGTTATCAAGAAATGACATGCTCATTCTCCAAGCTGTTGGTGGGGGGTTGACTACCCAGAGGTGTGGGACTGGACTGGGACAATAAGGAACCCATTTGTCTGGACTGGACAGGAGGGAAACGGATGAATTTCCGCACACGGAAACCGGCTCTTCTTACCCTCCCCCACTCAGGCCCGCCTTGAATTAACCCAACACGCTGCTTTTTTCTTTGTTGCACCCGCTTTGTGGAATTCCCTCCCGCTCTCTCTACGGATCGAATCGTCTTTTTCTGACTTTAAAACACTCCTTAAGACCTATCTTTTTTGCCAGGCCTTTGACCTTCCCTTCCCCCCAGTTACCCCTAGCTAGCTAACATCCCTCCCACTAATGAACCTTGCCTCCTACCCTTATTAATTACCATAACTAGTCTGTCTTCCGGTTACCCTAGTTAGTCTGTCATTTCTCCTATCAGCGCACCTCTGTCCTCTATTCCTGTCACCCTCCCCCTTCCCTTTCTTCCCACTTCCATTCCTTCCCCACCTCCGTCCCATTTTGGTTGTCCATAGTTTGTCTTAAAACAATTGGACTGACAATACATTATCTGTTTGTTCGACTCTTTTCTGTCTCTCTCTCTTTTCTTGTTTTTCTTTTCTTTCCTGTCACAATACTGGCATTCTCTTTCTGTTTCCTTTAAGCAGTGCCATTTTGTTTTATTGTACACCGCCTTAACACTTTGGTATTAGGCGGTATATCAAGCACACTGAATAAAGATAAAGATAAAGATATGCAAAGTTTATCTTTACTTTTATCTGCACTGAGCATGAAACCCCCACCATGGTTGGCCGCCCCACTGAGACCCCAGTCTCCATCTACAAGCAGTAGACACATTCTGCTGGAGATTGAGAAATACTGATGAGAGCAGGGCCTAGACAAGACCCTTTATAATGTGACAAAAACAGTGGTTTAGTCTATCTAGAAACATGACAGTAGAAAGAGACCACATGGCCTATCTAGTCTGCACTTCTATCAAATATAATAGCACCCTTTTTCCCCCTTTAGAGATCCTTTGTGTTTGACTCGTGCTTTTTTGATTTCAGATCTGTCCTCGTCTCTACCATCTCCACCATAGAAACAAACAAAACCTACTAGTGGGCGAGTATAAGCCATGCATCTGGACTGGAGGGACAAGAAGGAACTTTGTGCTTTAGACTCTCCTGTATGCACCAGAAAGTGCAATTACTTTTATGCCATTGCTCAAGATAAATACATTAAGTTCTTACCCTGAAGGTGTGGGGTTAGTTTTAGATCTGGAAAACCAAGGTCTGAGTAAATTCAGGATACAGGACTAACTCAGCATTATTGGCCAGGAAAAAGGACAGTCACCTTACTTGTGTACAAAACACAAGGTGTTTAACAACTTATCACATCATAAAAAAGGTAACTCCAAAATCTTACCAAATTAACTCGTTACTTGTTCTTTATAACTGTTCAATGTATTTAACTTGTCCTATTCAATGTAATGAGTTGTTCTAATGTAAACCGCGCCGATTACAAAAGTGCGGTATATAAAACCAAATAAAATGTCATTGATAAGCCACATTTTAAAACTGTTAACTTCCAGTTTACTCCTCTTATTGAAAGAGCATGACCTTCATTGAATAGCTTAAATGTGTAGCTACCAGATATTCAAATGAACAGCAGACAATACTAAAGTTTTATTATTGCCTTCAAGTATCTTTGGTTATAATCAGCATAACAGTTTCAAGCCTTTGGAGAAAGTAGATTATATTTGTTAATTTTCTTGAAACCCTCCAGATCAGTACAGATGCATAGGTTTATGCTCTACTACCAGAAAATGGAGACTAAACCACTTATGTCAGCCTTCAGGTAACCAGTATTTCTAACAAAAAAAAAAAAACACTTCACTTGCCGCCCCCCCCCCCCTCCCCCAACAAGAGGGGAGGGATAACTTTCCTGCTAGCCACAAAGCCATTACAAATGCTGCATTCCAGGCCACTCTTGAGAGCCATGACCTGCATAAAGGAATTCTGAAAAACAAAGCTTTAACTAAGCTATAGATACAAACCAATCCAGGACAGACCCTGGACCAGTCGGGGAGGGGGTGGGGGGACTCCAGGCAATAAAATTAACAGGTAAGACTTAACTTCTCCATTGTACCTCCAAACCAGGCCAAATAGGTAGCACCCAAGCTGTAATTATGCAGGGAGGGATTCAGATATACCAGCCTGCAGCACAGACTTCAAAATGGCATCTAACCTAGTCTGAACATCCAGGAGTGCAGACATGACGAAATTAAGCCTTACCTGCTAATTGTCTTTCCCTTTAATTCTCTCCGGGCCAGTCCGGCACTTGAGGGTTGTCAACCTTCTCCAGCAGCTGAGGACTGAAAGCAGAATCTTTGTGATCTACAATCTGGCTCCCCCTACTGGCTCACCTCAGTCTACCCGTGATAAGCAGTGGATAAAACGATAATTCTGAACACCCTAAACGTCTAGAAATTACAAAAACAACCAAACCCGTGTGGAAGCAAGCCTGCCTCAACCCAGAAGAATGCATCCCCGGACGAGACCTCATCGCTTCCGAAATTTGAAATGCATAAGCCAGCCTGAAACAGCGTTGCTTATGTACCTTTTCTTTGGAGTTGGAGTTTGTCAATCTTTCCCCCCCCCCCTCCCCCCACCTCTGTTTTGTCTTCTTAGAGCTAACGGAGCGAGGAACCTCCTGAAACCGAGTGAGCAAGCTATCCGAGTGGAAACACTGTCATATGCTTGTCGAAGCCCACTCCGCACGATCCCCAGGAAACAGCGAACGCGAAGCCAGCCAGAAGATTCCCGAAATCACCTGAGAGAAGATATTAGGACCATGTACCGGGTGGGTTCCGGACTGGCCCAGAGCGAATTAAAGGAAAGACAATTAGCATGTAAGGCCTAATTTTGTCTTCCTTGTCATCTCTCCGGGCCAGTCCGGCACTTGAGGGTAGTACCAAAGCAGTACCTAGCCCCGGGAGGGACCCGCCAGCCCCGCAATAACGGCCGACATCCCCACAATAGCATCCCTGCGAGCCTGAACATCTAATCTATAATGCCTGGCAAAAGTGTGCAGCGAAGACCACGTCGCCGCCCTACAAATCTCTACCGGCGGGATCAAGGCAAACTCCGCCCAGGACGTAGCCAAACCCCGCATGGAATGCACCCGGAAGCCCTCCGGGAGCGCCCTGCCACACGCCTGGTACGCTGCTACAACGGCCTGTTTCACCCATCTAGCCTGTCAGTCTTGCGAAACGCCGCCGTGTGGCGCAAATCTCTCTTAAGCACCCTGCCTAAATCTAAGCTCCGGAGGACCGCCTCAATGGCCTGACCTTCTTGCACCGGAAAAGTCGGCAGCGATATAGACTGATTCACATGGAAACTGGAGACCACCTTGGGAAGAAGAGGGCACCGGTCTCAAAGTCACCTTCTCCGGTGAAAATTGCAGGAAAGGCTCGCGACAAGAGAGCGCCTGAAGATCTGACACGCGCCTCGCCGAACATAAGGCCACCAGGAAAACTGTCTTCCAGGAAAGATCCCGAAGAGAGACCTCCTTAGATGGTTCAAACAGCGGCTTCGCCAAAGCCTCGAGCACCAAATTGAGATCCCAGGCTGGCACTACAGAACGCACCGGAGGACGGATATTCCGCACAGCCCGCAAGAAACAGACCACATCCGGATGAGGGGCGAGAAGCCCCCCACTCACCTTGCCCTGAAAACACGCCAGAGCCGCCAACTGCACCTTGAGGGTCGCGAGCGCCAACCCCTTATCGAGACCATCCTGCAGAAAAGACAGAATGTCAGGAATGAGAGCCTTGAGCGGAGACCAACTCCGCTGCGCGCACCAGCGCTCAAAGACGCGCCAGACGCGAACGTATGCCAGCGAAGTCAAAGGCCTCCGTGCCCCTAACAGAGTGGAGACCACCGCCGGCGAATATCCCCGGCTCAACTTGGTCCTCTCAAGAGCCAAGCCGTAAGAGAGAAGCGATCCACGTCAGACATGAAAAGCGGCTCTTGCTTCAGCAGGTCCGACCGGGCGGGCAGCCGCCAGGGCTTGTCAAGAAGGAGCCAAACCAGATCCACGTACCAAGCCCGCCTGGGCCAATCCGGGGCTATCAGAATCAGCTGCCCGTCGTGCCTCTGTGCCCTCCGGATGACCCTGCCTATCAGAGGCCAGGGGGGAAAGACGTACAGCAGCACCCCCGTCGGCCACGGCTGCGCGAGACCGTCCAGGCCTTCCGACATGAAATCTCTTCTCTGGCTGTAAAACCGCCCCGCCTTGGCATTGTCGAAGGTGGCCCTGAGGTCCATAACTGGCTGACCCCAACGGCTGGACAGCTCGCAAAGCACTTCCTCGTGCAATTCCCATTCTCCCGGATCCACGACATGCCGACTGAGGTAGTCTGCTTGCACATTGACGCAACCCGCTACATGCGCCGCTGACAAGGCTACCAAGTGCAACTCCGCCCAGTCCATCAACCGTAGGCTCTCTTCCAAGAGAGACGCACTGCCCGTCCCTCCTTGACGATTGATGTACGAGACTGACCGCGTTGTCGGAAAACACCCGCATGGCCTTCTGCTCGACCAGAGACGCAAAGGCCAACAGAGCGAGACAGACGGTGGTGAGCTCTAACAGATTGATGGAAAACGTGGTCTCCAGCGGGGACCAAACGCCCTGCACGAACCGGGCCTGACAATGGGCCCCCCAACCTGCTAGGCTGGCATCAGTTGTGAGAAGCAGCCAGTCCGGCTGTCGCAAAGGAATGCCTGCTCGCAGATGAACAGGATTCAACCACCACTGCAGACTGAGGTGCGCCTCTGGCGTGTGGACCAACTACCGGTCCAACGAGTGCCTCTGCGGAGACCACCAGGTCAGCAGGGAATGTTGTAATGGTTGCATGCGCGCCCAAGCCCAGGGAACAAGGTCCAAGGTCGCTGCCATGGAACCGAGAAGCTGCAAACACCATGCCGGCGGAGCCTTGAGCCGCAAGAAAACTGATCTGGCTCCAGATCTTCTGAACGCGGGTCTCCGGCAGAAAAACTGCACCCACGCTCGTGTCGAACAGCGCACCCAGATACAAGAGCCGCTGCACCAGCTGACTCTTGGCTCGGTTTACGACCCAGCCAAGGCTTTCCAGTAGCGATACCACTTTCCCCGTAGCTTCGAGACTCGGCCACTGAGGACGCCCGAATTAGCCAGTCGTCCAGATAAGGATGTACGAGCAGCCTGTCACGCCTCAACGCCGCCGCGACTACCACCACCTTTGTGAATGTCCAAGGCGCCGTTGCCAGCCCGAAAGGAAAGGCCTGGAACTGGAAATGCCCCTTGGGCAACGCAAAACGCAAAAAACATTGATGCTCAACCCTTACTGGAATATGGAGATAAGCCTCCGTGAGATCTATGGAGGTAAGGACTTCGGACGGCTTCACGGACGCGATCACGGAACGTAGAGTCTCCATGCGAAAGTGCGGAACGCAAAGGCAACGGTTTACGTGCTTGAGGTCCAAGATCGGACGGAAGGACCCTTCCTTCTTGGGCACCATGAAATAAATCGAGTACCGACCTAAGCCGCACTGGTTGGAGGGAACTGGGACCACGGCCCGCAGACGCACCAAATGCCGAAGCGTCTCCGCCACCGCCAGCGCTTTGGCTTGTGAACCACATGGAGACACCACGAACGCTTCCACCAACGGTTGTGCGAACTCCAGCGCATAGCTGTCCCGGATGATTTCCAGGACCCACTGATCTGTGGTTATGCTGGTCCAGATGGATAGAAATTGGCGTAACCGTCCTCCCACCGGAATCTCCATCTGGACCAATGTCCCTTCATTGGGACTTTTTGCCCGGATTCGGCTGGGTGGGGAAGAAACCCCTGCCGAACCCCCGAGCCCCACAAAAGGACTGACCACGGGTGGATAACCGCCCTCGCGCATAAGGAGCAAACCTCACACCACGAAACCTATGCACCTCCTGGGACTGCCCCCGGAAACCCCCACCGGGTCGCTGTGCCCTCGGGCGATCCTCCGGGAGGCAACCCCCCTTGGAGTCACCCAAGTCTTTGACGATCTTTTCTAAAGCAGCCCCAAACAGGAGCGTGCCCTTATACGGAAGCTTGCTAAGCCGCGCTTTAGACGACGCATCCACCGCCCAATTGCGGAGCCATAAAAACCTGTGAGCCGCTATGACCGAAGCCATGGACTTCGCTGAAATCCGCACGAGATCATAAAGAGTGTCTGCCAAATACGCTGCGGCGGACTCCATTTTTGCGGCCTCCTCGGCCTCTGTAGGGGCACCCTGCATCCATCGAATGGACGCTCAGGAAACATAAGCCCCACAGATAGACGCTCGGAGCATCAAGGCACACGTCTCAAAGGTCTGCTTGAGGAGAGTCTCCAGCCGCCTATCTTGTAAATCCTTGAGTGCCGCTCCGCCCTCCACGGGAATAGAGGTCTTTTTAGTCACCGCCGAGATAAGGGCATCGACCTTAGGCATTTTCAGCAAGTCTTGTTCCTCCTGCGGTAGGGGGTACATTCGACCGATCGCCCTAGCCCCCTGCAAGGTGGCCTCCAGGCATTCCCATTCCGACTCCATTTGCTTCATCACTCGGTGAACCGGGAAAAACACTTTGACCCGACTTAAACCCACGAAGGAGGGGATTCTCCAACGGCAGGTCGGGCACCGCAGGCAGCTCAATATTTAACGCTGCTAATGTCTGGGAGATAAGAGGAGCCAATTCCTCTATCCAGAATACCCGAAAAAAATTTGGATCATCCGCATCCCCTAACTCACTATCTTCTGAATTCCCCAGCCAGGGATCCATATCAGATTCCCCAATGTCTCCTTCTTCCATGGCTGAGGGCGCCGGGAAGGAAAAACCAAAACCATCGGCCTCCCCTGGCGCACCGCGGACCGACTGGGAAGAGCCCTCCCCCGGGTCCCAGGCGGAAAGATCTGCTTCCCGGCCTGAGGCAGCAAGAGAGGCAGGCTCTGCCCCCTGCAACTGCCGCTGTTTCATGCAGTAAGCCCAATGCATTTCCAGAATGAAGTCTGCCGAAAACACCGACTGAAAGGCACTCTGAGCTGCAGCCACATGCAGTGAAGGAGCTTCCTCCACCCCTGCTGGCTTTTTTTGATTTGCCCTTTTTTGCCGGCTTTTCTGAAACGGTGTCCAAACCTGGCGCCTTAACAGAAATGGCTGCCTTTCCTGCCATTTCCGACACGCTCTGACCGGCCTTGTGAGCAACACTCGCGTCAGGCCTGCTATCCATGTCGGCGGAGGAACGATCTACCCCTGGGCACCCCAAACAACGCCGAGACCTGCGGCGTCAAAAGAAGAATGGCCCAAGACACACTAACCTTTCGCCACACAGCTAGCCGCGCCCGGGATTCAGCAAGGACGACGCGCACTCCCGCTGCTAGCGAGAGCGGTCTATCCTGTGCCGGAGAACAGCACCTGTAGTAATGGCAGTCGTGCCACCTCAGACCCGCGCTCCTGCTGCTAGCGGGGGGTGTCTGATTCAGAAAGATGCGGTCGGTGTCCGGGAGCTCACCGCCGCTAAGCTTTGCTCTGGCCTCCGCTCCCCAGATTGCGACAGGCTCTGCCTCCGTGGGAAGAACTCACGCTGAGCTCAGGCCAAGCCAAGAGCCCCACTTATCTCAGAAAAAAACCCCAGCTAGGGCTTCCCACACTATAGCAATCACAAAGAAAAAAAGAACAGAAAGTAAAGCCTTAAACAGCCAGTGAACCGGGAGCCAGAAAACGAATGTCCCTTCCAGCTGCTGAGGACTGAAAGACTGAGGTGAGCCAGTAGGGGGAGCCAGATGCTAGATCACAGAAAAGATTCTTTCAGTCCTCAGCTGCTGGAGAAGGTTGACAACCCTCAAGTGCCGGACTGGCCCGGAGAGATGACAAGGAATAACCTGTTTTGGACAGCCTGCATATTCCTTCTCTGTTCTGGATGATTTATTAGATTTGTTACACTCAAACTATGAAATACCGGCAATAAAAAATATTAAAACTTTGCAGAAAACAGAAGTTTCACATAGTGTATTTTTTCATACACTGGTCCAATATAGTATATTGTCTGTCTTCAGAAAAGATAGGATTCAGTTCCAATATTCATTAACATACTGAATGATACTGAAACTGCAGTTTTCATTTAAAACACTTTATTATGATATAATATAGTTTAACAGTCCATTCTGATGGCGGAATATGATACACGTGAAAACACTTCTGATGCAGTGCGTCGATATTGCACCATTGAAACACCTAGAACAGAATGCTTGACAATTAGTTTCGACAACATATTAGCCCAGCATATGAAAAACATAAGAGGCCAATATATGCACCAATAACTGACACTAAGTAACTTAATCTAAACCTGTTTTTCTAAAGTCTACAAATACTTATTTGCAAAATAGTAGCTATTACAGCATAAGCTTACTATTTTTTGTGATCTTATGTTGAGCTGCCAGTACCATCATAATCAGCAAACTTCGAATACCTATTAAGCTAACTAGATCTCAGATAAAAAAAATCTGTATATAAAACACTGACATAACGATAATAGCTAAACATAGTTCCATTGAATTTAACCATTAATTAGTAAACAGTTGAGTAGTAAGTATGGAAACCTTATGTATGTAAAGCACAGTTACTTACCTGTAACAGGTGATCTCTGGGAACAGCAGGAATAAGTCTTCACATATGGGTATCGTCGGTACCGAAGGAGCCTGCGCGGGAACGCTCCCCAGCGTTCAGAAAGCTTTTGGGAGCATCCCACAGTGCCTGCGCGCTGCCTTCCCGCCTTTCCTAACCGCCTCTCTCCAGTTAGAGTTTTAAGCTGAGACAGAGAGAGAGGAAAGGAATGATAGAGAGATACAACTCCTAGGGGAGGTGGGTGGGTTGTGAAGACTTATTCCTGCTGTTCCCAGAGATCACCTGTTACAGGTAAGTAACTGTGCTATCTCCAGGAACAAGCAGGAATGAATATTCACATATGGGGACTCCCCAGCTAGAGATGCCAGGGAGATCTCCAAGGTTGTGAGTCCCTGAGAAGGGCTCTACCTTCCCCCAGGGATCTCGGGCATCCAACCAGGGATAGGGGGTAGGAGTTGATTAGGTATGGAACAGGTGTTTGAGAACAGCCTGACCAAACAAGGCATCCCGGTGGGAGTCCTTGTCCAAGCAGTAATGGGCTGTAAAGGTATGAACCGAGGCCCAGGTGGCCGCTCGACAGATTTGGTCAATGGACACAGAGTTTAGATGAATACACAAGGAGGAGCAAGCCTCCTGCAAGCAGTACCAAGGAACACAAGGAGCAGGAGACGTTGGATGAACTAATGCGTCTTTTATTGGTAAGGACCCCAACGCGTTTCGGCAACACCTTCCTCAGGGGAATTGTCACTTAAACAATAAAAACAAATTAATGATACAAACATGTAAAAACAATTAAAACCAATTGGCATATGAAATATATAGCAACAAATCATATAAATAACAAAAAAAAAATCGATAAATACATATGTTGATTTTAAAACCATAGATTAAATTTAAAACATAAAACACAGACAAACGTAGGGCTGAGAAACAGAACACAGGCATACTAATGTGTAAATTATTGTGAGCATGAATCAAGAAGCTATAGAGAATAAAAATAAAATAATGCAGTAAAAAAGCTACTAAAATTTTTTTAAAATATATATAAAAAAAGGAAACAAAAGCTAGAACATGTCAACCTTGTGTATAATGGAGTAAAATAACCAATATATACAATAAAAAACAAACACGCAAAAACATACATATTATATATAAAAATGCTACCTAATGTGAATTTAAAAATGATTACTTACTGGTATACACAAATTGACTAATAGTAATGATATACTAATAATGCAACAAACACAATCGGAGGAAGTGATGATCAAAGATAATTAAGATAACCAACATGGTATACCATTATTTGAATAAAATATATAATCGTTCTGCAATGATAAAAAAAAGGGGGGAGAAATCACGATGAGGTAGACAACATGAAGTGTAATGTATCCAAAATTACACTAATGTAGCGTTGCTCACAAGACCAAACTAATCAATCAGATGTACATGGATAAATGGGTAATAAGAAAGGGGAGAATAAATTTTCATAAATATCCATAAAATTATTGCCTATCATGTGAAATGCCTTCATGGTGTCAAATGCTGTAAAAGGGCAATGATTAAAAATACTTTGAAACGCTCAAGTGTTACTAAAAGTGTTTATGTAATGGGTCTGATTAAAAAGACAAAAATTGAATTGTAGGTGGGTGAACCATAATATACAATGAACAAACATGAATAAAAACTAAAAAAACTAGCTGTAGCAAACTTAGAAGTTAAAAACCGGCTTTGCCACCAATGTAATTTAACGGGAATCAGGCAGTAAGCTTAAATTAGGGAAAGGTTAGAAACACAAATGTAACGTGGTGTGCTGGGCAGAGGAAAGTAACTTTAACAAAAAGGAATACTACAGTGCATGTTGTAGTACGTTACAAGTGGTTATATTTAAAAATGAAAGTAAATATAACATATTTACATATATCCATATAACAAGTGAATATATTCCTAGCACCTGTTACTAGTAACATGTTACTATTTAGTTGTACCACATCTGTAAATAGTTTCCCCGTTTGATCCAAGTTCCTTCCCTTGTTATCTGTAAACTCATGCATGTTGATTGTACTGAGATTTTTGTTCGATGTGAACCGCGCTGATGCCGAATAGTGCGGTATATAAGAGAATGTAAATAAATAAACAACCAAGTGCTAATAAAATCAAAACGTCAAGACAGCTCACCTAGGACACTAGTATGTATTCAGTTGAAAAAGCAGTTACTTAAGAAACCACGTATCTTCCATCACTGTTGCAGGTATAAAAGAAAAGTGTTTGAGCATATTATACATGATGTACATTGATGAAAAAAAGATGAAATGTACCGAATATGCATAATATATGATGGGAATTAACGAACCGCAATGGCAACTCACAAAGTAAATGAATCAACAGATATGCTGTTCTGGAAGCGATCTGTGAGAGTTGAAAATCGCAGGAGTGTGTCCTGCACTAAGCACATTGAAAGCAAATGAGAAGGGGAATCCACAACAAACAGACTTAAAAACGCCGATTTTCGCGCCAAATGTAAAGTAACCTGAGCCTAGGGGCAGAGTCTAAAAACACACACAGTGGATGGCTGTCAGTGCATGCTCAATATGCTAAAAAGGATGCTTGCAGTAAAAACACATGAGCGAAAAGAAGAATCAGCAGGGCAATACATTATAATGTAAGTGAATAAAATGTTTAACATTATCTAAAGAAATCAGGGCTACATGATAAATGGTACTACTTGGATGGCCATATGAACCACTGGAGAAACTACAGTGGACCATTAAAACAAATTAAAAATGTACATGTACTGTTGGGTTGTGCTACAATGATGGAAAAAGGGGAAAAAAAACTCAAGACGAGGTTGACAACATGAGGTGTAATGTATCCAAAAACACATTAAAGTAGCGTTACAAGACCAAATGGAAAATGGCCCTTTTGTAGCGCTTTACACCATGAAAGCATTTCAAGTGTTATGTAAATAATTATGGACATTTATGAATATCTTAACACTTGAAATGCTTTCATGGTGTAAAGCGCTACAAAAGGGCCATTTTCCATTTGGTCTTGTAACGCTACTTTAATGTGTTTTTGGATACATTACACCTCATGTTGTCTACCTCATCGTGATTTCTCCCCCCTTTTTTTTTTATCATTGCAGAACGATTATATATTTTATTCAAATAATGGTATACCATGTTGGTTATCTTAATTATCTTTGATCATCCCTTCCTCCGATTGTGTTTATGTTGCATTATTAGTATATCATTACTATTAGTCAATTTGTGTATACCAGTAAGTAATCATTTTTAAATTCACATTAGGTAGCATTTTTATATATAATATGTATGACTTTGCGTGTTCTTTTTTATTGTATATATTGGTTATTTTACTCCATTATACACAAGGTTGACATGTTCTAGCTTTTCAGTTTCCTTTTTTTATATTTTTTAATATATTTAATATATTTTAAAAAAATTTTAGTAGTTTTTACACCGCATTTTATTTTTATTCTCTATAGCTTCTTGATTCATGCTCACAATAATTTACACATTAGTACGTCTGTGTTCCGTTTCTCAGCCCAACGTTTGTCTGCGTTTTATGTTTTAAATTTAATCTATGGTTTTAAAATCAACATTTATTTATTTATTTATTTACAGTTTCTTTTATACCGCACTATTCGACATCAGCGTGGTTTACAATGAACAGAAACTACACTTACCAAATATTGATCGGTGCTTACAATGAACAGCTGGGTATACATTAAACAGGTTTACATTCAACAGGTTTCATAAACAGAGGAACATAACTATGTACAAAAAGCAACTATGTACAGAACAACTAGGCGCAGCTATATGTTTCTTGATGAGGGAAGAAGCAAGGTGAGACTGCAGCTCTTCGTGTTAAGACTATGGAGAGCATGGGTTTAACGTGTTGACATGGGGTGTAGAGGTAGGTTGGTGTGAGGCAGTGTCTGAAATATTGTAGTGCTGCAAGAACAGGTGATGCTTCAGTGCCTTCCTGAACTGGGAGAGGTCACTGATGGTTCTGATTTCTGTTGGTAGGGCATTCCAACATGATGGTGCGAAGTAAGAGAAGGCTCTGGATCTGGTGGCTTGAGAGCACTTCGTGATTGCCTTGGGTAATACAAGAGAATTGGAGGCAGTTGATCTCCTTGCGCGATTAGGGGGTGTAGTTGATATCAGGTCGGTGATAGAAGATGCGGAGTTATTATTGATCGCTTTGTGAGTCATGGTAAGGATCTTGAAAGAGATCCTGGAGTGCATAGGAAGCCAATGTAGTTGTTTCAGTATTGGAGTGATGTGGGTTCGCTTGGAGGCTCCATAGAGAATTCTTGCAGCCGGGTTCATGGCCAATTGTAAGGGGTTAATCGTACTCTTTGGTAGGCCATGTAGAATGGCATTGGCGTAGTCCAGATGGGGCATTATTAGGGCCTGAAAGACTGATCGAAAGTCATCTGGTTCAAGCAGCTGACGCAAATGACGAAGGGTCCGGATTTTATGATAGACGGATTTCGCTACGTTGTTGTGGGCCTTCATATTGAGCTGTTGATCGAGGGTAACCCCTAGGTATCTGACTGTAGACTTGCAGATGAGCTCGGCGTCACGCACTTTGATGGACCTTGGTGAGGTGAATGCAGGGTTTCTCGTCACGAAGAGGACTTCTGTCTTTTTAAAGTTTATCTTAAGCTTATGTAAACATATGTATTTATCGATTTTTTGTTATTTATATATAAGATTTGCTGCTATATATTTCATATCATGCCAATTGGTTTTAATTGTTTTTACATGTTTGTATCATTAATTTGTTTTTATTGTTTAAGTGACAATTCCCCTGAAGAAGGCGTTGCCGAAACGCGTTGGGGTCCTTACCAATAAAAGACACATTAGTTCATCCAACGTCTCCTGCTCCTTGTGTTCACAGAGTTTAGATGAGCCATAGAGGCTGCCATGGCCCTCATTGTGAGCTGTGACATGGCCCTCCAGAGAAAGGTTCTTACTCTGGTAGGCGAAGGAAATACACTGAGCAATCCAATTGGACAGAGTTCTCTTAGAGACTGGAAGTCCTAAATGAGAGGGATCAAAAGCAACAAATAGTTGAGAGGACTTTCTATGTTGCTGTGTCCTTTGTAAGTAAAAAGCAAGTGCTCTCTTACAATCCAGGGTATGAAGATTCCTCTCTGCACTTGATGCATGAGGTCCTGGAAAAAAGACAGGTAAATACACCTCCTGGTTCAGATGAAAAGGTGAGACCACTTTAGGCATAAAGTGTGGATTAGTCCTGAGGACTACCTTGTCATGATGGAACCTTGTATAAGGAGGATTAGCCACCAAGGCTTGCAGCTCACTGATACGGCGAGCTGAGGTGACTGCAATGAGAAAAATGACCTTCCAGGAAAGGAATTTCAAGGAGGTAGTGGCTAAGGGTGGCTTCATGAGCTGGCCAAGAACCAAATTCAAATCCCATGCCACTGGAGGTGGTCTAATGGGAGGTTTAGTTAAATAAAGGAATCTCATGAATCTTGCAATAAGAGGATGAGAGGAAAGCACAGTTACTTACCTGTAACAGGTGATCTCTGGGAACAGCAGGAATTAGTCCTCACATATGGGTACGTCGGTACCGACGGAGCCCGTGCGGGAAAGCTCCCCAGCTTCTTAGAATAGAAGCTTTTGGGACCTCCCACTGCACATGCGCACTGCCTTCCCGCCTTCCTGAACAGCTCTCCTCAGTTTCGAGTTTATAGCTGAGTCAACAGAGAGAGGACAGGAAGATAGATAGATAAAAGATACAACTCCTAGGGGAGGTGGGTGGGTTGTGAGGACTAATTCCTGCTGTTCCCAGAGATCACCTGTTACAGGTAAGTAACTGTGCTATCTCCAGGAACAAGCAGGAATAAGTCCTCACATATGGGGACTCCCTAGCTTAGATGCATGGGATCCCCTGTAAAGGTTCGCCATCTTCGTATGGATCTCAGGCATCCATTCTGGGAAGGTGGGCAGGAGTTGTTTAGGAATGGAACAGGTGCTTGAGGACAGCCTGGCCAAACAAGGCATCCCGGCGGGAGTCCTTGTCCAAACAGTAATGGGCTGTGAAGGTATGAACCGAGGCCCAGGTAGCGGCTCGACAGATCTGATCTATGGAAACAGAGTGCAGATGAGCCATAGAAGTTGCCATGGCCCTCACATTGTGAGCAGTGACATGGCCTTCCAGAGAAATGTTTTTGCTCTGGTAAGCAAAAGAAATACACTGAGCAATCCAATTGGAAAGTGTACGCTTGGAGACTGGAAGTCCCAAATGGGAAGGATCAAAGGCCACAAAAAGTTGAGAAGACTTTCGATGTGGCTGAGTCCTATTAAGGTAAAAAGCGAGAGCTCTTTTACAATCCAGAGTATGAAGGTTCCTCTCTGCATTGGATGCATGAGGAGCTGGAAAAAAGACAGGTAGATATACCTCTTGATTAAGATGAAAAGGCGAGACCACTTTAGGCATAAAGTGGGGATTCGTCCTAAGGACCACCTTATCATGATGAAATCTTGTGTAAGGTGGATTAGCCACTAAAGCCTGCAGCTCACTGATGCGGCGAGCCGAAGTGACTGCAATGAGGAAGATGACCTTCCAGGAAAGAAATTTCAAGGAGGTGGAAAACATTGGCTCAAAAGGTGGCTTCATAAGTTGACCGAGCACTAGATTCAAATCCCATGCGACCGGGGGTGGTCTGATGGGAGGTTTAGTGAGAGTCAGGCCTCTCATGAATCTTGCAACAAGAGGATGAGAGGAGATAGGTTGTCCATTTATATGTTTCAAGGATGCTGCAATAGCGCTTAAATGGACTCTTACCGAATTCGTCTTGAGGCCTGCATTGGATAGATGCAGGAGATAATCAAGAAGAGAATTCAAAGGAAGTGCCAGAGGGTCAAGACCCTGCTGAGCACACCAAATGGAAAAACGTTTCCATTTGAAAGCATAGGAATGCCTGGTAGAGGGTTTCCTAGAGGCAGAAAGGATATCTTTCACTGGTTGGGAAAGATGAAAGTCTTGAAGGCTTAAGCCTTCAGTAACCAAGCACTGAGGTGAAGGGATTTGGGGTTTGGGTGCCACAAAGTCCCCTCCTCCTGAGACAGGAGGTCTGGCGCAGCTCCCAGATCCAAGTAGGATCCCTGGGAGAGCTGTAGAAGTAGAGGGAACCACACTTGGCGTGGCCAGCGTGGAGCTATGAGGATCATAGTTCCATGATCCCTCTGGAGTTTGAACAGAGTCTTGGGAATCAAAGGAATGGGTGGAAAGGCATATAGGAATGCCTGATTCCAATTCAGGAGAAAGGCGTCCGTAGCCTGAGCTCCCTGACACGGAGTTCTGGAACAGAACCGGGGAAGTTTGGCATTCCACGGACTTGCAAAGAGGTCTATGTCCGGGGTCCCCCATTCCTGAAAGATTCGGTTTATTTGGTCCAAATGTAGGGACCATTCGTGTGGCAGCAGAACTCGACTGAGCCTGTCTGCCCGAGAGTTTTGAACTCCTGGGAGATACACTGCTAGCAGGTGAATCTGATGCTCTCTGGCGAAGGCCCATAGTCTTAGAGCTTCGTTGCAAAGCGACAGAGAGCCCGTCCCTCCTTGTTTGTTTATGTGAAACATGGCCACCTGATTGTCCGTCTGAACTAGGACAGTGAGGTTGGCTAGGAGGGAGTGGAAGACCTTGAGGGCAAGGTAAATTGCTCGCAGTTCCAGAAGATTGATATGAAGGGTGGTCTCCTGTAGAGACCAAGTGCCCTGAGTGGAGAGAGTTTGCAGATGGGCTCCCCACCCTGTTTGGGAGGCATCTGTTGTGAGGGTTGCTTGGGGTAGCAATGGTTGAAATGGAGCCCCCAACAACAGATTCTTGGTGGAAGTCCACCAGTGGAGGGACCAAAACAGACGATCGGAGGTTTGTATTTGGTCTGAGAGCGCTCCTGACGCCTGAGTCCACTGAGTGGCCAGGGTCCATTGAGCTGCTCTCATATGAAGACGAGCATAGGGCACCACATGCACTGTGGAGGCCATATGACCCAGTAGGCGTAGCATTTCCCTGGCTGTCAAGTGAGTGCTGGACTGAGCTTGGGAGGCCAAACTCAGGAGGCGCTGGCCTCGAACCTGTGGAAGGTAGGCCCTTGCAGTGATGGTGTCCAACTGGGCCCCTATGAATTCTAGAGATTGAGTAGGGATGAGTTGGGACTTGGGAAGGTTTACTACCAGTCCCAGATACTGCAAAAGGCTCCTTGTGTGGTCCAGGGAAATCTGGGCCTGTGACTGAGTTGGAGCTCGGATGAGCCAGTCGTCCAGATATGGGAAGACAAAGATTCCCATGCCTCTTAGAAATGCGGCTACGACTGCCATGCATTTTGTGAATACTCTTGGAGCAGAGGCTAGACCGAAGGGGAGTACTCTGTATTGGAAATGTTTTCCCTGAAACAGAAAGCGAAGATACTTTCTGTGGGATGGATGGATGAGTATATGTGTATACGCATCCTGTAGGTCTAGAGAACAAAGCCAGTCCTGACCCTGGAGGTAAGGAAGGAGAATGCCGAGAGACAGCATTTTGAATTTCTCCTTGAAGAGAAATTTGTTCAATTCTCTCAGATCTAGGATTGGTCTGAATCCCCCTGTCTTCTTTGGAATGAGAAAATAAGGGGAGTAGAAACCGGACCCTTGTTGAGGAAGAGGAACCTCTTCTATGGCCCCTTGGGCAAGAAGAGAGGAAACCTCTTGACCCAACAGGGTTAGGAGAGATGGGGGAGAATTGAATGGTCTCACCATATGATGGGGAGGAAGGCTGGAGAAATGAAGTTTGTAACCCTCTCGAATGATAGAGAGGGTCCATTGTTCTGTTGTGATTTGTTCCCATCTGGGAGCAAAGTGAACCAACCTTCCGGGTATGGTGAGAGGTTCTGGTTGTGTTAGAACCAGAAGTGGCAAGTTCCCTAGGAGCAAGTCAAAACCCCTGAGGGGTTGGAGCCTGCTGAGCTACAGTAGCTGCTGCAGGCTTAGCTCGTGCTTGTTTGGATTGCTGACGCTTAGCAGTATAGCGAGGTTGAGAAGACTGCTGGCCAGTATTTGAAGCAACTCTGGCCTTCTTATAGTAAGGCCTTTTAAAAGACTTTTTCTTAGTAGGAATTGAAGTGGACTTTGAAAGTCTTTCCAAGGTGGCATTTTCAGCATCCATCTGGGTGGCTTTGATTTGCCACTCTTCCCCAAATAAGTTCTCACCTGTACAGGGCAGATTACGTAAGCCATCTAGAACCCAAGGTTCCAGATCAGAGGCCTGGAGCCAAGCAAGACGTCGGGCTGCAATAGCAATGCCCGAAGCCCTACTGGCTCCCTCAAAGGAATCATATGCTGCCCTATTAGAGAACTTAGAAACCTCTAAGAGTTGTTTCACTAGGGAAAGGAAACCCTGCTTTTTATCCTCAGGGATAAAGGGGGCAAAATGCCGCACCTTTTTGGCAAGTTCCTCCAGGAACATGCCCATATAGAGACTGTAGGAATTAATCCTGGCTATAAGCATACTAGCCTGGAAAATTTTCCTACCAAAAGAGTCCAAAGTCTTACATTCCCGTCCTGGAGGGGTGGAAGAGTGCCTTTTGGTACTCCTAATCTTCTTCATTGCAGACTTCACCACAATAGAGTGGTGGGGCAATTGAGTCTTTTGGAAACCAGGAGAAGGAGGGACCCTATACATGGTGTCCAACCTACGGGAATAAGGAGACAAAGTCAAAGGATTTTCCCAGAAATCCATCAGTTGTTCTTGAAGGATTTCATGGATAGGCAGGGTAACTGCCTCCTTAGGGGCCTTTGAGTATCCCAAAATATCCAGTTTTTTGGATCTGGGTTCCTTTTCAGAGGATGTGGTAATAGAAAGGGCTGTAGCCATATCTAAAACAAAGTCCTGGAAGGACAAATCCTCTGGAGGGGACATTCTCCTTTTAGGAGAAGAGGGCTCCTCAGGTAAGTTGAGTGAAAACTCAGCAGAATCATCAGAGGAGTGAAAATCCTCAGAGGAATCGGTGCTTTCCTCTAACGCACGATACGCGTACCGATCGGTATCGATATCGGGCGTATCGGGTATGGAACCGGTATGGAGCGAAAGCCCATACGGTACCGACTTGCGTTTAGAGGTGGACGGCCTCGATACCGGCATGGCGGACGATACCGGTATCGGGCCCGGAACCGCTGAAAGCGGAACCGATGGCGTTGCAGCTTTAATGAAAGCCATGACGGCCTGCTGCATGGACTGTACAGTATCGCCCATGGACGCCATAGCTGCCTGGATGTCGGTACCGGAGTGACCCGGTACCCCAGAGCAGGCTAACAGGTGATCTGTCGAGGCCGTAGCATCGATATCAACCTGAGACCCCTGAATTGGCGTTTTTGGAAGTTGGACTTCCCGCCGGGGTTGTTTGGCTGGGGCAGGGTCCTCAAGTTCTAAGCTAAGAGCCTCTCGATGCTTTGAAGGAGATTTGCTCTTTGAGGACTTGCCCACAGAAGGTTTGGTTACCTGAGATCCATCCGGAGAAGAAGACCTGGATGACTGTGATGCTGTATTCTCTGAAGCAAACAGCACATGGAATTTGTTGGCCCGGTTCTGCAGCCCACGTTTAGACATGTGGGAGCAAGATGGGCAGTCCGGTATGGAATGGTCAGGCCCCAAACATTTCAGACACCAGTCATGGGTGTCTGTGACTGAAATAACAGCATTACATTTGGTACACTTCTTAAATCCAGGGGCTGGCTTCTCCATGAGGAGAAATTGAGTAGGCCGAGAGGCCTCTCTGAAGTGACCAAAAAGCTAAAAAATAAGAAAAAAGAATTATAATTTTTTAAAGAAAGAAAGAAAAGACCGGCGATACCGGTATCGGTATGGGGAAGGCAGGTACGCGGTCTAAAGAAACAAATAAAATAACAATTTCTTCAGCGGTGACAGGAACACGACCTGCTGGCTCCGCGGAAAAAGAGAAACTGAGGAGAGCTGTTCAGGAAGGCGGGAAGGCAGTGCGCATGTGCAGTGGGAGGTCCCAAAAGCTTCTATTCTAAGAAGCTGGGGAGCTTTCCCGCACGGGCTCCGTCGGTACCGACGTACCCATATGTGAGGACTTATTCCTGCTTGTTCCTGGAGATATAGGATGTCCATTGAGAGGCTTAAGGGATGCTGCAATAGCACTCAAATGGACTCTTACTGAATTCCTTTTAAGGCCTGCATGGGATAAATGCAGTAAATACTCTAGTAAAGAATTCAGAGGTATTGCAAGAGGGTTAAGACCCTTCTCTGCACACCAAATGGTAAACCTTTTCCATTTAAAAGCATAGGAACGTCTAGTGGAAGGCTTTCTGGAAGCATGAAGTATATCGTTCACCTGCTGAGAAAGATGCAAATCTTGAAGGTCTAGGCCTTCAGCAACCAGGCCCTGAGATGGAGACTGGGGATTTGTGTGCCACAACGTTCCCTCTTCCTGGGACAGGAAGTCTGGAGCAGATCCCAAGTCCAGGGAGGGAGCTTGAGAGAGATGAAGAAGTAGAGGGTACCACACTTGGCATGGCCAATGTGGAGCTATGAGGATCATAGACCCTTTGTGTCTCTGAAGCTTGAACAGTGTCTTGGAAATTAGGGGAATGGGTGGAAAAGGCATAGAGGAAGTCTTGCCCCCAATGGAGGAGGAAGGCATCCCTGGCCTGAACTCCCTGACACGGAATCCTGGAACAGAACCGGGGAAGTTTGGCATTCCACGGACTTGCAAACAGGTCTATGTCTGGGGTTCCCCAAATTCGAAAGATCCTGGCTATGTGGTCTCCATGGAGGTACCATTCGTGTGGAAGCAGAACTCGACTGAGTCTGTCTGCCCAAGAGTTTTGAACACCTGGAAGATACACTGCCATGAGATGAATTTGATGCTCTCTGGCGAGGGCCCACAATCTCAAAGCTTCGTTGCAAAGCGATAGAGAGCCAGTGCCGTCCTGCTTGTTCACGTAGAACATGGCTACTTGGTTGTCCATGTGGATGAGGACTGCCGTTGCTGAGCAGGGTGTGGAAAACAGAGCTAGAAAAATTGCTCTGAGCTCCAAGAGGTTGATATGTAGAGATGTCTCCTGTGGAGACCAGATGCCCTGGGTGGAGAGATCTTGTAGATGAGCTCCCCAACCCCTTGGAGAGGCATCTGTTGTAAGGGTTGCTTGGGGTAGCAACTGTTGAAAGGGGGACCCCAGCAACAGATTCTGAGTGGACTTCCACCACTGGAGAGACCAAAAGAGGCAACTGGAGGTTGCTATTTTGTCTGACAGGCACCCTGATGCCTGGGTCCATTGGGTGGACAGAGTCCACTGAGCTGCTCGCATGTGAAGACGAGCGCAAGTAACCACATGCACGGTGGATGCCATGTGGCCTAACAGTTGTAACATCTCTCGAGCAGTTAAATGGGACTTTGAACTTGTGAGGCTAACTGCACCAATTGGAGGCAACGGGCTTGGGGAAGATAGGCCCTTGCAGTTGTGGTATCCAGCAAGGCCCCTATGAACTCTGAGTAGGGGCGAGATGTGATTTTGGGATGTTTATTACTAGTCCCAGATACTGAAGAACACGCCTTGTGCAGGCTAGGGAAGCCTGGGCCTCTGTCTGGGAGAGAGCTCAGATGAGCCAGTCCAGATATGGGAATACAAATATTCCTAGAGTGCGTAGAAATGCAGCTACCACTGCCATGCATTTTGTGAACACTCTTGGAGCAGAGGCCAGACCGAAAGGAAGCACTCTGTATTGGTAGTGCTTTCCCTGATAAAGGAACTGAAGGAATCTGTGTGTTGGATGGATGAGGACATGGGTGTACACATCCTTGATCTAGAGAACAAAGCCAATCCTGACTCTGAAGGTATGGAAGGAGAGCACCGAGAGAAATCTTGAATTTCTCCTTGCATAGAAACTTGTTCAATTCTCTGAGATCTAATATGGGTCTGTAGCCCCCTGTTTTCTTTGGGATAAGAAAATATGGGGAGTAGAACCCTGAACCCTGTTGAAGAAGGGGTACTTCTTCTATTGCCCTTTGGGTAAGAAGGGTAGCAATCTCCTGGCCTGGAAGGTCGAGGAGAGATGTTGGGAGAATTGAACTGTCTCACCATGGTGTGAGGAGGAAGGTTTAAGAAATGAAGCTTGTACCCCTCCCTTATGATGGAGAGGGTCCATTGCTCTGCTGTGATTTGTTCCCATCTGGGAGCAAAGTGAGCTAACCTTCCTGGAAATGGTGAGAGGCTCTGGTTCTTCTAGAGCCAGAAAGGCTAAATTCTCTAGTTGTAAGTCAAAGGCCCTGAGGAAGCTAAGGCTGTTGGGCTGTAGCAGTCCTTGCAGCCTTAGGCTTGGCTTGTTTAGGTTGTTGCTGACGCTTTGCAGCAAAACGACCTGCAGAAGATGCCTGGTGACCATAACCAGGATAATATTTCCCTTTTTTGGGAAAGCCTTTTTGAATAACCTTTTTCTAACAGGAGCAGAAGTAGACTTTGAAAGTCTATCTAAGGCAGAATTCTCAGCATCCGAGTGGCCTTTGCTTGCCAATCCTTGCCAAAAAGGTTTTCACCTGTACAAGGAAGATTTCCTAATCCATCCTGGACCCAGGGTTCCAAATCAGAAGCTTGTAACCAAGCAAGTCTGCATGCACCTATGGCAATAGCCGAGGCTCTGCTGGCACACTCAAGAGTCAAAGGCTGCACGGTTGGAAAATTTGGAAACATCCTGGGCATGTTTAAGCCAGGTGAGAAACTCCTCCCTTTTATCTGAGACAAAAGGAGATAAAGTTTGCAGATCTGTAACTTCCTTTAGAAACCTCCCCATATAGAGACTATAGGAGTTCATTCTGGCAGTAAGCATATTAGCCTGGAAGATTCTCCGGCCGAAAGCATCCAAGGTTCTGCATTCTGTACCTGGAGGATTAGAGGAGTGTCTTTTTGCACTCTTAATCTTCATAGCAGACTCCACCACAATAGAGTGGTGAGGAAGCTGAGTCTTATGAAAGCCAGGACAAGGAGGAACACGGTACATGGTGTCCAACCTGCAAGAATGAGGGGAGGTAGTAAAAGGTGTCTCCCATATGCCCAACATGTGATCATAAAGGATCTCATGAATTGGTAAAGTAGCTGCCTCTTTAGGAGCCTTAGGATATTGTAAAATATCCAATTTCTTGGCTCTAGGCTCTGGTTCAGGGGCCACTGAAATAGAGAGGCCCCTGGCCACATCCCTAATGAAGTCTTGAAAAGACAAGTCTTCTGGAGGAGACCTTTTTTGGAGAAGAGGGCTCCTGAGGAAGGAGTACTGATGCTTTGACAGAAGCCTCTGATTCAGTCTTCGGAGGAATCGAAGTATCGCCCGTCTGGATGCTCTTGCAGAGCCCGATATGCGTACCGAGTGGTATTGACATCGGAAGTGATCGGTACCGATTCGGTACTGATGGGCATCACAGAACAGGGTACCACTGCAGTCGACACTGAAGCCGATGCAATCGGTACCGGCACCGGCACCGGAACCAATATCTGTGCCGGTGCCGGAACCAGTACCAACAACGGAGTTTGTTGCGGTACCGGAGGCGTCGCAGCTTGTATGAATGCCATAATGGCATGCTGCATGGTCAGAATATTCTGATCCATCGACGCAACCAATGTCTGGATGTCGGTACCAGTGGAAACCACCGGTACCCCAGAACATGGCAACAGGTGATCGATGGGGTGGCCTCGACCAATGTCAACCTGTGACCCCATAGATGAAGCTTTGGAAGCCGGAGCTTCCCACCAGGGTAATTTTGCCGGTGCAGGATCCTCGAGAGCAAGCCCGGAGGCATCTCGATACTTAGAGGGAGATCTACCCTTTGAGGACCGGCTGGACTTATGTTTGGTTACCTGAAATCCATGGGAGGAAGCAGCAGCCCTGGAAGATGTCGATGCCACCGAAGCTGCATCAGAGGGAAACAGGGTACTGAGCTTGGCCGCTCGATTCTGTCGACCTCTTTTAGACATCATGGAACAGGACTCACAATCGGTGATGGAGTGGTCAGGGCCCAAACATTTTAGACACCAGTCATGGGTGTCGGTGATAGAGTACCGCTGCACTTCGTGCACTTTTTAAACCCGGAAGCGTGCTTTTCCATGAGGAAAATTTTGCTAGGCCTAAGGCCCAGAAGGAAAAGTTGCACAGAAGTGGGAAACTATTTTTATTTTTTATTTTTTTATAGAAGAAAAGACCGGCGGTACCGGTCTGACGTCAAAGAAGGCAGACGCGCGACCAAAGAAATAAAGAGAAATAAAGAACGTCTTCAGCAGTGACAGGAACACGACCTGCTGGCTCTGCGGAAAAGAAAAACTGGAGAGAGGCGGTTAGGAAAGGCGGGAAGGCAGCGTGCAGGCCCTGTGGGATGCTCCCAAAAGTTTTTTCTGGACGCTGGGGAGCGTTCCCGCGCAGGCTCCGTCGGTACTGACATACCCATATGTGAAGACTCATTCCTGCTTGTTCCTGGAGATAACATATGCTGGTCCAAAACGGGTTAAGTGATGCATGACAAATAGCCTGTGATAGAATCAACCCATACTCTTGCCCAAGCAGCAGCCTGGTTGAATGAGTTCATAACCCAGTGGGGTACTTCCTGAATAGACAGCATGTATACAAAGCATAGCCTCCTTGACAGACAAGCTTTAGAATATACACCCCCCTTCTTGGGGCCAAACAAAAGATGGCTGGACTGATAGAAAACCTGTGTCCTCCATTTGTCCTCCACGGATAGCATTTTGAGACTTTAACATCCAATAGGTGCCAACAGCCCTGCTGCCTGAGCACCACCTGGGACAAAGTCCAGAAGCATCACCACTTAATTGATGTGAAAGACTACTATAGGCAGCAACAAAAGCACTGGACAAATTTTCTCCTTTAAGATCAGCAGGTGGCTTTACAGAGTGCACAATCAGATTCTCCATGACTAACAAATCACCAAGACCACCACTTTCAGAATTCCTTGAGGGGATGGCATGCTGCAACAGCTCAAAGGGTGCTTTGACCAAAGACCTTCAGAACAAGGTTAAGGCCCCAAGGAAGAACCAAAAGTAAGAGGCATCACACAAAGTAGTGGTATCCAGGTGCCATCACCAAGCATCCCTGTACTACCTCCCTGTAACAGGCAAATCACTACCACCTCAACCTTCCAGTACCAGTCCATCCCTTGTCTGAACCAGCCTGAGTCCAGAATGTCAGAAAATGGAAGCCTGCAAGGACACAACTCTCCAAACTTCAAACTAGGCCTCAAAAATGCTCAATGTGAACGTGTGATAGGTGAACCTGTTTCAGAACTGCAAGAGGAGATGACCCCACTAGAATACCCTATTCAGGAACCCGGCCCTCTCAAAAGCCAAGCTGCAAGTGACCCACATCCTCCATCAGGACTAGGCCCTGCCACAGATTGGGCACATTTGTAAAAGCCAACAGCTCCCTCACAAGAAGCTGCACCAAGTCACCATTCTATAGCCTCTTGAGGCTAATCTAGGACCATCAGTACCATTTGACCCGGATATAGCTCTATCCTCTGAGCGACTACCAGAGGGGGGGGGGGGATGTACAGCATATCTTGGCAAGGCCATGGCTGCATTACAGCATCTTGCCCTGATAAGTACCTCTCCCCTGCAACTGAAAATCCAATGCACTTTTGCAATGCCTGATGTTGCTATGAGATCCATAAATCTTTCCATCTCCTCTTATAAGATCCAACAGCAATAAATTTACCCTTAACTTCAAGCACTCCCAGAAGGTGCTTATGTTCTCTCCCCATGAAGCTCCATGTATTCTTTAATGCTCATTTGTAGTTTCTCAAGAGTGTTATTTGACAAGGAATCACCGAGTTTCCAAAACTGAAGCCCCTGGTCAGTTTTAGGATTCCCCAAACAGGGGCATGGCCTGACCAAGTTCTCCTCTACTTCAGAGTTCATCATTTTCCCCATAATCCCCTTTGCCCACCAGATCTATTCTCGATAGGGAATCTTAGAAAAGTAAACAGAAGTTCTTCCTCCCCCCCCCCCCCCCCATTTTGCTCTCAGGTCTATCAACTCCAACACTTTCAAGAGTGCTTTCAAGCTCTAATGGTGTATCCTCATCCTTGAGACCTCTCCCCAGGACATGTCCACTATAGACTTCAAAAGCACATTAAAAAAAGTCACCTCCCATTAATATATAACCTTCAAACTGAACATATCCAGCACTTTCCCAAAGATTTGTGCCTGCCTAGTGCTGGGTGCATATTTGTTCAATGAAAAATATATTTCTGCCCATCCATTTCAAGATAGCAACCTTTTCCATCCCTCTGCAATTTAATGTCTCTTATATACCGCCCCTTCCATCGATCAGGGGTGGCTTACATTGAACAAATTTTCAGAAACCTGGTTACAGAGAACATTTGAACTATAGTGCAATAAGACTATATACAGACCAGCTGGGGACTAATACAGAAGTATCGTCAAAGCTGCATCTCAACTATATACATGGTATATTACAGAACAGATTATGGAGATGCAATTGTATCAGGGTGGGGTGGGGATGTGTTGGTTAGTGAGGTGGGAGAGGGGGTGGGGGGATTGGAGGGTTGTAATATTCTGAGAAAAGAAGCGTTTTTAGGAGTTTTTGAAGTGTCTGTAGGTCCTTAGATGATCTGATGGAGTCTGGGAGGGAGGAGTTCCAGAGGGTAGGAACAGAATACCTGAAGGCTCTGCTGCTGGTCACTTTTTTTTGTTTTTCTTACTGAGGGGGGTAGGGCTAGGAGGTCCTTTGTACTTGCTCTTCTCATTCTATTTAACATTTCTTATGGAACAGAGCATATACATACAGGGTAACTGTAGTGCATTTTACAAGTAACAGGGGTTTAAGAACTTGGAAGAAACAGGGTAAACTATTTACAGTTATTCTAGTTTGTGTGGAACCTCTTGAGGTCTGAAAAGACCAACCCCACCTGCTTTTTCTTTCCTATTTGAAAGAAAATATCCATAGGGGAATTTAGCATTAGAAACTCTAAACTCATCTTTAAGCAGCAAGTGCATCTCTTGAATCACATTTAAGACTGCTTAGTAACTTAAACATAGGCTGTCTTTTCATATAAAATTTTAAGCCCCTTACATTAGAGACCAGATTTAACTCCATTGGAAAAACTGCTCCACTTTTGTTTTAATATCAAGCACAAATCCAACACTCCAAATGCCCCACCCCCTCTTCCTTTAATGCCAAATCCCACCCCCAACCTATAAACCCCTCAGCAATAAGTCAGCCCATTATGACCAACCACTATGAAGTATGGCATCACTGCCCAGGCCTTTATGTAAGCCAGGCATCACTGCCAGGCCTTTATGTAAGCCAGGGAGGAGTGGCCTAGTGGTTAGGACAAGGTACTTCAGGCCGAAGGGCTGGGGGTTCAAGTCCCACCTGGGGACAGCAATCTCAGGCTGGAGGGACTGGGATTTCTAGTCCTATAGGTACTCCTTGTGGTCTTGGGCAAGCCACTTAACCCTCCATTGCCCATGTTCCCTGTATGTGTGTCATATCCCCTCGTGTTAAATGTATCTCCCAATTGACCGCTTTGACCCGGTGAAAAGCGGGATAAATACAGCTAAATAAAATAAAATAAATAAATATTTTAAAGACAGATACCCATTTATACCCCGTTTCAATATTGTACCAGATGTACACATCAGCCCAATGCACATAAGCACAACTCAATGACAGCTGTAACCCCCTCATCCACTCAATACCCCAAACTTGCTTGCCATATCCCCACACTCCACACAATTCACAGCTCGACCATAAGTTCAGTCTTCGCTTTCAGCCATCACAGATTTGTTGCTGAAGTCTTGCCTCTGCATGAATCTGCCATTTAGTCCTCAATACTCTTAACCTGTTCTGAATTAACACAACTTGTCTTTGTTAAAAGTGTACAAAAAAAACATCCTTCCTGTCCACGGAGGCCCTCCACCAAATCCATGGAAAGCTCACCTTTCCTCAGGGAAGACAAGGGCCCCAAGGCAAAAACCTCATCATCCTCTGGCTCCATTTGAGGTCTGAGCTGTCCCAAACCAATCCCACAGGAAATCTACCAGGCATGATGGGGAAATAAAAATCCCAGAGTGAATTCAAAGCATCACTCCAGACAGCAACAGCAGCTCTAGATTTGACAAAAGACCTGATGAGCTGGCTTCCAAAATAGTGGCAGCTCCTACCAGACTTGGACACTGCGCCTCATGCCATGCTAGGTTCAAAACTCCTCAACCCCCCCCCCCCCCTTCCCCGAACCAGATAAAAAGTCCCTCAGACCAAAGTTAAGCTCTGTTAGAGCAGATGCAACACAACCTCCAGCAGCCACCCAAGCACTGTGGAACTACAAGCCTAACAATGTTAGCTCCACTATCCTTGCACATGTTCTGCTTGCATCAAATCTCACACTGCCAGCCATGGCCACCCAAAGGCCCAGAATTTGCCTGCTCCACTGAAGATAGCAAACAGAACTCCCTTCTGTCTGTGCTACAATTTAACTGTAGAGCATGTAAGGATCAAACAGCTGAAGCACTTTTGAACTTCAAGCAGGGGAGAGGACACAACAAGCACTTATCTTAAAGCAGGGAAGACACATTGGGGGAAGGAGGAACCACGCACCACCAGGTATGCACCCCTGGATTCCTGAGGCAGACAGTCCTAGCCTTCTTTCTTGTTGGAACTATTTCAGACTGCCACCCCCAAACCAGGGGAGCAAAAGCCTCTTCAGCCACCATGCCTTTAAAAAAGCCACTTCAGGCTGCACAGATCTCCTCTGCCTACCATCTGTTGGAGGCTGAGAAAAACTAGTTACTTAAGAACATAAGAACATAAGATATGCCATACTGGGTCAGACCAAGGTCCATCAAGCCCAGTATTCTGTTTCCAACAGTGGCCAATCTAGGTCACATGTACCTATCAGTTTCCCCAAGAGACAAGTTCCACAATGCTTGTACTGGGTCAAGCATTGATATCTTCGGTCACTTCTTAATGGTTTATGGACCTTTCCTCCAGGAACTTGTCCAACCCTTTTTTAAACCCAGCTACACTAACAGCCTTTACTGTAAGGGTTGCACAGGACCCTATATAGGATGCCAAGCCAATGGTTCTCCATCTGCTAGTAGGAGAGCATAAACCCGTGTGTCTGGACTGATCTGGAAGAACAAGGAACACATTCATGAATATCACTGAAGAAAACAGTAAGTAGGCAGTTTTATGGTACGTCTATAAATAGCTATATACCTGACAAATGAAAGAAACGTTAGGTGAAGTTTCACTCAAAATGTGTTAATTCTTATTTTGTTACTGCAATAGACTTGCTAATTCAAGCTAAAATCTCATGCTACTTGCCTACATATTTGTCAGACAAAACCCACCTTCCTCTGGACCCATTTCCACGATCAAAGCAGCTGGGTTTTCCACCTCGTTCACTACGGGAACCAAAACTGCTGTAAGCATCCCTGTCTCTGCCAGTATTCCACCCATCTCGGTCATACAAGCCTGAAAAAGAGTTCATTAAATGAGTCCCCAGATTGATATGCCAACTAAGTGAAAGTAGAAAGAGCAGTAAGGCTTCCAAGTAGTGATGTTTTATTTAGTGCATCTTAAGTTTATTGTAAATTAAACACACTATAATGCACACTAGTCTAAGACAAATGTGAGAAAACAAATGTCCACATAAAGCACAGTTACTTACCTGTAACAGGTGATCTCTGGGAACAGCAGGAATTAGTCCTCACATATGGGTACGTCGGTACCGACGGAGCCCGTGCGGGAAAGCTCCCCAGCTTCTTAGAATAGAAGCTTTTGGGACCTCCCACTGCACATGCGCACTGCCTTCCCGCCTTCCTGAACAGCTCTCCTCAGTTTCGAGTTTATAGCTGAGTCAACAGAGAGAGGACAGGAAGATAGATAGATAAAAGATACAACTCCTAGGGGAGGTGGGTGGGTTGTGAGGACTAATTCCTGCTGTTCCCAGAGATCACCTGTTACAGGTAAGTAACTGTGCTATCTCCAGGAACAAGCAGGAATAAGTCCTCACATATGGGGACTCCCTAGCTTAGATGCATGGGATCCCCTGTAAAGGTTCGCCATCTTCGTATGGATCTCAGGCATCCATTCTGGGAAGGTGGGCAGGAGTTGTTTAGGAATGGAACAGGTGCTTGAGGACAGCCTGGCCAAACAAGGCATCCCGGCGGGAGTCCTTGTCCAAACAGTAATGGGCTGTGAAGGTATGAACCGAGGCCCAGGTAGCGGCTCGACAGATCTGATCTATGGAAACAGAGTGCAGATGAGCCATAGAAGTTGCCATGGCCCTCACATTGTGAGCAGTGACATGGCCTTCCAGAGAAATGTTTTTGCTCTGGTAAGCAAAAGAAATACACTGAGCAATCCAATTGGAAAGTGTACGCTTGGAGACTGGAAGTCCCAAATGGGAAGGATCAAAGGCCACAAAAAGTTGAGAAGACTTTCGATGTGGCTGAGTCCTATTAAGGTAAAAAGCGAGAGCTCTTTTACAATCCAGAGTATGAAGGTTCCTCTCTGCATTGGATGCATGAGGAGCTGGAAAAAAGACAGGTAGATATACCTCTTGATTAAGATGAAAAGGCGAGACCACTTTAGGCATAAAGTGGGGATTCGTCCTAAGGACCACCTTATCATGATGAAATCTTGTGTAAGGTGGATTAGCCACTAAAGCCTGCAGCTCACTGATGCGGCGAGCCGAAGTGACTGCAATGAGGAAGATGACCTTCCAGGAAAGAAATTTCAAGGAGGTGGAAAACATTGGCTCAAAAGGTGGCTTCATAAGTTGACCGAGCACTAGATTCAAATCCCATGCGACCGGGGGTGGTCTGATGGGAGGTTTAGTGAGAGTCAGGCCTCTCATGAATCTTGCAACAAGAGGATGAGAGGAGATAGGTTGTCCATTTATATGTTTCAAGGATGCTGCAATAGCGCTTAAATGGACTCTTACCGAATTCGTCTTGAGGCCTGCATTGGATAGATGCAGGAGATAATCAAGAAGAGAATTCAAAGGAAGTGCCAGAGGGTCAAGACCCTGCTGAGCACACCAAATGGAAAAACGTTTCCATTTGAAAGCATAGGAACGCCTGGTAGAGGGTTTCCTAGAGGCAGAAAGGATATCTTTCACTGGTTGGGAAAGATGAAAGTCTTGAAGGCTTAAGCCTTCAGTAACCAAGCACTGAGGTGAAGGGATTTGGGGTTTGGGTGCCACAAAGTCCCCTCCTCCTGAGACAGGAGGTCTGGCGCAGCTCCCAGATCCAAGTAGGATCCCTGGGAGAGCTGTAGAAGTAGAGGGAACCACACTTGGCGTGGCCAGCGTGGAGCTATGAGGATCATAGTTCCATGATCCCTCTGGAGTTTGAACAGAGTCTTGGGAATCAAAGGAATGGGTGGAAAGGCATATAGGAATGCCTGATTCCAATTCAGGAGAAAGGCGTCCGTAGCCTGAGCTCCCTGACACGGAGTTCTGGAACAGAACCGGGGAAGTTTGGCATTCCACGGACTTGCAAAGAGGTCTATGTCCGGGGTCCCCCATTCCTGAAAGATTCGGTTTATTTGGTCCAAATGTAGGGACCATTCGTGTGGCAGCAGAACTCGACTGAGCCTGTCTGCCCGAGAGTTTTGAACTCCTGGGAGATACACTGCTAGCAGGTGAATCTGATGCTCTCTGGCGAAGGCCCATAGTCTTAGAGCTTCGTTGCAAAGCGACAGAGAGCCCGTCCCTCCTTGTTTGTTTATGTAAAACATGGCCACCTGATTGTCCGTCTGAACTAGGACAGTGAAGTTGGCTAGGAGGGAGTGGAAGACCTTGAGGGCAAGGTAAATTGCTCGCAGTTCCAGAAGATTGATATGAAGGGTGGTCTCCTGTAGAGACCAAGTGCCCTGAGTGGAGAGAGTTTGCAGATGGGCTCCCCACCCTGTTTGGGAGGCATCTGTTGTGAGGGTTGCTTGGGGTAGCAATGGTTGAAATGGAGCCCCCAACAACAGATTCTTGGTGGAAGTCCACCAGTGGAGGGACCAAAACAGACGATCGGAGGTTTGTATTTGGTCTGAGAGCGCTCCTGACGCCTGAGTCCACTGAGTGGCCAGGGTCCATTGAGCTGCTCTCATATGAAGACGAGCATAGGGCACCACATGCACTGTGGAGGCCATATGACCCAGTAGGCGTAGCATTTCCCTGGCTGTCAAGTGAGTGCTGGACTGAGCTTGGGAGGCCAAACTCAGGAGGCGCTGGCCTCGAACCTGTGGAAGGTAGGCCCTTGCAGTGATGGTGTCCAACTGGGCCCCTATGAATTCTAGAGATTGAGTAGGGATGAGTTGGGACTTGGGAAGGTTTACTACCAGTCCCAGATACTGCAAAAGGCTCCTTGTGTGGTCCAGGGAAATCTGGGCCTGTGACTGAGTTGGAGCTCGGATGAGCCAGTCGTCCAGATATGGGAAGACAAAGATTCCCATGCCTCTTAGAAATGCGGCTACGACTGCCATGCATTTTGTGAATACTCTTGGAGCAGAGGCTAGACCGAAGGGGAGTACTCTGTATTGGAAATGTTTTCCCTGAAACAGAAAGCGAAGATACTTTCTGTGGGATGGATGGATGAGTATATGTGTATACGCATCCTGTAGGTCTAGAGAACAAAGCCAGTCCTGACCCTGGAGGTAAGGAAGGAGAATGCCGAGAGACAGCATTTTGAATTTCTCCTTGAAGAGAAATTTGTTCAATTCTCTCAGATCTAGGATTGGTCTGAATCCCCCTGTCTTCTTTGGAATGAGAAAATAAGGGGAGTAGAAACCGGACCCTTGTTGAGGAAGAGGAACCTCTTCTATGGCCCCTTGGGCAAGAAGAGAGGAAACCTCTTGACCCAACAGGGTTAGGAGAGATGGGGGAGAATTGAATGGTCTCACCATATGATGGGGAGGAAGGCTGGAGAAATGAAGTTTGTAACCCTCTCGAATGATAGAGAGGGTCCATTGTTCTGTTGTGATTTGTTCCCATCTGGGAGCAAAGTGAACCAACCTTCCGGGTATGGTGAGAGGTTCTGGTTGTGTTAGAACCAGAAGTGGCAAGTTCCCTAGGAGCAAGTCAAAACCCCTGAGGGGTTGGAGCCTGCTGAGCTACAGTAGCTACTGCAGGCTTAGCTCGTGCTTGTTTGGATTGCTGACGCTTAGCAGTATAGCGAGGTTGAGAAGACTGCTGGCCAGTATTTGAAGCAACTCTGGCCTTCTTATAGTAAGGCCTTTTAAAAGACTTTTTCTTAGTAGGAATTGAAGTGGACTTTGAAAGTCTTTCCAAGGTGGCATTTTCAGCATCCATCTGGGTGGCTTTGATTTGCCACTCTTCCCCAAATAAGTTCTCACCTGTACAGGGCAGATTACGTAAGCCATCTAGAACCCAAGGTTCCAGATCAGAGGCCTGGAGCCAAGCAAGACGTCGGGCTGCAATAGCAATGCCCGAAGCCCTACTGGCTCCCTCAAAGGAATCATATGCTGCCCTATTAGAGAACTTAGAAACCTCTAAGAGTTGTTTCACTAGGGAAAGGAAACCCTGCTTTTTATCCTCAGGGATAAAGGGGGCAAAATGCCGCACCTTTTTGGCAAGTTCCTCCAGGAACATGCCCATATAGAGACTGTAGGAATTAATCCTGGCTATAAGCATACTAGCCTGGAAAATTTTCCTACCAAAAGAGTCCAAAGTCTTACATTCCCGTCCTGGAGGGGTGGAAGAGTGCCTTTTGGTACTCCTAATCTTCTTCATTGCAGACTTCACCACAATAGAGTGGTGGGGCAATTGAGTCTTTTGGAAACCAGGAGAAGTAGGGACCCTATACATGGTGTCCAACCTACGGGAATAAGGAGACAAAGTCAAAGGATTTTCCCAGAAATCCATCAGTTGTTCTTGAAGGATTTCATGGATAGGCAGGGTAACTGCCTCCTTAGGGGCCTTTGAGTATCCCAAAATATCCAGTTTTTTGGATCTGGGTTCCTTTTCAGAGGATGTGGTAATAGAAAGGGCTGTAGCCATATCTAAAACAAAGTCCTGGAAGGACAAATCCTCTGGAGGGGACATTCTCCTTTTAGGAGAAGAGGGCTCCTCAGGTAAGTTGAGTGAAAACTCAGCAGAATCAGAGGAGTGAAAATCCTCAGAGGAATCGGTGCTTTCCTCTAACGCACGATACGCGTACCGATCGGTATCGATATCGGGCGTATCGGGTATGGAACCGGTATGGAGCGAAAGCCCATACGGTACCGACTTGCGTTTAGAGGTGGACGGCCTCGATACCGGCATGGCGGACGATACCGGTATCGGGCCCGGAACCGCTGAAAGCGGAACCGATGGCGTTGCAGCTTTAATGAAAGCCATGACGGCCTGCTGCATGGACTGTACAGTATCGCCCATGGACGCCATAGCTGCCTGGATGTCGGTACCGGAGTGACCCGGTACCCCAGAGCAGGCTAACAGGTGATCTGTCGAGGCCGTAGCATCGATATCAACCTGAGACCCCTGAATTGGCGTTTTTGGAAGTTGGACTTCCCGCCGGGGTTGTTTGGCTGGGGCAGGGTCCTCAAGTTCTAAGCTAAGAGCCTCTCGATGCTTTGAAGGAGATTTGCTCTTTGAGGACTTGCCCACAGAAGGTTTGGTTACCTGAGATCCATCCGGAGAAGAAGACCTGGATGACTGTGATGCTGTATTCTCTGAAGCAAACAGCACATGGAATTTGTTGGCCCGGTTCTGCAGCCCACGTTTAGACATGTGGGAGCAAGATGGGCAGTCCGGTATGGAATGGTCAGGCCCCAAACATTTCAGACACCAGTCATGGGTGTCTGTGACTGAAATAACAGCATTACATTTGGTACACTTCTTAAATCCAGGGGCTGGCTTCTCCATGAGGAGAAAATTGAGTAGGCCGAGAGGCCTCTCTGAAGTGACCAAAAAGCTAAAAATAAGAAAAAAGAATTATAATTTTTTAAAGAAAGAAAGAAAAGACCGGCGATACCGGTATCGGTATGGGGAAGGCAGGTACGCGGTCTAAAGAAACAAATAAAATAACAATTTCTTCAGCGGTGACAGGAACACGACCTGCTGGCTCCGCGGAAAAAGAGAAACTGAGGAGAGCTGTTCAGGAAGGCGGGAAGGCAGTGCGCATGTGCAGTGGGAGGTCCCAAAAGCTTCTATTCTAAGAAGCTGGGGAGCTTTCCCGCACGGGCTCCGTCGGTACCGACGTACCCATATGTGAGGACTTATTCCTGCTTGTTCCTGGAGATAGGTCAGTTAAAGGTGAGTAACTACACTAACTCTTAACAGGTGTTCTCCAGGGACAGTAGGAATCAGTCCTCACATATGGGTGATGTAGACACCGACAGAGCCCCCATGGAAGCATCTCCTCAGTTTTCAAAGAAAGCCTTTGGGAGATGCCACCACGAATGCATGGTCCCCTTCCCACCCAAGGGTGCCATCTTAGATGACATAGCTAGGGCCTACAAAAGATGGCAAAAATTGTACAGTAACCCCAAAGGGAGAAGGGAGGTTTGTGAGGACCGATTCCTGCTGTCCCTTTTGAACAATAAAGACCCTTCTGTTCTTCCAACAATACCTGAAGATTGGAGGATCGCCAATGTAACACCAATTTTTAAAAAGGGTTCCAGGGGTGATCCGGGAAACTACAGACCGGTGAGCCTGACGTCAATACCGGGAAAAATGATAGAAACCATCATAAAGAATAAAATTACTCAGCATGTAGATAGTCATGAACTAATGAGAGACAGCCAACATGGCTTTAGACAAGGAAGATCTTGTCTTACTAATCTTATGTTTTTTTGAAGGAGTGAATAATCAGGTGGACAAAGGTGAGTCGGTTGATATTGTGTATCTGGATTTTCAGAAAGCCTTTGACAAGGTCCCTCATCAGAGACTTTTGGCAAAACTAAAGAGTCATGGGATAGGAGGCAGTGTACTATTGTGGACCAGGAACTGGTTAAAAGATAGAAAGCAGAGGGTAGGGCTAAATGGCCAATTTTCCCAATGGAGAAAGGTGAATAGTGGTGTACCCCAGGGATCTGTGCTGGGTCCGCTGCTTTTTGACATATTCATAAATGACCTGGAAAGTGAAACAACAAGTGAGGTTATCAAATTTGCAGATGACAAAACTATTTAAAGTTGTTAAAACCCAAGAGGATTGTGGAAAATTGCAAGAGGATCTTGATAAACTGGAAGACTGGGCATCAAAATGGCAGATGAAATTTAATGTGGACAAGTGCAAGGTTATGCACCTAGGGAAGAACAACCCAAACTATGGTTACACGATGCAAGGTTCCACATTAGGAACCACCACCCAGGAAAAAGATTTAGGCGGCATTGTGGATACCATGTTAAAACCCTCGGCCCAGTGTGCAGCGGCGGCCAAGAGAGCAAATAGAATGCTAGGTATGATAAGGAAAGGAATGGAAAATAAAACAAAGGATATTATAATGCCTCTATATCGTTCCATGGTGAGACCGCACCTTGAATAGTGTGTGCAATTCTGGTCGCCGTATCTTAAAAAGGATATAGAGTTATTAGAAAAGGTTCAGAGAAGAGCCACCAAAATGGTAAAGGGGATGGAAGGATACTCCTATGAAGAAAGGCTAAAAAGGTTAGGGCTCTTTAACCTGGAAAAGAGACGGCTGAGGGGAGATATGATAGAAGTCTATAAATTAATGAGCAGAGTGGAACGGGTAAACGTAGATCGATTGTTTACCTTATCAGAATATAGAAAGACTAGGAGACATGCAATGAAGCTACAGGGTAAACTATTTAAGACTAATAAAAGAAAATATTTTTTCACTCAACGTGTAATCAAACTCTGGAATTTGTTACAGGAGGATGTAGTAAAGGCTGTTAGTGTAGCTGGGTTTAAAAAAGGTTTGGACAAGTTCCTGGAGGAAAGGTCCATAAGCCATTATTAAGAAGGGACCCAGGATATCAATGCTTGAACCAATACAAGCATTGTGGAACCTGTGTCCCTTGGGGAAACTGCTAGGTACATATGACCTAGATTGGCCACTGTTGGAAACAGAATACTGGGCTTGATGGACCTTGGTCTGACCCAGTATGGCATATCTTATGATCTTATGTGTTTGTTTGGACTACTTGCAGGAGTCTTGCTCCTCCTTGTGTACAGAGTATGGAGAACAGCCACCAGTCAGCATAGGGCTGTGGAAAGGTGGTAAGGAGCACCACCTCCTGATTGAGGTGGAAGGTGGATACCACCTTCAGAAGGAATTTTTGGCAAGTGCGAAGCATGCTCCTGTTGTAGAACCTAGTGTAAGGTGGCTCAGCCACCAAGGCCTGAAGCTTGCTGACTGCAGGCAGAGGTGAGCGCCAACAGGAAGACAACCTTCCAAGACTGGCTACCTGCCATATGCTTTACCTAAGGTTCAAAAGGATGCTTGGTAAGCAGCATCAGCCACATTGAGGTCCTATTCAGTCAAAGGCAACTGGATGGAAGGCTTAGAGAGCAGCCAGCCCTGCATGAGTCGGGTAACAAGGGGCTGCACCGAAAGAGCTTTGCCCTCTATGAAGTGATGGTGTACAGAGAGCATGCTCAGATGTACCCTGACAGAGTTGGACTCTAATCCAATCTGAGAGGTAAAGCAGGCACTGCAGCACTGTGGGCAACTGGAAGGAAAATGAGTCAACCCGTTGCTCCACACACCATACTGAGAATCTGCACCACTTGAAGGCATAGGCTCGTCTCATGGAGTTCTTACTAGGGGCCAGGACGACTTCATCCACCTCCCTAGGGAGGTTGAAGGGCATTAGGGCGATGTATTCAGCAACCATCCTGTTAGTGACAGGGCCCCCAGGTTGGGGTGGAGAATTAAGCCACCCCCCTGGGGTACTGCACAGAGAGACTGGAAGCTGTTGAGAGGCAGAGCAACAGGGGAAACCAAGGCTCTCTGGGCCACCAAGATCATGAAAGCCTTGTCCTGCAGGACCTTGAATAGGGTCCAAGTGATTAGTGGCATGGGAGGGAAGGCATACAGAAGGCCCTTCGACCACGAGATGAGGAAGGCATCTGCTGCTATCCAGGATGGGTGTGGTTGGTGACAGCAGAAGCAGGACAGCTGAGTGTTGACTGGGCTGGCGAAGAGATTCAAAAACTGTGTTCCCCATAGTCTGAATAGCTGCTGTGCCACCCTGGGGTCTAGTGCCACTTGTGTGGCTGAGGTCCCTGCTCGGCCTGTCTGCCAGGGCACCGACTCGGCCCAGAAGGTATAGTGCCCTGAGGAGCATTCCCTGGCTGGTTGCATGTGAGCAGATGGCTACTGCTTCCTGGCAGAGGCACTGGGACCCTGTGCCCCCCCCCCCCCCCTGCTTGTTCAGCTAGAACATTGCAACTGCCATCCATTTGGACTAGCACTGACTGGTTCTACAGGCAGTGGAGAATGGCCCTGATTGCTAGGACAATGGCCCAGAGCTCCAGCAGTTTGATCTGCTGCTGGCTCTCCTCCAGAGACCAGTTGCCCTGCATGTGCATTTCCTCAGTGGGCACCTCAGCCCACTAGAGGCGTCTGTAGTGAGGGCCCTCTGGGGGGTTTGGGTGTTGAAAGAACATGTTCTGCAGGTGCTGTGCATCCTGCCACCAATTGAGTGACTCTGCTAGTTGACTGGAAACCAAGACCCTGCCCTGGAACCTGCCTGTGGCTCGGGTCCACTGTAAGCAAAGGCACCACTGAGATGCCCACATGGACTGGAAGTCATGTGGCCTAGCAGACAGAATGGACCATAGAGTGATGGCACTGTACCTCAGTCACCAGGGTCCTGAGGCAGTCCCTTGCTTAAATAGTGTCCAGACAAGCCCCTATGAACTCCAAGTCTTTTGTTGGGAGTGAGATGGGATTTGGAGTGATTTATCAAACCCAGATGTTGTAGGACCTTGATGGTGCACCTGAGGTCGTGTCCCCTTTTACTAGCCAATCGTCCAGATATAGTAACATAGTAAATGATGGCAGATAGACCAGTATGGTCCATCTAGTCTGCCCAGCAATATGGCAGGAGTAGGTGCACCCCTACCCATGTCTTTGCTTAATGTGGCACCCACCAGGAGCAGGTGCACCCCTCCCCATATCTTTGTTTAGGGGTGAACCCACCGCTCCTCCCCCCATCGCTCCATGTAGGACACCCCTATTTGTTGAGAAATTAGATGGTTCTGTTTATTTTGATTTAATCTTGTTGCTGTAAAGTGATCCACTGTCTGTCCCAGGCCACTTTGAAGTCCATCACTGTGTTTGTCCCCACCTCCTCCATCGGGAGGGCATTCCAAGCATCCACCACCATTTCAGTAAAAAAGTATTTCCTGACATTGCCTTTCAATTTACCACCTTGCAGCTTCATGTCATGCCCTCTAGTTTTACAGCTTCCCTGTCTCTGGAAGAGGTTTGTTCGTTCATTATTTCTCTAAGTATTTAAAGGTCTGAATCATATCTCCCCTATCCCTCCTCTCCTCCAAAGTGTACATATTTAGGTCTTCAAGTCTCAAGGTATGGGAAGACAAAGACCCCTTGGAGACTAAGATAGTTGACCACCACTGCAAGGCATTTGGTGAAGACTCTTAGCACAGAGGCTAGGCTGAAGAGTAGTACCCTGTACTGGTAGTGGTTGCGCCTGACCATGAATATTAGGTACTGCCTGTGGCTGATGTGGATAAGGATGTGGATATAAGCATCCTTTAGGTTCAAGGAGCATAGCCAAACTCCCTGTGGGAGGTAGGGCAGCAATATTCCAAGGGAGAACATTTTGAACTTCTCCCATACCAGGAATTTGTTCAGGTTTCTTAGGTCCAGGATGGGCCTTAGGCATCCTGTTCTTTTTGGGACCAGAAAGTACTTGGAGTAGAACCTTTCCTTTTAGGTGGTGTGGTACAGGCTCCATGGCCTTGTCCCTGAGGTGGCCTGCAAGTTCCTGCAATAGCAGGGCCTGGTGCAGGGGAGTCTGAGGGGGCTCTCCTGGAAAGAAAGGGGGAGGCGACATGGGCACTTCAGGTGGTCAGGGAGGGTTACCTCCTTCACCTGGACCTGAGTCTGATCATGGCCAAGCAATGGTGGGCAAAATGAGTTAGACGTCCCCCTGTTGGTAGCTGGTCCCCTATGGGTAGAGAGGCTATGCTTAGAGTCAAAACTCCAATCCAGTCTGGGGCTGGTGTCTGAGGCTTGGGGCCCTTAGGCTTGCATGGGCCTGGCCTGCTCCCTTGTCCTGACTACCCTGCTTGGGGGGGGGTCTGAGGGGCTTGATATGGGGGACAGCCTCAGTAAGGCTGACTTTTCCAGTGGAAGGGAGGCCTTTTCCCTGCTGGTTTCTTCTTGGGAAGAGTGGAGGTCTTCCTGGAGAGTTGAGTCCTGGTGACATACTCTGTCTATCTCTGTTGCCTTATCCTCCACTGGCTTAAGAGGTTTTCACCAAGGTAAGGGACAGAGGAGTTTTTCCTGGACCCACTGCTCGAGGCCTGGCACTGATGCCTGTGGTGGCCACTCTTGTTACTCAAAGCCATTGTAGGCTGCCCAAAATAAGTTCGAGCACTCCCTGACTGAGGGTTTGGAATCGCTGAAGGTGATCCCCACTGAGACCTACCAAGAAACCCCCAAGTTCCTTAGTGAGGTACTGGAGATGCATGTTGATATACAGCTGATATGCTTGTACAGCAAGCCAGAATCGAGCCTTGGTAACATTTTTGCCCGAGGGTGTCAAGAGCACAGGAATCCCTGCCGGGGGGGGCACTGAAGTGTGAGTCTTCAGGCTTTTCTGTCAACACGTGGTCGACTCAACCATGATAGAGGTGAGAGGGAATTGTGCCTTCCTGAAGCCAAGGCTCTGCTGAACCCAATACATAGTGTCCAGTCACTGGCTAACAATCTGCACCGATGCTGGTGTTTTCCACAACTGGAGGTGGTGGTGCCCAAGCATGGTGGGGACAGGGACTGTAAGGTGGGGCCTCATATTGGAGGAATTTGAGTTCCTCCATGCAAGAATCCTCCTCAGACTCCGTGGTGAGGGACAATGCCTTTGCCATGTCCTGGACAACCTCAAGGAATGAAGTATCCTCGGGCAGGAACCGGTGCCTCAATGCCAGCAGGGACGGATCCAAGGGGAGATCATGGTGTGCTTATGTCTCCAGGGAAGCCTTGTCCTCTGACTTCCAGTCCGAGTAGTCTGTCAAGGACTCTAGGCCTGACTGCTCTAGGGGCATCATCGGATCCAGCCTTTGGTGAAGCGCAGCTGTTGCTTGGCTAGAGCCAGCAGCACTTGCGGGGAGGATCTTGCTCCCAAGGACCAGGTGCAGGATAGAGATCCTCAGAGGATCTGTTCGAGGCATGGGGCTCTCAAGGATCTTTGGCGGCCCGGGGAGTCCTTGACATCTAGGTCCCTGTGGTCTCAGCACATGTGCTGGTGGGGCCAGGTATTGATGATTGCTGTGAGACAAGGCAGAAACGCTACATTCCAACACCATCATCCTGGCTTCTCACTCAGGAGTTGCAGCCTTTGACAGATGCTGGGGTGACCAGGTCAGGTGTCTGAGGAAGTCTTAGACTGGACAGGCCTTGGGGGTCCAAGATCCATTGCCAGAGGTCTCTGTCTGTTCTGGATACCTTTGTGGCTGCTCCAAGTTCTGATACCCTCCGGGGGCTGTGGGACCTTGCATGGGACTTGTGTTTCTGCTTCCCAGAAAGGTGTCCTCTGATTATTTCTTCCTCTGCTCTCTCTGGGGAACCCTTATAGGAGTGTCCACATACCTGCTCAGGAACTGCAGGGGCTTTACATGACTGAGGATCTGTACAGGGCCTTAGAGTGCATGACTACCGGGGCTGAATCTGACCTGTGGAAGATGTCTGCTAAGGTCATCCAGAGTCACTGGCAGAAGCAGGACGACATTTTTGCACAGGGAGCACACCTCTAGGTCATGGTTGGCACCTAGACAGAGGCAACAGTCATGTGCGTTGATAAATGACATTCTGAGCACCTATCACACTTTAAGCCCACTGAAGCAAAAAGAACCCCAGTGAGGTTGACAACCTTCAACGCAGCAGCGGTTAGAAAAGATGCAAAACACACACACAGGATGAAAAATCCTAAACTAAACAGGTCCCAAGTCTTGAAGCAGAGCCTACAGAGCTCAGAGACAGGAAAGGGACAGGAGCTAACCGGATGTACTAAAGTAACATGAGAAAATCAACTTTTTTCCAGGTAAGGAAGACTAACATCTGTACGACTCTGTGGAAAAAGGGAGACCAAGACAGCACACTTAGGCAGGAAGCAGACCACACATGCCTGGTGGCATCTCCCCAGCTTCTAAAGAGCCTTTGGGAGATGCTTCCGCAGGGGCTCTGTCAGCAATGTCACCCATATGTGAGGACTGACTTCCTGTTTGCATCTCTTCCAAGGATAAATGTCTTCTGACTTAAGTGTCCAAATATCAACTCTGGATGATATCTGTCAGTACATGCACATTAAATTTAATTAGTCCACTCTTTCTGCAGATGACTAAGCTAAGCCTTAAGGCATCTGCCTTTTCAAAGAATCATAGTGGGGGCTGAGAGAGTAAAGGAAAGCGATGGCTCTCTAGCACAAATTCCAACTCAATATACATCCTCTGTTCCTTCCCAGACAATTTTCCCCTTCTGTAACAAGCCTCTCATCCAGAGACAATTGCTGATTTGACAGAGTGGTTTAAAGCAGTAGGTGACACCAGGAGACCAAAAATGCAACCCGCTTTGTTATTTCTCACCTCAGGATTGCAGAAGAGCAGCTATCAGAGGTGCAAGTTATGTGGAAGTCTAATTAGGGAGCTTAAGCAATAAGAGAAAGAGGGGCTGGAGGATGAACGGGAATCTGTATGCACTGGCATGGGATATGAGAGTATTTGGGAGAGCAGATTTAGGTGGCACGCGTGAAAGAAAATGGGACAAGGGAACAGGAGAAAGTGTTCAGGTTGGGAGTGGAACAAGGAGAAATTTCACTTACCGTTAATTTCCTTTCCTGGAATACTGCTAGACCAGTCCAAACGGGTTATGCACCCCTGCCAGCAGATCTTGGAGACAGAATTCTACCAGATCTCTGATAGGCTGGAGCCTGGTGATATAATCCTACCCCTAGGGGTCTCCCTCAGTTACGTCCACAAGCTAATGCAACATGAACTATCACCCCAGAGGGTCTCAAGTGAACTATATACAAGGGAGCCGAAGAACTCCCTAGAGCTGAAAACAGTATCCACCTACGAACCCATGGACTGCCCATGGCGAGGCATACCGGCAAAGAGAAGAACCGCTGTCGGCGGCTGCACCGCACCAGCGGCACTCCAACCAACAGCAGGGCGGGTCCTGGACTGGTCTAGCAGTATTCCAGGAAAGGAAATTAATGGTAAGTGAAATTTCTCCTTCCAGTTCATACTGCTAGACCAGTCCAGACAAACAGGCAGTACCCAAGCTACCTGCTTTCAAGGGGGGGGTAAGGCCGCCGACAGCTCAGCAACTCCAAAACGGACCTCCTGACGGGCATGAACGTCCAACCTATAATGACCGACAAAGGTGGACAGCGACGACCAAGTCGCCGCCCGGCAAATATCGAGAGGAACTACATGAGACCTTCCGGCCTACAAAGTTGCTTGCGCTGGAGAGGAGTGAGCACAGAGTCCCGGTGGAGCTGGCTCTCCCAGAAGAAGGTACGCCACCTCAATGGCCTCCGTAACTCATCTAGAAATGGTAGATTCGGAGGCTGCGGATCCCCGATGAGAACCCGCGAACAAGACAAAAGAGCAATAGTCATATGGAAGGGTCCCACGACCCCCAGATACTGAAAAAGAACCTTCGTAAGGTCCATCGCCCGCAACGGAGACCAACCACTGTCACACTGCGCCTTTGGAAAAGACGGAAAGAAAAGAGGCTAGTCAACAGCGAACGGCGTCAGCACTTTGGGCAACAAAGGAAGGGACAGTTCACAGAGAAACGCCTTCGGAGGAAAACGAGAGATAGGGATGTCGACACGAGAGAGCCTGGAGCTCAGAAACACGGTGTGCCGAAGTTATGGCCACCAAGAAGACTGCCTTCAGAGTCAAATCTAGAAGAGAACATGCCCTCAGAGGCTCAAAGGGAGGAGCAACGAGGGCACAGAGGACAAGCACGAGAGCCCACGCCTGTACAGGCGAACGCAGAGGAGGCCGGAAGGCCTAACTCCGCGGAGGAACCGAGACACGTCCAAATGCGAAGCTATCGATCGCCCCGGTATAAGACCCCGAAAACAAGTTAAGGCGACCACTTGTACTCGCAAGGAATCGAGCGCTAATCCCTTATCCACTCCGGCCTGTAAAAAGGACAGGATGTCCAGAACACCGCAACGCCAGGGTGAGAGGTTATTTCGCGAACACCATCAGGAGACGCCAAACCCGAGCGTAAGTCAGCATTGTGGTAGACCGCCGCGCCGTGAGAAGCGTCACGACCACGCTAGGCGAATAGCCGTAGCGAGCAAACCAGCGGCGTGGAATTGCCAGGTCGTAAGCGAGTAAGGAGCCGGGTCTTCCATCTCCACCGGTCCCTGAATCAGAAGGCCGAGCAACGCCTCGAGGAGGAGCAGCGACGCCCCAGACAGACGGAAGAGATCCGCATACCATGGTCCGCGAGCCCAATTCAGAGCCAGCAGGAGCACAGGGTTGCGACAGTCTCGGAGCTGCTGGAGAACCATGCATATCATGGATCAGGGAGGGAAAACACACAGGAGAAGATGAATCGGCCACGGTTGAGAGAGAGCATCCATGCTGTGCGCTCCCTCGTCCCTCCAATGGCCGAAGTACAGCGAAGCCTTGGCAGTTTGCGCCGTAGCCATTAGATCCATGGTCGGTAGTCCCAACAGGCGAACAATGGACCGGAACGCATCTGGCTGCAGAGCCCAGCCCCGGGCTCCAGAGAGTGCCGGCTGAGAAAATCAGCTTACACATTGTTCATGCCTGCGATGTGCTGCGCCGACAGCCTGAAGAAGTTCCTCTGCCCACGGGAGGAGCAAACACCTCACCTGTGAGACATCCGGACATTGCGTGCCGCCTAGGCGGCTTAGGTAAGCAACCGTCGTGGCGTCAGACAGGATCCGAACCACACGCCGCTGCAGAAGAGGCTGAAACTGAAGGGCGAAGCGCACTTTCCGCGTCTCGAGACAATTGATAGACCCTTGGGCTTCGCGAGGTGACCAACTCCCCTGCGCCGAGGCCAAGCTGCAAGGCGCTCCCCAACTGGAGAGGTCGGCGACTGGCGTCACCAAGATCCAGCGCAGAGACTCCAGAGGGACTGCCTGTAGAAGATTGTGTGCCTGAAGCCACCAGCGGAGACTGCGGCGCACCGGCAGAAGCAGAAGCAAAAGCAACCGGATTTGATAACTCTCTGATACCGGTGACCAACGAGATAGAAGCGCCGTCGGCAAGCAGCGCATGAGCGCTCTTGCCCACGGAACAAGGGCTATCGTTGCTGCCATGGACCCCAAGAGTTGAAGGTAGCCCCAAGGCCGAGGCGCCGCTTGATTCAAGCAGCGACGGAGCTGAAGAGAGAACTTCTGAAAACGTTCCTGAGGTAGAAACACCTGTCCCCTACGAGTGTCGCACCCAGCCCCTAGAAAATCCAGGACCTGAAGCATCCCAAAATAGACAGTAACGGCCCAGTCCTCCATCCAACGGTGGACCGGGATGAATGGCATCTAAACGCTGGAGCCTTTAAATGAAGCAACATCCGCTGCCCATTGACGCAGGCTGAGCCATCTCCGAGCTACCGACACCGGTGCTAGGAAGCGAGCTGACAGCCGCAAGAGATCACAGAATGCTTCTGCCCAGAATGCAGCGATGGATTCGAAATGAACCAACTTGGGAACACCGGGAAGCTGCTGAATCCATCGAAGGGAGGCCCGAGCTGCTAGACCTCCGCACACCTGCAAGAAGGAAATAGCGGGCGAAAGAAAACCGGTCTTTAGCAGCCTCCCAACTCTTTAGGTCTTGCTGGTTGCGGAGCACCTCTCCGCCCTCAACCGGAAGTGTGGTATGCCTGATGACCCTGGTCAGAATGCATCAACTGTCGGGTATGTCAGCCAACGGTCCAAGTGAAAGGGAGACCAAGGGTATAACTGACCAATACCGCTCTGGAATGCTCTGGAAAATGGGATCCGGCTGCAACCGGATTTGAGAATCCGGTGGAGCAGGCATGTCAGCTAGGGGGAGCGACTCAATCACCTGTGTGATTAGAGCCGGCAACTCCTCTTATTGAAAAAGGCTGAGAACCGTCAGCGAAGAAAACAGACGGAGAATATTCCCCATCTCCGTACTCCGAGTCAGGGCTGACCTCCGAAGATTTAAAGTCTTCTTGAATATCCATAGTACCCCGGCAAGGCACATGCAACGTCCCAAGGAGGACGTACTGCTCTAAGGTCTGAGGACTTATGGGACCACTTGCGAGACCACGCCATATGCTCGCCTGCTACTGGGCAGGCGTAGGAGATATTCCAAAAGACTCCAAAAGGCACAGGCGTCATGTCAGATGGAAGAGTGTGAGGAAGGCACTGTCAGTCAAGGCTGCTGTGGCCTCCAGCGGCTGTGGAAGCGACATGGGAGCTGACTGAATCCTTTCCTGCAGGAAGATCCTGCAGCAGGGGCTCTGAGGAGGGAGGAGATAAGGTGCTGATGAACCCATCTAGCAGCGCAGTGGGAATGGGGAAAGTCTCCGGGATGCAGCGTGCAGGTGGAACACAAGCAATCTATTAATTCCCCCTTCGGCTGATTACATATCACATATAATACAGCCAGAGAAACAAGCATTGTAGAGACTTAAACCACCTTTCCTCCTCTTTTTTTTTTTTTTTTTAGCAAGGTAGGCTCAGGGAAACCCAAGACTCTTCAAAGAAAAGGATTTTGAAACTCCACGTGCCTCCACAGCATGTTTAAATGTGTGGAAACTGCTGTCTAGAGCTGTTCCCTCCAAAAAGAAACACTGAAGAGAAAAACAAAATGGCCGCTGGCACAGAAAAACTGTCAGGTATTCACTGAGCTGAGAAGGGAACTGTCATTCACTGTGCTGGTACAGAGAAACTTTCAAAGTCAGGGTAAGGCAATTACATTGACTGAAAGTAGGGAAATTAGAGTGTGATCCCTCTGCAGCCACTCAGACCTCCATGGTAGGGGCTGAAAGGTGTTTCTGGGGAGGGATGTAGAAGCTGAAACCCAGCTGTATGAAGATTAGTGAGTATACTTAATTAGGCCGAGCCCAAAACAGTCAGGATCCAAAACACTGACTTAAAATTCCAATCAAATGGTATATTGAATAAGACAGGTACAATATTCAGTAAGACGTACAAAGTAACCCGGCTGCAGTTTGTGTATTAAAAATTTAAAGTAGGAACTTCAAAACTCAGAGGCAGCCGGTCCGGATGCAGTTGAAATCATCCCAGAGCAGCTGAGGCAAGAAAGAAAAAGACAGGCTATTCAGTTTTCTTTCAGACAAAGATACCTGAACTTCCTGAGATGTCCAAACTCTCGTGGCAAAGACTCAGCGCAGCGTAAAGCCAAGGGAGAGCTCCACTGAAGCCAGGCTCAGGAGTACCCAAGTTCATCCAGGGAAGCAAGATGCTGGGGGAAGAGCACAGCTGATTCATGAGGTCCCTGTGTTTCTTCGGACAGCCTATGCAGCGTAAACCTGAATAAGGCATAGTGAGAACTAAAAAAAAATAACTGTCCCACAGGAACAGGCATTTAACAATATTCCCCATAATAGGTAATGCCTCAGCCGGCCATGTTTGTTGGGCACAGTGGGGGATGGAACCCATGAGCCCTGCACCATTGGTCAGTGTCTTAGCATTGTACTGTGGCTCTGAATTGCATCCTGTTCTCTATCCATGCCTTCCGTACTTTTTATTCATTATGTTAATACATAGGCAGAGAAAAAAGGAACCTCTTCACAACTCACAGCTAGCAAGTGTTGTGGAAAAAAAACTTAAACAGCAATAGAGCTGTTAGAAGCCAGTAGAGAAGGAATCTGGCGTCCCGTCAAAAACTGGGGCTCATTAGCTATTCAAAATGGCTGCCGGCAAAAATAAACCTCAAAAAGTGTGAATTAAAACCCCCAAAAGCTAAGGAATTAACTTAAAAAGTCAAAGGAGAAGGTGGGAGGGTTGCAGGCATGAGAGAAATGCCTAAAATCGCTGAAAAATAAAAAAAAAATAAATCGAGTTACCACAGAGTTGCAGACAGCAGTGGGAGAAAGACAGTTTCTGTACTCACAGTACCGAAAGTGCAGAGAAGCCACAGACCGCTGCTCAAACCACTGCCAGCTGCCTCACCACTAAAATCAGCCCCAGGGACTGGATTTTAGGAGGCTTACCATCCAGCTAAATAGCCCTCATGACTAGTGCTGGGGAGTCTGCACATCAGCGATCTCTGAGACAGGACACAGGAGCTTCAGCTGGAATCATCCTGGTGCTCAGATAAGTACACTGGCAACTCAGGGGATAATCTCTCCAAGAGAAATCACAAAGAAATAAAGCATTTAAAAAATTTTTGAATGAGCAAAAAAAAAGCATCCAGATCTGCTGGAGACAGAGAAAAACTGAGGGAGACCCCTAGGGGTAGGATTATATCACCAGGCTCCAGCCTATCAGAGCTCTGGTAGAATTCTGTCTCCAAGATCTACTGGCAGGGGTGCATAACCCGTTTGTCTGGACTGGTCTAGCAGTATGAACTGGAAAAGAAGTTTGAGTTAATTTCTATTGGTACCTGCAAGTATGGAAGTCAACATATGGCCTGTGCTTAGTTTTCAATACTTTACTGAGAAGCACATTCTGCTTAAAAAAGGGTATGTTTCTATTCAAAACAAAACATCCACACACCCACAAGCACCAGCAGTTTACCTCTGTCATTGCGTCCAGATCCTCCTCTGGAGCCAAAGCCATTCATCCGGCTGTCACGGTCATCATGATACCCATTCATATATCCATTACCTCCACGTCCTGAATCATCTTCAAAAGAAAACAAATTACTGATAGTAACAAAAAATGAAAGCCACTTACATTTATGTTTAGAGAGGAAGTGAAGTACCCATGTTTGCTATTACCTGTGAAAGAACCTAGGCCAAAAATACACCCTGCCCAATCTTAAGTTCAAGAAAAAATACACTGAATTCCACTGGACAATACCGGCAAAGTCAAGCTACCAAAAAAATTCAGGCTAATGGAAGAGCCAAATGTGTCAATATAGTGATTTAATATATAGTTGGGTAGAGTAGCCTAATGGTTAAAGCAGTGGCCTAGTGACCAAAAGACCAGGGTTTGTTCTCACTGGAACTCCATGTGGCCTTGGGCAAATCACTTTACCTTACATTGCCTCGGAAAGTGAATTTACTTCGTCACACCTTGCTAAGAAAGTCCAGGGGCCGCTAGGTCACCAGGAGTCAGCAACGACTAGACAGCACACGTGCAGTGTGACCCAAGTTAATTTCAAGTCCAAATTCTTCTCATAAGCCACAAAGACAACTCCTAGAATGGTTTTGCATTTACATTCTATTTTAGCATGGTCCTCAAGTTTATGGTTCTTGGAAACTTGCCAATTCCCTAGTGTTCCACATGGCTATAACTCATTCGCTGTACCAAAGTCTAAGTGAACCACATTAATGGTTCAGGTGTTTAACACTAGAAGTCCCAAAAAGGCATTTTACCTAGAAATCCCAAAGCGCGTCATTTGATGCATTATCACGATGACTGCGTTGAGCATGAAATGCAGATGTGAATTAATTTGAAGTTACTTGTTTACTACATGCAGTATGTGACATTACATAACTGACACGGTTCTAGCAGTGGCGCTGGTATAAGCCTTTGAAGATGCATTTGTGTCAATTGACACACCTTGGGGGTCTAGTGTTAAACCATGCTAAGATGGATTCCAATCTCAAAGTAGTCAGTCTTCAAAATATAGTAGCCCGACTGTTCTATTGCTGCATTTAGCAGCCCTGCATCCTTTATAGAAACCTACTTAGGCTTGTTTCTGAGAGCTAAGAAACCACAGAAAGGACAAACACCAAAATGTATTAAGCAATGCAGGTTTCAGATTCTTAGTAAAGCTAGTCAGTCACTAGACTAACATTTCTCACAAAAGCAGCATTAGTGTCCATACCAAGGAATAAGCCAAACATTTAAATTAGAAATACCAAAGTTTCATATTGTTAAATCAGGTTAGCCAGAAGGCAGCAATAATTTACAGTAGCAATTCTCAACCCACCCCTATGAACACACCCAGGATTTCTGCAGAGTGAAGCAGTGGGATGTGGGGCGATTTCATCCTGATCTTCCTAAAACAGAATATAAATGTGAAAGGCAACTCCTTAAAGAATAATTGGGTAATCCTAGTGTCATCTGTTATGCTGTATAACATCAGTAAAGAGTGAATGAGCAGCAGCCAAAATCTATACATGGCTGATGTAGCTAAGATTAGTCTACATTAGCAATGGAATTTGTGTTTAACACTGAAAATTTAAAATTGCTTACTTGTCCGAGGACTGCCAAGGTCTGCCCTTACAAAAAGTGACAGTTCAAAATACTGCAATAAGCAAGGCTTTATGGCTTTCTAGAAATGCCAGATCATGCATGAGGTTTCCCATGTCAGAGCCATAGGTACCGCTTCTATTCTGTGTGGAGAGGTTTCACATGCCTGATAACTTTCCTTGAACCCTGTTAGACCAGTTTAAATGTATGCTCCCTTGCCAGCAGGTGGAGGCAAGACTTTAGCAACTTCCAGCTGTCACTACTGGGCATATATGCTGGTGCAACACAGAAGTCAGTGTAATTTTCCAATTAATGAACAAAAACCCAAACTCAGAAACAAGAGTTAATAATCCAATGTTACGATTTATCTTGAAGTATTTGACTTACAACTCACTCTGCAGAGCATGGTACTGAATGCACTCAATGGTAGCCAGGATGGGTCATGGCATTGGTCTAGCAGGATTCAAGGAAAAAGTTATCATGCATGTAAAAATTTCTCCTTTATCTCCTTTTAGACCAGTCCAGATGTATGGTATGTACCCAGTCAAGAACCAGAGTAGAAGACTATACGCCTGACAGAAGTGCTATGCCAAAAGCATTCTCTTCCAGCTCCCACATGCAACCTGTGTTGCTTCAAAGGTGTTCAGAGAAAAAAAAAACAGGTAAATGCCTTACAGATGTCCTCTGGAGACATCAAGATGGATGTCACCCTGGAGGTGGCCTATGCCCTAGTACAGCGATGGCGAACCTATGGCACGCGTGCCAGCTGTGGCACGCGAAGGCCTTACAGCTGGCACGCGTGAAGGTCCGCAAAAAAAGAAAAAGCGGGCTCTGGCTGCTGCCGCGGACGCGGCAGCATGCAGTGTCCCGCGGGGCCCCCTCCGCCCGCTAAGCCCCTCTGCAAGGGCTTTCAGATTCGCGAGGGAGACAGCGTCTCCCTCGCGTCTCTGTTAAGCCCGTAGGGGTTAATGGGAAATTTCCCATCAGCCCCTTTAGACGCGAGGGACTGATGGGAAATTTCCCATTAGCCCCTGCGGGCTTAACAAGAGACGCGAGGGAGACGCTGTCTCCCTCGCGAATCTGAAAGCCCTTGCAGAGGGGCTTAGCGGGCGGAGGGGGCCCCGCGGGACACTGCATGCTGCCACGTCTGCGGCAGCAGCCAGAGCCCGCTTTTTCTGTTTTTAAATTTGCCGGGGGGGGGGGTGTTTGGAATGCTAATGGGGGGGGGGGGGGTTTGGACTGCTAATGGGCTGGGGGGGGTTAGGACTGCTAATTGGCTAGGAGGGGGGGGGGTTAGGACTGCTAATGGGCTAGGGGGGGGGGGTTAGGACTGCTAATGGGCTGGGGGGGGTTTGGACTGCTAATGGGCTAGGAGGGGGGGGGTTAGGACTGCTAATGGGCTGTGGGCTGATGGGGGCTGTCTGGAAATGGGGTGATGGGGGGTTAGTACTGCTAATGGGCAGGGGGGGGGTTTGGACTGCTAATGGGCTGGGGGGGTTTGGACTGCTAATGGGCTGGGGGGGTTAGGACTGCTAATGGGCTGGGGGGGGTTAGGACTGCTAATGGGCTAGGAGGGGGGGTTAGGACACATAAAGGGCTAGGGGGGGATAGTACTCCTAATGTGATGAGGGCTGATGGGGTCTGTCTGGAAATGGGGTGATGGGTTAGGACTGGTAATGGGCTATGGGGGGGGGGTTAGGACTGCTAATGGGTTAGAGAGGGGGGTTAGGACTGCTAATGGGCTGGGGGGGTTAGGACTGCTAATGGGCTAGGGGGGGTTAGGACTGCTAATGGGCTGGGGGGGGGGTTAGGACTGCTAATTGGCTGGGGGGGGGGGTTAGGACTGCTAATGGGCTAGGAGGGGGTGTAAGGACATATAATGGGCTAGGGGGGGTTTAGTACTGCTAATGGGCTAGGAGGGGGGGTTAGGACTGCTAATGGGCTAGGGGGGGGTTAGGACTGCTAATGGGCTAGGGGGGGTTAGGACTGCTAATGGGCTAGGGGGGGTTAGGACTGCTAATGGGCTAGGGGGGGTTAGGACTGCTAATGGGCTGTGGGTTGATGGGGGCTGTCGGGAAATGGGGAGATGGGGGTTAGGACTGGTAATGGGCTATGTGGGGGGGTTAGGACTGCTAATGGGCTAGAGAGGGGGGGTTAGGACTGCTAATGGGCTAGGGGGGGGGTTAGGACTGCTAATGGGCTGATGGGGAGGGGTTAGGACTTGAGGTGGGCTGTTGGGTGGGGTTAGGACTGGAAATGGGCTGATGGGGGGTTAACACTGGAGGTGGTCTGATGGGGTTAGGACTGGTAATGGGCTATGGGGGGGTTTAGGACTGATAATGGGCTATGGGGGGGCTGGGACAAGAAATGGGCTGATGGGGAGGGGTTAGGACTTGAGGTGGGCTGATGGGGTTAGGACTGGTAATGGACTGTGGGCTGATGGGGGGGTTAGGACTGGCAATGGGCTATGGGGGGCTGACTGGAAGTGGGGGGTTAGGACTGGTAATGGGTTATAGGGGGGGGCTTAAACTGAAAATGGGGTGATGGGGGGTTAGGACTGGAAGTGGGTTGATGAGGGGGGGATAGGACTGGTATTGGGTTGGGGGGCTGCTAGGACTGGAAATGGGCTGATGCAGGGACTAGAAGGGAATGGATGCTGGGTGAGGCTGGAACTAGAAGGGAGCTGGTGTTGGGGGAGGATTAGAATGGGATGGGGCTGGGAGAGTAAAATGGAGAGGGGAAAAATATTTTGTGTGGGAGGGATAAAAAATCTACAATTGGCCGGGTATTGGGAGAGTAAGTGGGGATTGAGGATGGAGGGGTAAATTTTGAGTAGATGAAATAGGAATGAGGAAAGAGCCAAAGGAGAAAGATTAGTATGTTAAAGCAGATGTAGAGAGAGAATGACAGAAGAAAGGACAAATGGACAGCAGATGGAGAGTTAGCAGAAGACACGAAGAAACCAGAAGAAAGTGGCTGGAACAATTGCAACTGAAAAAAAATGCACAAAAGGTAGAAAAATATCTCTTTATTTTGAATTTATTAACTGGAATATGTCAGCTCTGGGAAATGTGCATCATTAATTTTTGCGCTTTGTTTAGTACAAGAGGAAATTAATATATAGTTTTATTTCTACAGTGTTGTTGTATATTCCAAGTTTGGCTTTTGGGGTTCCCAGTTTAATTATTGTCTTCCTGTTTCTAAATTGTGATTCCTTGTTTGGTGATGGTCTGTTCTGCATGTGTAACTGAGCTGAGGTATTCTGTTTATATAATTCCTATTTGACATTGCCACTTGTTCTTTCCCCAGTAGGTCATGTATTGTTGTTCTCTGAGATGTATTGGTTTAATATTTGCAGTGTTGCCTTTTGATAGGTAGAGTATGGTGCTTTGTGAGTCCTGGTAGTGCTGTTAGGATACGGCGGGTTTGCTATGGGTTCTAAATGGGCAGCGTTTGTAGTAGTTCCTAATGTGCCTGGCGGTTGGTACTGGATTATAGTAATGTAGAAACCTTTTAGTCTTTCTTTATCCATATACTCATTAAGAGGCATGTTTACTAAAAGTTAGTGTATGGTAACATTATGCAAATATTTATGCAAATGAAGCACCTTATGCAAATGGGGCTTTAATTGACGTGCTGGCACTTTGAGGAAATTCTTTGGTTTTGTGCGGCAGTTTGGGCACTCGGGCTCAAAAAGGTTAGCCATCACTGCCCTAGTAGTATAAGCTCTGAACTAGCACTTACCAGCTAGGTAGGCTGAATCAATGGCAGCCTTAATCCAGTGGGCAATGAATGACATAACCACTGCCTTCCTTTCCTCAGACAAAAAAATTTCAATAGATGGGATTAGTAATTTCTAGGTATCTAATGCTTTCCACTCATCCAAGCATAGCAAAGGATCCTTCTGAAGGCGACAGACCAACAATATGGTTAAGATAAAAAGACAGCACCTTGTGGAGAAAGGATGGCATAGTTCAAAAGGAGACAAAAGATGGATTAAACTGAAAGACTGTCAGTGTTGGCAGGCAGGTGTCGGAGCTGTAGTCTATGGCCACCAGGAAAACCACTGTAAGGGTCAAATCAGAGAAAGCATAGTTACTAACCTGTAACATGTGCTCTCCAGGGACAGCAGGAATTAGTCTGCGTGATGTCTGCTGACAGAGCCCTTGCAGAAGCATCCCCCAGCTTTCAAAAAGTCTTTGGGAGATGCCACAAAGCATGCGTAGTACCCTTCTCACCCAAGGGTGCCATCTTGCTCAGTCAGATGACAGCTAAAAAGACAGCAAAAAGAAAAAAGTGGTAAGCAGCAACTCCAAGGGAAGGAGGGTGGGTTGTGAGGACCGATTCCTGCTGTCCCCAGGTAACACCTGTTACGAGTAACTATGCTTTCTCCAGAAAGCAGGAAGTCAGTCCTCACATATGGGACTCCCTAACTAGACTATCGCAAGCCTGTAGGAAAAAGCCATGGTTGCCCTCAAGGGGAGCCATGAGCAGCAGCAAGAGAGTCTTCAAATACAAACTGCAGTAGGACCCGTATGTCCGATGGAAATCAGTGCTCCGGTAGCCTGAACACAGAAGAGTCAGAGGGGGTAGGCACTGCCTAGACCCTGAAAAGATTACAGAGCACAGCCTGGCCAGGAAGGTATAGACTGAAGACCAGGTGGCAACCCGGTAGATATCCAGCACCGGGACAGAGTACAGGTTTGCCACAGAAGCCACCATGGCCCTGACAGTGTGCCATGACCCAGCCATCCAGCGTGAGCCCTGCCTGCTCATAGGCAAGGGTAATACAGTCTGACACCCAGGTAGACAGTGTTTGGTCACCGCCTCCCCCAGCCGACTGGGGTCATAGTAATCGAGAAGCTGAGAAGCCTTTCGGCAGCCCTGGGTATGCTCAAAGTAGGACAGGACCCTCATAGTCCAAGGTGTGAAGGACAGTCTCTGCCATGAGAACTTGGGAAGATGGGCAGCACCACCTCCTGGTTGACGTGAAAGGAGGATACCACCTTCGGAAGGTATTTGGGATCTGTGTGAAGCACAATCCTATTCTTGTAGAACCTGGTATACAGTGCCTCTGACACCAAGGCTTGGAGCTTGTTAACCCTGCTAGCAGGAGTGAGTGCTGCCAGGGCACTGAGGTGAGTTAGATTTGATTGTGAGATAAGGAGAAGGTACTATAGCACCATCTGCACCGGGCAAGAGAATTGGTTAACCCCTTCTGCACACCAAACCAAAAATCTGTGACATTTGAAGGTGTATGCTTTCCTGGTGAAAACTTTACAGCAGGCCAGTGGGATCTCTTCCACTTCTCCCAAGAGGTTGAAGGGGGCTACGGTCACCCTTACAGCAGCCATGCCGTTAATGGGATGAAGGAGAGAGGGCCCCCCCACCCCCCAAGACAGGAGCCTTAGACACTCCCATCCCACTGGGGAGCTCCCTGACAGCTAGGGTAGCAGCAGGAACCATGGCTGCCTGGGCCATTGAAGGACTATCAGGAAGGCCTTGTCGTGGAGAGTCCAGAACAGTGTTTTGGTAATTAGTAGCGTGGGTGAGAAGGCATACTTGAGACCACGAAATGAGAAATGTGTCGGGCACCATCTGGGAGGGGTAGGCTTGCTGGGAGCAGAAGCAAGGCAACTTACGCACCTACGAAGGCTCGAAAAACGCTGGTGCCGCTCACTAGCTACCGATGACCACGAAGCCTTCATTCTTCACCTCTCAACTCACCGCGAGGCAATCACAGCCAGAAAGAAGCAATACCACTCAGATATGCTCAAGAGATCATTGAACAAACCTCGTGACCTTTTCAACCTGGTTAAGTCACTATCAAAGGAACCCTCCTCTGAACAAAATAATGATACACCCGCAAGAATTCGCTGATTACTTGCAATCAAAACTCCTACAGACAGATTAACTCTCAAACAATAATATACAAGAAACGACCTGCCCAACATCCCTATCCGCACTTAACACGCCTTCTTCTAAACACATTGAAGACACAATCACCTCACTCAACACGACCACCGCGCAGACCGATCCCTGCCCAGCCTTTTGGATAAAGGATCTTCGGTGTGCCTTTAGCCCCTTCATTGCAAGAATCATGAACCTCTTTCACTACTGGCTCCTTCCCATCTGCATTAAAGCTCACATCCATCAGGCCACTGCTAAAAAACGCTAAACTAGACCCAAAACGGCCAGACTCCTACAGGCCTATAGCCAGTATCCCCCTCTTAGCAAAGATCTTTGAGAAAGAGGCACAGCGCCAAATCCAAGACCACATTGACTCCGCAGCCCCTCTAGACTATTCTCAACACGGTTTCAGAGAATTCCACGGCGTTGAGACACTGCTTACCACTCTCTTCAATGATGTTCTCAACACAATAGACAACATCCGACAAGGCGTTGTGCTAATCTTCTTGGATATAGCAGCAGCGTTTGACTCGGTAAATCACGAGATTCTCCTCGGTCGACTGAAAGGAAAAGGCATCTGCAACTCAGCACTGGAATGGTGTAAATCATACCTCGATACCAGAATGCAATACGTTAAATCTGCAACAGGAGAATCAAAACTCTTCCATCAAAGACAAGGCGTTCCGCAAGGGTCCTCACTTTCATCCCTCATGTTCAACATCTATATGCAGCCTATCTGCGATATCATCAGGTCTTTCAATGTGAAATGTATGATATACGCCGACGATATCCTACTCTACATGCCATTTTCCACAATGCAAATGGATTTATTGCCTATAACAAACTGCTTCGATGCAGTCTCACAATGGCTCCTGTCACAGAACCTCCGCATTCAGCATAAGAAAACTGAGGTTCTCTTTATCACAAGAGACCCCAACTTCACTCCACCACCACACATATAAGTGTCAAGGGAGCTGACCTAGGCACCAAGGAAACAATAAAATACCTCGGAGTCACACTAGACCATAGGCTCGATATGAAATCACACAAATATCGTAAAATCTGTGTACTTCAAAATACACACGCTCAGACACCTACGTCCCCTACTAGACCACGAAGACTTCAGAACCATTTACCAAGCGCTGAAACTACCACATTTCGACTTCGCCAACTCCATTCTACAAGGACTCCCACAATCCACCGTAAGCTCCTTACAGCTTGCCATGAACACCGCTGCCAGGGTTCTTCTAGGAGCGGCCAAAAATGAACACATCACACCTATCCTCAAACAGCTCCATTGGCTCCCTATACACGGAAGACTTACATTCAAAATCCTCATTCTCACATTTAAGGCCATAAATGGTTTATCGTCCACATCACTTTCTAAACTCATCCAATCCATCCCATCAAACAGAAATAGGAGACAGGCAGCATTAAACTCACTAACAACCCCAAAGGCCATAACAACTTGCAGCCTATCAACATCAAACAGAGCTTTCATGTTTAGCGCACCAAAATGCTGGAATTCTCTCCCACCTGATCTCCGCGCCATAACTGACCTAACCCAGTTCAGAAAGGCCCTTAAACTGCACCTTTTCATCAAATACTACCCCACATGAACCGTAACATAACAGTAACAGCCCCACCCTAATACAATCCATAATATCTCTTGTTCCAAGCATTCCTGCTAATTTTATGTAAATAGTTCGAGCATGTTATCTAGCTAATAGATTATATACTCCATGTAAATAGTTCTCCCATGTTATCCAAGTTGATACTCCTGTTATATGTAATACCAAACAGCCTGTTCTGGTTTCTTTATGTTATTTGTAAACCGCGCTGATGTCAAAGAGTGCGGTATATAAGAAGTTGAAATAAACTGGTAGTTGTCTGGGCGTGGGGGGGGGGGGGGGGAGTTTCCACCCATATGTCCCACAAAGGTGGAAAAGCCAGTTGGCCACTCTGGGATGCAGCACAAGGGAGTTGTCCTGGCCTGGCAGGTATAATGCCTGTAGGAGTATGCCCTGCTGGACTGTGTGGGAAGTCATCACCTTGTGGCAGAGGGTGCGAAACCTTACCCCCCCCTGCTTTTTCACAGACACTGCCACCTGGTTGTTTGGATCACCACTGGCTGGTGCTGCAGGCAGTGGCAAAACGTTCAGAGGGCTAGATATATTGCCCAAAGCTCCAAAATAGTAATTACACTTACCTGGTAATTGTAGTTCCTTGAGAGACGACAGCTTAGTCCTCGACGTATGGGTAGTGCACCTCCTCCTGCAGCATGAAGACTGGACCAATCAGATTTCAGCTCCACTGGAATAAGCACACCCTGCAACTCAGGAACTCCAGTGAACTACTGACAAAGCAAACTCAAACACATAGCTAACCTTTAGTAAAACTGCTCTCATAGGAAATATATTCCGCAACCTAACTGGTTTTTTTTTTTTTTTTTTTTCCCATCAACTGGTGGCGTAGGCCACATACTAAAAATTATAACCAACCGGAACGGAAAGTCCCGCTCCTGCCACAGCGAAAAACTTAGAGAAAAGAAAGTAACATGAAACGCACTCACCTGGAAAAATCGTCTTCTTCATCCAAGGCGTGCCGTGCGAAAAGAAATCAGGGAGAGGCAGGAGGACTAAGCTGTCGTCTCTCAAGGAACTACAATTACCAGGTAAGTGTAATTACTATTTCCTTATCGTTCCTCCAGCTTAGTCCTCGACGTATGGGATGTATCAAAGCAGCCTAACGGGTGGGATTGTGCCAGCCGGCACGCAGAACCGCAGAACCAAAGCCAGCATCGCTCGCCGCCAAAACATCAAGACGATAATGTTTACTGAAAGTGTGCAAAGACGACCACGTGGCCGCTTTACAAATATCTACCGGGGAAACCAGACTGAATTCCGCCCAGGATGTCGCTTGTGCTCTCGTAGAGTGAGCCCGCAGTCCCGGCGGCGGAGACCGACCGTGCAATATGTAAGCCGAACCAATCGCCTCTTTAATCCATCTGGCAATAGAAGCCTTCGCTGCCGCTTCCCCTTTACGAGGACCACCAAACAGCACAAACAAGTGGTCTGATTTACGAAAATCATTTGTAACTCGTAAATAACGGCGGAGAACTCTTTTGAGGTCCAACCGACTCAAACCACGATCAGAAGCATGCCCTTCGGACTCCGAAAAAACCGGAAGAGAAACAACCTGATTCAAGTGAAAAGGAGAAGTCACCTTTGGCAAGAAAGATGGCACAGGCCGCAGAACCACTTTGTTAGGCGAGAAAGACAGAAAAGGCTCCCTGCAAGAAAGAGCCTGGAGTTCGGAAATACGGCGTGCGGAACATATAGCCACTAGGAACACCGTTTTAAGAGTCAAATCCTTTACCGAACTACCAGAGAGCGGCTCAAAAGGAGCTGCACTTAGGGCACGTAGCACTAAATTAAGATCCCACGCGGGAACCGATACTCTACGGGCTGGCCGTAACCTAGACACAGCACGCAAAAAACGAACTACATCCGGATGCGCCCCTAAAGCCACGCCCTGCACTTTACCGCGATAACAAGACAGAGCCGCCAATTGGACTCGCAAAGAGCTGGCGGCTAGACCCTTAGTAAAACCGTCTTGCAAAAAATCCAGAATTATCGGCAGAGAGGCCGTAGCCGCTCTGATCTGGTGTCTGGAACACCAGTCCTCAAAAATACGCCAAACTCGAACATAGGCCAGCGAAGTGGATCGCTTTCGTGCCTGCAAGAGGGTCGCTACCACTGAGCGGGAGTAACTGCGTTTTCTTAGCCGAGCCCTTTCAATAGCCAAGCCGTAAGAGAGAATCTCTCCACTTGGGGCATGCGAAGTGGACCCTGACACAACAGGTCCGGTAATAAGGGAAGTTTCCAGGGAGGACCGTCGATCAGCCTCATCAGATCGGCATACCAAGGACGACGCGGCCAATCCGGCGCGATTAAGAGCACCCGACCCCGGTGGGCTTCGATACGTTGAATAACGCGCCCCAACAGTGGCCATGGAGGGAATACATAAAGCAGACCCGTGGAAGGCCACACCTGCAACAGAGCATCCAGACCTTCGGACATCGGCTCTCTTCGCCGACTGTAGAATCGAGCCGCTTTTGCTGAGCGGCACGTGGCCATCAGGTCCATGAGTGGTTGGCCCCAACGCAGCACCAGCTGCGCGAACACCCGGGGATGTAGCTCCCATTCTCCGGGATCCACCTGAACTCTGCTGAGGAAGTCCGCCGTCACATTGTCTTTTCCGGCGATATGTGCTGCGGAGATGGCTGACAGGCGAGGCTCTACCCATTCGAACAACGTCCGAGCCTCCGCCGCGAGGCCGACACTTCCGGTTCCCCCTTGCCGGTTGATGTAGGCCACGGCCGTTGCATTGTCAGAGCACCCGAATCGCTCGAGCCGATATCCGAGTCTCGAAGCCCTGCAATGCCAAGCGAATGGCTCGAAGCTCCAACCGGTTGATCGACCAGGCGCTCTCTTCTGGGGACCAAAGACCCTGGACGAACTGGCCCTCGCAGTGAGCACCCCAGCCCGTCAGACAGGCGTCCGTTAATAGCGGAATCCAGTTCGGCTGCTCCAATGGCATCCCCACTCGCAGAGTGAGCGGATTCAACCACCAGGAGAGATCCCTTCGAACCGACATCGGGCAAGGCAGACGCCTGTTTAGCGGATCGGACTGGTTGGACCAGCAGCGGAGTAAGGCTTGCTGGAGGGACCGCATGTGAAACCGCGCCCAAGGAACCACCTCCAGAGAGGACGCCATCGTCCCCAACAACTGCAGGTATCGCCACGCCGACGGGGCTGGAGACTCTCGAAACTTTCGCACCAGAGACTGAAGAGTCAAAATCCTGCGTTCGGGTAGAGAAACCAACCCCTGGCAAGTCTCGAATTGCACCCCTAAATATTCGAGAAGCTGTGTTGGAACCACATGGCTCTTGAGTGGGTTGATCACCCAGCCGAGAGACTAAGAGAGTGATGACCTTTTCTGTCGCTGCCAAGCTCTCTGCGCGCGATTTCCCGCGAATCAACCAGTCGTCCAGATAGGGATGAACCAGCACCCCGTCCTTGCGGAGAGCCGCGGCAACTACCACCATGATCTTGGTGAATACGCGAGGTGCGGTCGCTAGACCGAATGGTAAAGCCTGAAACTGGAAATGCCCCCACGGAAGCGCAAAGCGCAGATACCTCTGCTGGTCTTCTCGAATAGGGATATGGAGATAAGCCTCCGTGAGGTCGAGGGACGTAAGAAATTCGCCTCGACGAACGGCTACTATGACAGACCGTAGCGTTTCCATCCGAAAGTGAGGGACTCTTAGACAACGATTCACTCCTTTGAGATCCAATATGGGTCGCAGATCGCCTCCCTTCTTTGGCACCACGAAATAAATGGAATACCTTCCCAGACCATATTCCGCTGGTGGAACCGGAATGACCGCCCCCAGCTGAAGAAGCCGATCGAGCGTTTGGCGCACCTGCAAGGTCTTCTGAACCCCTCGACAGGGAGACGCTACAAAGGAGTCGAGCACATCGAGAACATACCCGTCTTTGATAATGTCTAGTACCCACTGATCGGAAGTAATTTGGATCCAAGCGGAGAGAAAATGTCGAAGGCGTCCTCCGATCATCGGCCGCTCCACCTGGACCCGCTGTCTTTCATTGGGGTTTGCGGGGGCCCGGGGCACCTCCCGCCGTGAACCCTCGACTGGCTCCACGAAATCCGCGAAAACTGGACACCCGGGAACTATATCTACCCCGCTGGGCGCTGGCGTAACGGGGTGACCGGAACCTACGAAAGTCCCGAAATTGTCCTAGTGACCGGAATGGATCTACCCCGCTTGGGCCGATCTTCTGGTAAGCGACCGCCTTTGGATTCACCTAGATCTTTGACCAACTTATCCAAATCCTCACCAAAGAGTAGTTTACCCTTAAAAGGTAACTTGCCCAACCGTGACTTAGAGGAACCATCGGCCGCCCAGTTTTTTAGCCAAAGAGCTCTACGAGAAGCCACTACCGAAGCCATGCTATTGGAGAGAGCTCTGATGAGATCGTACTGTACATCCGCCAAATAAGACGTACCAGACTCCAAGCGGTGAAGTTCCGTCAGCGTATCAGTGTCTAAGGATGGAGAACGCTGAAATCGCTGAAGCCACCGCAAACAGGCACGGGCTACCCAAGCCCCACAAACCGAAGCCTGTAACGCAATCGCATCCGCCTCAAAGGCCTGCTTCAACAGACCATCCATCTTCCTGTCCTGCGGCTCCCTCAAAGCCGCACTCCCTTCAACAGGAATGGTGGTCTTCGTCACCGCCGACACGGCTGCGTCGACCTTGGGAGATCGAAAACGTTCCAAATCCGTTTCTGCCATAGGATAAAGACGACGCATGATCTTAACTCCCTTGAGACCAGTCTCAGGAGTGTCCCACTCGGTCTGAATCATCTGGTCAATAACTTTATGAAGTGGAAAAACCACTTGAGTCTGACGAACAGCTTGAATGATGGGATCTACTCCGTCCGGCTCTTCCGCCTTAGGCGCAGAAGACAAGCCTAACGTCTGAAGCGCTTCCGAAACAAGAGCTGGAAGCTCCTCACGCCGGAAAACCCGAATAATCCTCGCTTGATCCTCCGGCTCCGGAAGCTCTCCTTCCTCCAAGCCGTCTACATCTCCCTCCGGATCGAACTCGGAATCATCCCCCTCAGGCCAGTCCGCCTCCACAGAACCAGGGTCGTGCAACCGCGGCCGCTTCGGGGCTCTGATGTCGGACAATGGAGGCTCTCCAAGAGGGGACTGGAGGGATAGTCCCTGCGGTGGTAGAGGCGCCCCTCCCATAACCTGGCGCCTTCGACAGAACGCCTGATGCAGAAGCAATACAAAATCTGCAGAAAAATCCTCCAAGGGCAACGACTCCCCCAGAGCTAGTTGCGCCCCGGGCGTCGAGGTACTGTTAGGAGCAAGCCCCGAGGGACCCTCTAGCGGTGATTCTAAATCTCCTGATGCGGCACCAGACTGTGCCGATGCAGGCAAAGAATGCTCCAGGCGCTGTTCCATGCTGCGAGACAGTGAGGCGCAGCGAGGGCACACGCCGGTCTCTGCGTCGGCACCCCGCCGAGATCCACAAATGAGGCAAAGAGAACCCGTGGACATGGGGAGTTTAGCGTGTTTAAAACGCCAGCCAACCGCAGCCAAAAAAGATAGGGGAACCAACAGCACACTGACCCAGAGGAACCAAGCGGGAACTGGGCAGTGTGCAATAAAGGAAAGCGGTGCAGGTCAAGAGAAAAGGTCTGACCAGCAAGTGAGGAAAGGAGGCTATGCCTGCTTTCCCTCAGAGGCATACATATCTTCCCTTTGTGTCTTTATTTTATTTATTTATTTATTTATTTATTTATTTTTTTTCAGAAAGCCTAAGAATAAAAGCAAATGCAATTAAAAAAAAAACCTCCCTCAGACAGCTGCCACGGAGAAAATCAGCGAGGGAATGAGACACCAAAGGCAAAATAAAGCAAATAACAATAAAAGAAAGTCACTGAAATCAAATTCGAATGAAAGGAAAATAAAGGAAATCAAAAATCTACCGTGGGGCAACTGAAAGAAAAAAACCGCGGACCGAGAAAAAATGGCCGCGGCAGACCCGCAAGAGTTTTGGCGGGCTTTTGCAGCCTCACGGTGAAGGGAAGGGCCCGAGGAAAATAAGCCCGTTGCTGCCGCGAAAACGGGAGCCCCCCCGGGGACGCTTCCCCCCTTGAATATCTGCGACTGTCCTGAACAGCTGAGGGAGGGAGTGAACGCGGCTCAAAAGCCGGCCAGCTTCCCCTCAGCTGCAATCACTCACCGGCACACACGCAGCTGTCTTCAGTCTCTGGAGACGAGCTGCAGCTCAGCCTTCGTTGGAGCTCTGCCCCGAAGAGCCTTGGGGCAGAGATCCACTTTCCCCAAAGTCAAAAAGTACACAGAGAGTCGTCAAGGTCTGAGCAGGAGAAGGAGCTTCCTCCGGTTTCCTCCCCCCGCCCCCACTGAGTGCCGAGAATCACAGTGAAAATTTAAAGGGACAGCGTATTAAATAAGAAAAAAAGGTAAAGAAGCCCTAAAAGGACCTAAATAAAGGTTAGCTATAGGCAAAGAATACTATCTAAATAACTAGTGAGCCCAGCTACGCTCACTAACGTCCTCCTGCTGCATGAAGACTGGACACACTGGAGTTCCTGAGTTGCAGGGTGTGCTTATTCCAGTGGAGCTGAAATCTGATTGGTCCAGTCTTCATGCTGCAGGAGGAGGTGCACTACCCATACGACGAGGACTAAGCAGGAGGAACGATAAGGAATGCTGGTTGCTCTTGTCCTGTGACCAACTGCCCTGGGTGCAGAGTTCCTCGCAGTGGGCTCCCCACCTTAACTGGGAGGCATCTGTAGTGAGAACCCTTAAGGGGTTTGGAAGGGCATCTCTGCCTTGAGGTGTTGGGGGTTTTGAAACCAGGTCAGAAATTCTGCCAACTGGCAGGTCACTGAAACCCTGTCCTGGAGACAGCCTGTGGCCTGTGTCTACTGGTCCCGAAGGCACCAGTGTCCCCCTCATGTGAAGGCAAGCATCTGGGATAACGGACTGTGGAGGCCATGTGCCGAGTAGGTGCAGCAGAAGCCAAGCTGATACAAAGGGACAGTGTTGTATATCTAGGGCTAGTGCCCTGAGATGAATGGCTCAATGTCTGGGGAGGAAGGCCTTTGTCCGGAGGGTGTCTAGCCTTGCCCCTATGAACTTTAGACATTGTGTCAGGAGGTGGGACTTGGAGTAGTTTATTACAAACCCCAGATGCTGCAGGATGTGGATGGTGTGTATGGTTGCCTGCTGCACTTCTGTAGCTGTGTCCTTTTATGAGCCAATTGTCCAAGTAGAAGACAACCCCCCCCCCCCCCCCAAGGCAGAGGGAGGTGGTCACTACTGCCAGGCATTTGGTGAAGATGGGGCAGAAGCCAGGCCAAAGGGTAGAACCCTGCACTGGTCGTGACTGGGCCCCCCCCCCATGAACTGCAGGTTCTGCCTGTGGTTGGGGTGAATGAGGATGTGGGTATAAGCATTCTTCAGATCCAAAGGAGCATAGCCAATTTCCCTGCTGGAGGTAAGGCAGCAATGTCCCAAGGGAGAGCATCTTTAATTTCTCCCTTACCAGAAATTTGTTCAGGTTGTGCAGGTCAAGGATGGGCCTTAGGCTCCCTGTTCTTTTTAGTACAAGTAGTATTTGGAGTAGAACCCTTGCCCCTGAGATGGTGGTGAACTGGTTCTACTGCTGAGAAGTCCTGCAAGTTCCTTCAGTAGAAAGTTCCAGTGAAGGGCTTTCCCAGAAAGAAAGGAAGTGGTGTCTGAGCTAGATGAAGGAGGTAGCCCTCCTTGACTACCTTTGAGCATAATGAGTGAGATGTTCTCCTGTGGGCTGCTGACCTCCTTGGGGTGGAGAGGCTATGCTGACGTCAAAAGCTCCCCCTGGCTGGGCAGGGCCGATGCCTGGGGCTTGGGAGCCTTGCCTGTGTCTCTTGGCTGGCTAGCTCTGCTAGGGAGCCGGAGATATGTGGAAATGTGGATAGTTTCTGTAAGCAGCCCCTTTTCTTGGATAGAAGTGCTTTTTACCTGAGCCCTTCCATCAGGGAGAGGCAGCAGTCTTTTCTTCATCTTGGAGAGCTTGGTCATCATGAACTTTGACCCCAGTTCAGCAGCCTTTTTTGGTCATGGGTTTGCCTTAGAAATTCTTTCCTTGGCATGGGACAGCAAATTTGTCCTGAACCCACTGAGATCAGACAACTGTAGCCAGGCCTGGCTTCAGACACCGATGCCAGTGTCACTACTCAAGCTGCTGACTCGATGCAATCAAGCTGCTCAAGACAAACTGAGCATTCACTGACAACTTTGGCCAGGTTCCTGAACCGCTGCAGGGGTTCCTCGGAGACCAGTAGAGAACCCAGTGAGCTCCATCAGGTCTCTCAGGTACATGTCCTTGTACAGCTGATGAGCATCAAACATTGGGTAGCGCACACTGCCAAGGGCATCCAAGGTGCAGGCCTACCTACTGGGGGCACCAAGGAGCGCATCTTCTGGCTCTTCAGTTGACACATGGCTGACTCCACCATGGAGTTGTGCGGTAGCTCCAGCAGCCTCTATGCATCGAGTCAAGCCGCTTGCTCACCACTAGCACCAATGCTGGCATCTCCCACATATGAAACATTAGCCATGCCAGAATTGGTGGGATGGCACTATAAGCAGCTTACCTGGCCTGTCAGCCATCCAGGGATGCCGCCTTCAAGATTCTCTTCCTATGTTCCCTTGAGGGAGACCCCCTTTCTGTGAGACTGCCCTGAGATTCCACTGCTCCAGTGGCAGCCTTGGCATTCAGAGTTTTCAGAGGTACCAGTGGACTCCCCCCCCCCCCTCAGGCCACATGTCATGGTCTGGCCCCAGGCAACGAAGGCAGCAGTTGTGTATCGGTAAGGGACATGATTTTAGAACACTGATCAAACTTCTTGAACCCACTGGTAGCTATGGGGGGAAAAAAATAACCCTGGCAAGGTTGAAGACCCACAGTGCTGCCAGTTAGGAAAAAGGGTGCAAAAGCACCAAAAAGGAAGAGGAAGAAAAGGGACCCGAGGCTTGATGCTGAAAGCAAGAAGCTTGGGTGGTGGGAAGAGTACCAGTGCACAACTGGAGAGTATAAAACTCAGGAAGAGAAAAATCAACTTTTTCCAGGGGAAACCAGACAGACATCTGAAGGGTGCTGCAGAAGGAAAAAAAAAAAAAAAAAAAAAAGGAGACCGAGCACCCTTCCCATGCATAAGTGGTGGCATCTCCCAAAGGCTCTTTGAAAGCTGGGGATGCTTTCACGAGGGCTCCATCGGTGCAGACATTACCCATATGTGAGGACCGACTCCCTGCTTGTTCCCAGAGAAGTCTTATAAATGACCTAAAGTCAGCCTTTCAGTGCCTTTGACACCAGAGAGACTTCACTGAGGAACCACTGGCAGATGGATCTGCTTCATTCACTTGAGGAAAGGGGGAGACAATCAGGGTGTGCCACAAATGACATCCCTTGAATGCAACCCCTGTAACACACCAGGGCCATCACCTGAAACATGAGGTCAGGACCAAGCTCTGGTCCAGCCCAGAAAAGGACAAAAACAGCAACTGTCCACATTACTGGCCTCTAGGAACAGATGAGCACCACCTCTCAAAAAAGGTCTCTAGAATTGCACAAAAACTAAGGATGTAGAGACCCTCTTGGCCTTAGAGTGTCCACTACCACTTCATTCTTTGACAGCTTAAGAAGGGTCAGGCTGTAAGTGAAAGAGCCTGGGATCCATTATTAGGGGCCACTGCTGCAGGAGGAGGGAGGGGACCCTACCAAGGGTCAAGAGATACACATCAAGGCCTGCAAGTTCAGTCTGTGGCCACCAGAATCAAGCCTGCATGCACTAATTCAATGCAGATGGTGGTTCAAGGCCATGGAGGAAGTCCCTTCTGGGACCACTCCTAAAAGCAGGGCATCCAAGTTCATCACCAGATCCCTCCTGTGGTTGAAGAATTCTTCGCCATGGCTATCTTTTGCATAGCCATAAAGATGATATACTGGACTTTCCCACCTCTGCACTATGAGGCTGAACTTATGAAGGCTTAACTTCCACTTCACTAGGCTCCATGATTTTCTGGCTCAAAGTTGGTCTACACAGTCTATGCCTGCGATGTGTGTTGCTGACAGGGTAACCAGCTGCATCTCTGCCCAATGACAGCTCAGCCATGTTAAGTGCCACATGGCACTGGAAGTTTCACCTTCTGCTTAATGTATGCCACCCACTGTCAACTGAACACTTGGATCACTTTTCCCTCCAGGAGAGATTGGAACTTCTCCAGAATCAGGTAGATCACTGGCATCTAATTGGATGGGGACCATGTTCCTGGACAAACTGACCCAAACAGTGAGCCTCCCAGCCTTGTAGGCTGGTATCTGAGGCAATAATAGCCCAATCTGATGCTTCCAAGGGACAGCCTGAGGTTACAGAACTGCCATCAGATGGCCACACTCCATCTCCTTGGAGAGAGGGTGGGGCCAACTACAATAAGCGCTCTGTTTTGCATAAACTAGTCAGCTGCACTATGGATTGCTCAGGCAAACTCCATGCCATCCTTTTCTGTATGTATTGCAGGTAGTCTGATTCAAGTCAAAGAGAAAAAAGGTAGTTATTCCCCTGTAGCATGTGTTCTCCATGGACAGCAGGACTAAATCCTCACTTATGGGTGACATCACTGACTGAGCCCCATGTGGGAACGCTCCCCAGCTTCTATTGGAAGCTTCTGAGAGGCTCCACTGCACCTATCTTCCTGCCTGCCATGGCACCATCTTCTCCAGTAGGATAATAAAGCTGTAGCAGAAGACCACTCCTTGGGGAGGTGGGAGGGTTGCAAGGACTTATTCCTGCTGTCCACAGAACATCTGCTACAGGTAACTACCTTCTCTCCATGGAAAAGGAGTGAAGTCCTCACATATGGAACTTCCAAGCTACAGGCTACTGAAAACCAAGGAGCTCAAAAACCTCAACAGGGGCATGTGAACAAGAACTGGAGAATCAATTATGTACAGCACTGGCAGTCCCTCAAAGGAGAACTCCTCTGAATCAGCTTCTTCAGTGTCATTCAAGAACATTTATGCCGAGGTTTGACTTTAATTTGGTAGCCTGGACAGACAGTAGGGCTTGGGGGAATGGAGATGACTAATCCCCAAAGAAATTCCAGAATACAGGTTGGCCAAAGTTGCTGTCACATCTGAAATCCCCATCCAAACAGTAATGAGATGTGAATGTATGGGAAGATGATCACATTGCAGACCTGCAGATCTCTTCCATGGAGACTGAGCACAAGCTGGCTACCGATGCAGCCATTGCTGAGATAGTGAACTGTGACATGACCATCAAGGCTCAGGCCAGCCTAGGCATAAATGAAAGACATGCAGTCCACCAGCCAAACAAAGTGTGTTTGGAAATGGCAGCTTCTAGCTTGCTAGGGTCAAGAGACAAACAGCTAGATGGACTTTTGATGGGTCTGTCTGCTCTAGGTAAAGACCAAGACTTGCCTGCAGTCATGTGTGCAATGCTGCTTCCCCTCTACAGGCATGGAGGCCTCTGAAAGAGAAAACCAGAACAACCGATTAAGATAGAAAGCAGATATCCCCTTTGGGAGGAATCAAGGCAAGTGCAAGACCACTATTATGATGGAACCTGATGTATGGTGGATGAGCCACTAGAGCCTGGAGCTCACTAACATGGTGCGCCAAGGTAACTGCCACCAGGACTAAGACCTTCCACAGATCAAGAACTTCAAACAGGCAGGAGCCAAGCGGCTCAAAAGGAGCTAACATGAGCTGCGCCAAAACCACACTGAGGTTCCAAGCCACAGTCAGAGGCCTGAAGGGAGGTCTTGAGAGGAGCAAGCCTCACATGAAGCAAACCAAAGGCAGAGTAGATGTGGACTGTCCAAACCAAAATGGTAGGCCCCAATTGTGCTGAGGTGGACCCTGACATTTGATATCAGACTCGAGGTGCAAGAAGTACTCAGGGAGGTTGTCAACAGAATTAGAGAGATCCAACAGCTGTGCTGCACACCAGGAAGAAAATCTCTTCCATTTGAAGGCACAAGACCTTCTCATTGAGGGCCTCCTAGAGGCCAACCGAACATCTGTTATGCCACTGGGCAGGTTAAGCTCTAGGACTAGCCTCTCAAAATCCATGCAGTTTGGGCCAAAGATCTGACATTGGGGTGCAGCAGCATCCTGCAAGGAAGTTTGGGGTACAGCCCAACTGCAGAAGCTACCACTGGGAAAGCTGAAGCATAAAGGGGACACCATGGCTGCCTGGGCCATTAAGGTGTGATAAGAATCATTGACACCATTTGTTTTGGAGCTTTAGCAGGGTCTTTGGTATGACAGAATGTGTATAGCAGACTCTCCCCCCCAGAGGAAAGCATCCAGAGCCAGCCTTCTGCACAAGGTGACCCTGGTGCAGAACAGAGCTACTTGGGAGTTGTATTGAGTGGCAAAAATACCTTGGGTGTACCCCACTTCCAAAAAGATCTGGGCCGTGATGCCCTGTCCAGAGTCCATCTATGTGGCTGGAGGACACAGCTCAGCTGGTTTGCTAGGATACTCTACTCCCCTGGCAGCTACATGGCCTTTAACTCCACACTGAGTGATGACAAACTTCCACAAATGGACTGCCTTCCAACACAGGAGATATGGCCCTGTACCCCCTTGTTTACATAGTATGTCAGGCCATCATAACACCCTCTCTGGACCAGTGTAATGTCCTTTTCCAAGGTCTCCCCAAACAAACCATCCATCCCCTGCAACTAGTTCAAAATACTGCTGCCCGAATCACTAGATCATACCAACATGACCACATAACCCCCCTCTTAAATCAGCTACACTGGCTTCCAATCCCTTCCCGTGCCAAATATAAATTTGCTCTCACCATCTTTAAAATTAAAAACAGCCGATATTTTACAAGGCCTGATGATAGGTACCAAGCCCTTTAAGAGACCAAGACATAGCACCATAAATACCATACCTACACCCAGCTTATTCACCAAGGTCATCAACTCCACTGCAAAAAGGGCTCCTTCACTTGCTGCCCCAGCTATCTGAACTCCCTTCCTGAAGGTCTGAGAACCACCTCAAAGACTTCAGGAAGCAGCTCAAGACATTGAATACTTTGGTGGAGACACCAAACTTCTCCAGTAACCTCCAGACTAATGTACACACTTCACAAGCAATCTCAATCATTTGTTCTACTGTATATATGTTGTGCAATTCCACACCTCCCGCTTGTTCCCCCTCCTTGTTCTCCTTGAAATTAGTTTCAATCATGTTTCATATGCAAGTTATATATAACAGTTTGAGTTTCAATGTAAACCGCCTTGATTAAATGAGAAGGCAGTATAGAAAAATTGTTAAATAAAATAAACCAAAAGTACATGATGACCTGATTATTCTGATTCATTGGCCAGGTGATCCCATAAAGCCCTGAGGGCATTCACTATGGCTCGCAGCTCCAAGAAATGTATCTAGTGTAGGCTCTCCTGTTCAGTAGATGCCTTGAGTGTGAAGGCCATCCAGATGGACCCCCTCCCCCAACCAAGCTTGGAGGAGTCCACAGTCAGCATCTTCTGCAGTGATGCCTGCTGAAAAGGGAGGCCCCCTGAGCAGATTCTGAGGACCCAACCATCAATGCAGGGACTGGACAAGGTGCACTCGTCCTTGAGGTAGCTGGTGCCCCCAGATGTGCCAGGGGTGTAATGTGCACTGTGGAGGCCATGTAGCCAAGCATGGCCAGTATCCTACGAGTTGCCTGCAGACTCCTCTGGGTATTGTATACCAAGGCCATCAATCTCTGGAATCTATTCAGTAGGAGAAAGGCCTTTGCCAGAGTTGTATCAAGGAGAGCTCTGATTAACTCCAGTTGTTGGATGGGCTGAAGGTAAGAATTAATTAGTCCTTATCTGCTAATTAGTGTTCCTGAAGGAACGACAGTCCAGTCCCTTTACTTCTGGGTTGCGTAACCCTTCCAGCAGCTTGGAGGCTGAGTCAAACCCTTTTGAGGTTGGTTAGGTATAAATACCTCTGGCACCACCCCTAATCCCCAGTAATCTATTGACAAAGCAGACTTAATGAACAAAAACCATTAACTGTAAAACCTTTTTTTTTTTTTTTTTTTTTTTAAACTAATGTAGGAATAGAAACGTGCGGGGACCAGGAGAAGTGGGACAGGACGGGAAGGTATAACCAGAGGCTGCCCCAGCCTTCCCGCCCCCCCCGGCTCACCTGCCCCATGCCATCCAGGACTCCTTCCGCCTCTGCCCCGGAATCGTTCCGCTATAATCACCGTAGCCCGGGTGGGATCAGGGACTGGACTGTCGTTCCTTCAGGAACACTAATTAGCAGGTAAGGACTAATTAATTCTTCCTTATCGTCACTCCAGTCCAGTCCCTTTACTTCTGGGATGTAACCGAGCAGTTCAAACCTGGGTGGGGTTCGCTATGCCGGAACGAATGACCGCGTCCCCAAAGCTAGCATCCGTAGACCTCTGCACATTCAGCCTGTAGTGCTTGGTAAAGGTATGCAGCGAGGACCAAGTTGCCGCCCTGCAAATATCAACTGGCGGAACCAGGCTGGACTCAGCCCAGGAAGCAGCCTGCGCCCGTGTGGAGTGGGCCCGCAGGCCTGCCGGGGACTGTTTCCCCTTCAGGATATAGGCGGAAGAGATGGCTTCTCTGATCATCTAGAGATGGATGCCTTGGCCGCGGCCTCCCCCTTGTGGGGGCCCCCAAACTGAATGAACAAACGTTCGGACCTTCTGAAGGGGGCCGTGCGTGAGAGGTAACGCTTCAGTGCTCTGCGTACATCTAGGCGACGTAGAATGCCATCCTTCTCTCCCCGCCTGGCAGCTGGGAATGCAGGCAGCGAAACCGGCTGGTTCAGATGGAAAGGCGATATCACCTTGGGGAGGAAGGAAGGGACTGTTCGTAAAACCACCTTGTCCTTAAAGAAGGAGAGAAAGGGAGGCTGGGAGGACAGAGCCTGGAGCTCGGAAACGCGTCTTGCTGAGCAGATAGCTACCAAGAAGACCGTCTTCAACGTCAAATCTTTAAGTGAGGCATCCATTATTGGTTCGAAAGGTTCTTTGGTCAAGGCATTTAACACCAGGTTAAGGTCCCAGGGGGGGATTATCAATCTTTTCTGGGGGCGCAGGCGACTAACTGCTCTCAGGAACCTGGTCACGTCCGGGTGGACTCCCAAGGACTTCCCCCGGACCTTGCCTCTATAGCAAGAGATGGCTGCCAGCTGGACCCGTAGGGAGCTGTGAGCAAGGCCTTTCTCAAAACCCGCTTGCAAGAACTCTAGAATCTCTGGGATGGAGGCTGAAAAGGGTTTCTTCTGGCGTTCCGTACACCAGGCTTCGAAAATGCGCCACACCCTCACGTAGGAAAGACAAGTGGAGCGCTTCCGCGCGCTCAGCAAGGTTGCAATCACTGAACCTGAGTATCCCCGCTTCCGAAGCCTCGCCCTTTCAATAGCCATGCCGTAAGCGAGAATCGATCCACGTGAGGCATCAGCAGGGGCCCCTGTCTGAGAAGGTCCTTCTTGCAGGGAAGATGGAATGGTTGGTCGACCGCCAATCTCACTAGGTCCGCATACCACGGGCGGCGAGGCCAATCTGGGGCAATGAAGATGACCAAGCCTTGGTGGGATTCGACCCTCTGAAGCACCCTCCCGATCAAGGCCCAAGGAGGGAATACGTAGAGAAGACCCCCGGAGGGCCACCTCTGGGCTAGGGCATCCAGGCCTTCGGACATCCTTTCCTTTCTTCTGCTGAAAAAACGATTTGCCTTGGCCGACGAGTAGCGGGCCATGAGATCCATGATTGGGGGGGCCCCAGAGGGAGACAATCCGGTTGAAGATTTCCTGATCCAGCTCCCACTCTCCCTGGTCGACCTTGAACCTGCTGAGGTAATCCGCTGTGACGTTGTCCGTGCCGGCCACGTGTTGAGCTGAGAGGGCTAATAACCGGGTCTCGGCCCACTGGAACAGGCTGGACGCCTCCTTCTCTAGGGCGGGACTGCTCGTCCCCCCCTGCCGGTTGATGTAAGCCACCGTGGTGACATTGTCTGAGAGGACGCGAATTGCGTTCTTCCTCACTAGAGGCTCGAGCGTCTTGAGCGCCAGAGTAACTGCTCGTAACTCCAGCCTGTTGATGGACCATTGCGACTCCACCGGAGACCAAAGGCCCTGAGCAAACTGTCCCTGGCAATGGGCTCCCCAGCCCGACAGGCTGGCGTCCGTTGTAAGCAGGATCCACTGTGGAGTTTCGAGAGGTGTCCCGCATTCTAGGTTCTTCGGACACCTCCACCACCAGAGAGCTTCCCTGGTTCGAGGTGCGCAGGGTAGAGGAGTGGACAAGGGATGATTCTGAGGCGACCAACGACGTAACAAGGAGCGTTGTAGGGGCCTCATGTGGGCTCTGGCCCAGGGAACTACCTCTATTGTCGCCGCCATGGTACCCAATAATTGAAGGTAAAGCCACGCTGAGGGGTTCCGTCTTTCCAGGAACTGTGTCACGAGAGACCTTAGATCCTTTGCCCGTTTTCGGGGTAGGAACACCCTTCCTCCTCTGGTGTCGAATCTTGCCCCGAGGTATTCGAGTTCCTGAGCAGGTATCAACTTGCTTTTTGACCGATTGATTATCCACCCTAACTCCTCCATGACCTCTACTACTCTGGCTGTAGCCGAGCGACTTTCCTCCTCTGATTTCGCCCTGATCAGCCAATCGTCCAGGTATGGGTGCACCAGGATTCCTTCCCTTCGTAGGAAGGCAGCCACCACCACCATTACTTTGGTAAAGGTCCTGGGAGCCGTGGCTAAACCAAAGGGCAGCGCCTGAAATTGGAAATGACCTCTTGGTACCGCGAACCTCAGGAACTGTTGATGAGATCTTCGGACCGGAATGTGCAAGTACGCTTCCGTCAGGTCGAGAGCTGTGAGAAACTCCCCGGCCCTTACGGCCGAAATGACTGACTTCAGGGTTTCCATTCGGAAATGGGGTACCTTGAGACAGCGATTGACCTGTTTTAGGTCTAGGATAGGACGAAAGGAGCCTTCCTTTTTTGGGACTACAAAATAAATGGAGTACCGACCGGAGCCGTATTGGTCTGGTGGGACCGGGGTCACCGCCCCGAGCGCTACCAGTCTTGACAGGGTGGCTTCTATAGCTTTCCTCTTTGTCGGAGAGCCGCAGGGGGATTGAATAAAGGCTGGAAGAATCTGTTTTCCAAATTCGAGGGCATAACCTTCTCTGATCACTTCCAGGACCCACTGATCGGAAGTGACCCGGGTCCAGGCGGGAAGAAATAGCCTTAGACGTCCCCCCAAGGGTAATTCGCCCGTCCGGACCCCTTCTATCTCATTGCGATTTTCTAGGTCCCGAGAAAGAGGTAGAGGCTCCAAAACCTCTCCCTGCTCCTCGAAACCCCTTAAAGCCTGACCCCCTGGTCGGAAAGCGACCCTTAGGAAAGGAGCTTGTTCTGGAAGGCCGAAACCTCCGAGAGTCTCTTGGCAGACTGCGGGAGGGCGCTGGGAGGCGAGGCTGCTTCGGTCTGTCCTCCGGAAGTCTGCCCCCCTTGGATTCGCCCAGGTCCTTCACTAGCTTTTCTAGGTCCTCACCGAATAGCAACTTCCCCTTAAAAGGAAGACGACCCAGGCGAGCCTTTGAAGAAGAGTCGGCTGCCCAATTGCGTAGCCATAAACAGCGCCTAGCTGCGATCACAGATGCCATGTTCTTAGCTAGGCTCCTGATAAGATCGTATTGACTATCTGCCAGGTAGGCTGCTCCTGATTCCAACCTAGCTGCCATTGGTTGCCCGTCTCCTGCGGAACCTTCCGACAGCTGAAGTTGTTGGGACCACCTTAGGCAAGCCCGAGCTACCCAGGCTCCAGAAACCGAAGCCTGTAAGGCGAGGGCACTAACATCAAAGGCCTGCTTTAGTAATGTGTCCATTTTTCTGTCCTGAGAATCCCTGAGGGCCGCGCTACCTTCCACTGGGATAGTCGTCTTCTTAGTAACTGCAGATACGGCCGCATCCACCTTGGGCGACTTCAGCAATTCTCTGTCCGCATCTGGTACTGGATAGAGGCGTGTCATAGATCGCACTCCCCTCAGGGAAGATTCAGGCTGGTTCCACTCTTCCTGGATCATCTGGCGGACGACCCTGTGTAAAGGGAATACCCGTTGAGACCTTCTGACTGCTTGGATCAGGGGATCCTCCAGCGCTTCGTCATCTGCTTGTGTGTCTGAAGCTACCTTGAGGGCCTTTAGAGACTCACCGATTAGCCCCGGGAGCTCCTCCCGGCGAAAAACCCGCACTATGCGGGATTGTTCCTCCTCCGGAAGCTCTCCTTCCTCGAGCTCCTCCTCCTCATCCCCTATCTCCTTGTCGGAGAACTCCTCCTCCTGAACGTCGTGAGGAGGGGGAAGAGAACGGTTCTTCACTCGCTAGTCGCGCGCGTTTAGAAGCTGGCCCCCCTGGGATGCCGGGATCCTGGGGGGCGGACTTCCCTGGATTAATCCCCAGGTCTTCCTTCCCTGAGCTCTGGCCTCCTGCCCCGAGCCCCTGCTTGCGCATGCAGTAGGCCTTGTGCAGCAGGAGGACAAATTCGGGAGAAAAAAGGTCAGAAGGACCCTCTTCTCCAAGGGCAGGGGAGAGAGAGGACAGAGATGGAGTGGGGAATTCTGATGTTGAGGGCGGAGGGATGCAGGGCTCTTTCGCCCTCCACATGCTCCACTGGGTTCTCATTAGCGTGAGAAGCAGCCAATTGAATGCCGTGCTCTACCGAGGCAGCTTCTGCAGCACAAGCCCTGCAGACCCCTGCCTCAGAGGCCGAGCCCCTGCGGGTGCCACAAGAGGGGCATCGGAGCTTGGACATAGTTTTCCACCAGAACCAAGTGAAATAAAAGGAAATAACTCTAACTCACTCCCGTGAGACCCCAAACTTCCTCCCCCCACACTCTCCGATAAAATAAAATGAAACAGAAGCAAAGTAGATGAGCTGAAAATGAAGCTAAAAATAAGTTAAAAATTAAATTATAAATAAAATCATAAATAAGTAAGTTAAAACTGGCCCAATGCAAATATATCAAAACAGGAGGGGGAAAAAAACCCCTGTACTTGCGTTTTCCCGGCTCCTATGATTATCGCAGATCTCCGAGGTGAAGAGTTGTCTGCGGGATACTACACGTGGCTGGGCCTCAGCCACGTGGAGTGCAGGCCGGGACCCGGCGTCTCGGCTTACACCGCCGTCCCGCACTGCCGATACGGAGCGATCCCGCCGCCGACTGCAACCTCCAGCTGCTCCCGAGCTGTTTCGCTAAGCCGGGAGCGCGGAGGGAGGGCGCGTTGTAACCTCAAGCGCTCAGCCGCCTGAGGGCTTCGGCGCGAGGCGGAAGAGGCCGGAGCTGAAGACAGAGAGCCGCCGGGCTGTAGGGCTTCCACGATCCACCCCCTGCTGCCGGCAAGCCTCTTTGGAGAGGGAGTCCCTTCCCTAGCACCCCCGCCACCGGTAAGGAGGGGGCCTTGCAGGCAGAGAGCTTGAGCTCGAACTCCGGAGGGTAGAGGGAGGGAGGGGGGAGGGAGCAAGGAGCAAGAAAGGCTTAAAGGGGCACTAACTACAACTGCAGAAAAATTAAATTGAACAGCAAACCTTAAATAAAATTATAAATAAAATTATAAATAAATTATAAATAAATTATAAATCTCCAATAAGGGGACTACAAGGGAGACTCCAGTAAGCCCTTGGCTTACGGAACCCTCCAGCTGCTTGGAGGCTGAGAATACTGGGGATTAGGGGTGGTGCCAGAGGTATTTATACCTAACCAACCTCAAAAGGGTTTGACTCAGCCTCCAAGCTGCTGGAAGGGTTACGCAACCCAGAAGTAAAGGGACTGGACTGGAGTGACGATAAGGAATTCACAATGAAACCAGACAGCTCTAGCACCTGGATGGTCAACTGTGTTGAATGCCAAACTGTCCAGAGTAGTGCTTTATGCGCAAGCCCAAGACAAACTTAGTTTTCCAAGTTAGGCTGCTACCACTGCAATACACTGAAGACTGTGCTAAGGCTAGTCCAAATGATAACTGTACTGAAAATGCTGTCCTCCCAGGACAAAAATCAGGTAGTTTCAGAGGCTGGGATGGTTGGTATGTGGATATATGCATCCTTAAGATCCAGAGAGCATAAGGAGCAGGGTCCCTAGAAAGACCATCTTGAACTTCACACCAGGAATTGAGGTCAGAGGTCCAAAAAAAAAAAAATCCCTCCTCCTCCCCTGGGGACCAGAAAGTATCTGGAGTAAAATCCATCTGATCTGTTCCTGAGGCATGGGCTCAATGGCACCATTAGCAAGGGGGGTGGATATTTTCTCCTGAAGGTTTAGATGCAGAGGGTTGAGGGGAAACACCCGGGGGGGAGGGGGGCAATAAGGCAGCAGTTCAGTGGAGTGCAACATGTAGCTGCTTTGGACTATTTGTAGCACCCATGTGTCCAAAGTGATGACTGGCTACCTGTGGGCAAAGAATGAGCTGTCCGTCCCCGTCGTCCCCCCCCCCCCCCCCACCCCCCGAGCTCACCAGTAGATTTGACTGGTTCCTTCAGAGCATAGCCAAACACCATCCCCAGCTTGGGTTGTAGGGCATCTCTAGCCTTTTAAGGCTTCTCCTGAAGTTGCAAGAGAGGAGTGACTTTTGCTGGGAGGCTTGAAGACCAGGAAAGTACCAGCGCTTACATGGGTAGTAGGCTGCCTTTTGGCCTCTCCCCTGATACTTTGACAGGGATTGGACATGTGTCGAGAGCCTGGTGAGGGTGATGTACTGCTTCTCTATGATGCCTGCTCTCTGAAGAGGTTCTCTCCCCAACACATCTGCCAAGTTATTCCACAGACTGCTCCATGTTGGAAGACTGAAACCAGGTGAGGTGGCAGGCTGATACCCACACAGCCGCTGCTCTAGAAATGGTCTCAAGGGTGTCAAACATTGCTCTGACCAGGAACTTTGAGCAGTCTACCATGGCCCACCAGGGTATGATAATGCTCCAGCTTCTCTGGAGGGAGGAATAGGCACAAGTTGATGAGATCATACATGTCGTCCTTCAGGAACATGTTCATGTAGAGCTGGTAAGAGTACTCTAACCATGATCATGGAGCTCTGGAAGCACCTCCTGCCGAAGGAGTCTAATGTCTGAGCCTCCCTACCTGGAGGTATCGAGAAATGAGTCTTGGTACTCCTAATCCTCTTAAGAGCAGACTCAACCACGAAGGAGTATAGCAAAAACCGAGGCTGCCTGGGGCTCTGAGCATGGTACATCAAGTCCAACCTTCTACTGACCAAAGGCACAGTGGGGGGGGGGGGGGTCTTCCACATCCTCACCTGCAGCCTTTGTAGGATATGGTGGACTTCCTTAGGAGTAAAGGAGTACCAGAGGATCTCCAACTCCTCTGCCTTGAGCTCAACCTCCATCTCCAGGAAAAATGGAATGGCCTTGACTTTATCCCTCACAAAGGTCTGGAAGGATATGTCCTCTGGAAGAGGCGTCCGCCTTTCATGCAGAGGAGAAAGGTCTGAGGGAAGTTAAAGGAACCTAGCCTCTGACAGGTGCCCTGATTCCACACATTAGTAACACAGCCAGAGTAAGACAATGAGAAGTCAAAGTACCTCAGACTCAGCCTGGAGCTCTTTCCAGCCTCCATGGGAGTGGGAACATCAACTGGATCGATGATGCATAGAGCACTTTTGGGGCTTCGTCAGGTCATCTAAACCCAATACACAAGAGAACTGCCTGGAACCAGTGTATGATCTCCTCAATGCCCTGATGTCTGCCTATGCAGGCAGGGCATGGCATTTCAAGGATCGACTACACAACAGTTAATGACCAAGCCTTGAGCACCAAAGGTACAGCTACCTGTTTCTCTAGCATCAATGCAATGTGAGCCTTGACACCTGAAGGCATTCCTCCAATTGCTTCTGAATCCAAAAGGTATTGGGGCCAGAGCAGCTTTGACCAGTGTCTCTGGCATCCCTGAAGGGGTATCGACATGGCTTCCATCAGTTGGAGACTGTCTGCCCCTTGGAGACTGTCTGCCCCTTGGAGACTGTCTGCCCCTTGGAGACTGTCTGCCCCTTGGAGACTGTCTGCCCCTTGGAGACTGTCTGCCCCTTGGAGACTGTCTGCCCCTTGGAGACTGTCTGCCCCTTGGAGACTGTCTGCCCCTTGGAGACTGTCTGCCCCTTGGAGACTGTCTGCCCCTTGGAGACTGTCGGTGGGGGGGGGGGGGGTTTGATTCCTCTTGGGCACCTTGGCAGGCCTTTCACAGCCATCTCATCAGAAAGGGCTCTGATGCTGATGCACATGGTGCTTCGCCCGGTGCTCAGAAGGATCCCCTTTTGATGCCAATAAAGTCTAGGTTTTCTTTGATTCTATGCAGAGACTGGGAGACAGCCGATGCTCCAGGGCACTATGGGCCCTCAGCTCTGAGCAAGTCTGGGAACTTCTATATCAATGCACCTTCAGCAGAACCAAGTGGAGCCATCAAGACTGATGCTGGTGCCAAAGATGATGAATCAGACCACTGGCCAAAAAGAGGGGTTCTCTACTTCTCTGGAACCTTCAGGCTTCTCCTTGTCATCTGCAGGCACAAGTTACAAGAGGGCTGGTGACTGGAAGCCAGACAAGGGAGGCACAGATTGTGGTCATCTGACAGATCGTCCAGGCACTTTTGGTGAATTTCTTGAACCTGATAGTGGCAAAAAAAATCAAACTGTTCGACTGACCAGAGGCCCAGCTGGGCTGCAGGAAAGCCCAGTGAGAAAATAGATGTTCAGAAAAAAGGCACCAGAATGGTGATAGAGAGACCTGATGCTACTGATAGACAGGAAAGTAAAATACAAGAGACCCCTGAAAGGGAAAAAACAAAACGCTCATCAGCAGACAACTGATTCATGTCTGTGGAGCTTAGTGGAAAACAGACTGGAGATACCATGGCAGGTGGAACCTTCCAAGAGAAGCCGAGTTCCTATGAAGGACTTCATTCCTGCTTATCCACAGAACATAAGACTATCCAGGATCACACCAAGTGAAGCAATCTTTCAGTCTTCACTTGTGAAAAAAATCTGTTTAGATTAATTCAGTCTTATGTTTTACTTTGAACAAAAATCTCTTCAAATTCCAATTCATTCCCTCATTCTAAGTCGACTGGATTGTAATGCTACTATACTATCATTTGTATAGCCCTACAAGGCATATGTAGCACTCTTATTCAAAACCCAGTCTTTAAAACAAAGATTTGATAGAGACCACCAGTTAATCTTCAATGCAACACACGCCAATCATGTCATACCTCTGATTACCTAACAATGCTTACCCATCTTGTCTTAAAGTTCTTATGACCACTCACCGTGCATTCTATACAGACTATCTTCACTCACTATCTTTTCCCATTAATCATTCCACATGCCCTGCTCAGATCTCTAAAGTTCTCTCAAATGCGTTTTCTGGACATACCTTTCTCCTTTGTACGTTTTTTCTTGTCAAACCCTACTATTATGAATGTCTAAGGGTAAATATGAATCATATAGGAAATACAATTGTCAAAATTTGGCTCTTCCCTTGCTCCTATACATTTTACTTTGCTTTATCAGACTCCATTTATTTTTCTGATGTCTTCACTTCCTTGTTTCTCTTCTGGTTTTCATGTATTAGTACAATTGTGCTATTCATTCCCTTCCTTGTGTTTCTTTTCCTTGAGAGATGTCTTATGGTCTTATTTTAATTGTATTGACAGTTTGAACTGGGATGTAAACAGCCATGCTGAAATATTGAATAGGAGTCAAATGCCCTGAGCTGGCTCTGAAGTTTGAGACCTCTGCTATGAGACTATTCAGGTGTGTGCTGAACACAGCTCAGTTATTCCAAGGAATTCAGGCTGCTCCTGGGCATTTATCAAACCCAAGATGGCTCTGTAGTTCCTGGACTTCTCCAAAGAGTCCAACCAAAATCAGCTAATCCAATACAGGAGAACCTGGTTGTCCTACCTGTGCAGGAATGCTACCGCTCCTCCAATAGTCTTACTCCCATGTCTTTGAGGTGAGTAGCTGAGGATCAGCCATAGGGCAAGGCATAGAACTAAAAATGGGCAGAGAAATCACCCCCCTTCCTTTAGCAGATACCATGCTGCCATATTTTATTTACAGCAATTTACACTATACTTTGAATAGCAGTAAAGCATAGTTACTCACCTGTAACAGGTGATCTTTGGGAACAGCAGGCATTTAGTATTCACATATGGGTATTGTCAGTACCAACGGAGCCTGCGCAGGAACGCTTCCCAGCATCCAATAGGAAAGCTTTTGGGAGCATCCCACAGCGCCTGCGTGCTGCCTTCCCGCCTTTCCCAACTGTCCCTCTCCAGTGGAGTTTAAAGCTGAGACAGAGAAAAAGAGATACAACTCCTACGGGAGGTGGGTGGGTTGTGAAAACAAAATTCCTGCTGTTCCTGGAGATCACCTGTTACAGGTGAGTAACTATGGTATCTCCAGGAACAAGCAGGAATGTAGTCTTCACATATGGGGACTCCCTAGCTGCAGATGCCAGGGAGAAAGCACCAGAGGTTGTGTGCCCTTGTGAAAGAGCTCCACTTCCCCCCATGGATCTCTGGCATCCAACCAAGGATGGTGGGTAGGAGTTCATTAAGTATGGAACAGGTGTTGAACAGCCTGACCAAACAAGTCAGCCCGGCGGGAGTCCTTGTCTAGGCAGTAATGGGCTGTGAAGGTATGAACCGAAGCACAAGTAGCTGCTCGACAGATGTTATCGATAGAGTGAAGATGAGCCATAGAGGCTGCCATGGCTCACATTGTGAGCTGTGACATGGTCTGCAAGAAGGTTCTTACTCTCATAGGCAAGATATATACTGTGCAATCCAGCTGGACAGTTCTTTTGGAGACTCGAAGTCCCAAATGACTAGGATTAAAAGCAACAAAGTTGAGAGGACTTTCTATGTTGCTGTGTCCTTTGCAAGTAAAAGGCCAAAGCCCTTTTACAGTCCAAAGAAAGAAGATTCCTTTCTGCATTTGAGGCCTTGGGAAGAATACAGGAAGGTAAACCACTTGGTTTAAATGAAAAGGTGACACCACCTTTGGCATAAAATGCGTATGAGTCCTAAGGACTACCTTATGATGAAACCTTGTATAAGGAGGATCAGCCACCAATGCTTGCAATTCACTGATGCAACGTGCTGATGTGATTGCAATAAGAAAGATGACCTTCCAGGAAAGGAATTTCAAGGAGGTAGTGGCTAATGGTTTAAAAGGTGGTTTCATAAGCTGCCCAAGAACCAAATTCAAGTCCCATGCCACCAGTGGTGGCTTAATGGGAGGCTTAGTTAAAAGAAGGCCTCAAATCTCGCTATGAGAGGATGAGAGGAAATAAGACTGCCCATTTAGAGGCTTGAAAGAAGCTGCAATAGCACTCAAATGAACTCACTGAATTGGTCTTAAGCCCTGCATTACATAAATGGAGATACTCCAGTAATGATTCCAGAGGTATTGCAAGAGGGTCAAGACCCTTCTGCGAGCACCATATGGTAAACCTTTTCCACTTGAAAGCATAACAGCATCTTGTGGAAGGCTTCCAGGAAGCATAAAGGATATCCTTTACCTGCTGAGAAAGATTAAGACTGTGAAGTTCTAGGCTTTCAGCAACCAGGCCCTGAGATGCAGAGACTGGGGATTGGAATGCCACAGCATCCCGTCCTCCTGACAAAGGAGATCTGGAGCAGATCCTAACTCCAGAGGCGGAGCTTGAGAAAGATGTAGGAGCAGCGGGTACTACATTTGCTGTGGCCAATGTGGAGCTATGAGAATCATATGACCAGGCTTCAGAGAGACAGAACAGGGTTTTGGGAATTAGGGAAATGGGTGGAAAAGCATACAGGAAGTCCTGGCCCCAATGGAGAAGGAAAGCATCCCTGGCCTGACAACCCCGAGCTGGAATTCTGGAACAGAACTGGGGAAGTTTGGCATTCAGCAGACTTGCAAAGAGGTCTATGTCCGGGGTTCCCCAAATGGACAATTTTGGCCACCTGGTCTGCATGGAGAGACCATTCGTGTGGAAGCAGAACTTGACCGAGTCTGCCCAAGAGTTTTGAATGCTTGGAAGATACACTGCAAGGAGATGAATCTGATGATCTCTGGCGAGGGCCCATAGTCACAAAGCTTCGTTGCATAGCAGAGCCTGTTCTGCCCTGCTTGTTCACATTGAACATGGCTACTTGATTGTCCGTTTGAACTAGGACTGTGTTGTAGCTGAGCTGGGTGTGGAATACATGAAGAGCAAGGAAGATTGCTCTCGGTTCCAGGAGACTGATGTGTAGATAGGCCTCCTGTGGAGTCCAGGTACCCTGGGTAGAGAGGCCTTGCAGGTAGGCTCCCCAACCCACCTGTAAGGCATCTATTAGAGTGGCCTGGGGTGGGGGTTGCTGAAAAGGAGACCCCATCAAAAGGTTCTGGGGTGACTGCCATAACTGGAGGGACAAGTAAGGCAATCTGAGTTTGCTATTTTGTCTGACAGGCAACCTGACGCCTGAGCCCACTGAGTGGATAAAGTCCACTGGGCTGCCCTCATATGGAGGCGAGCAGAAGGAACCACATGCACAGTGGATGCCATGTGGCCTAGTAACTAACATTTCTCGAGCAGTGAGGTGAGGTTTTAAACACTGCTTGGGAAGCTAATGCACAATGCGAAGGCAGCAGGTCTGTGGAAGGTAGGCCTTTCTCTGGTATCCAGCAGAGCTACTATAAACTCTAGAGACCGAGTGGGAGCTAGATTGGATTTTGGGAAGTTTATGACAAGTCCCAAATACTGAAGGAAGTGCATTGTGCGAGAGCACAACCCTGGCCTCTGGCTCTGAAGGGGCTCGAATGAGCCAGTCTAAGTAAGGGAAGACGAATATTCCCAGGGTGCGGAGAAATGCTGCCACCACAGCCATGCATTTTGTGAACACCCTTGGTGTCGAGGCCAGGCGGAAGCGAAGGAACTTTCGATGAGCTGGATGGATGAGAACATGTGTACGCATCCTTGAGATCTAGAGAACAAAGCCAATCCTGACTCTGAAGGTATGGCAGCAGAGTTCCTAGAGAAATCATTTTGAACTTCTTTGAACAGGAATTTGTTCAATTCTCTGATGTCTAAAATGGGTCTGTGTCATCCTGTTTTCTTTGGAATAAGGAAATAGGGGGAGTAGAACCCTGTACCCTGTTGTAGAATGGGTACCTCTATTGCCCCTTGGGCAAGTAGCACAGTGACCTCCTGACCTAACTGGTTGTTGAGAGAGGTCTGAGAATTGAACTGTCTTACCATTGTAGGAGGGGGCATGCTGAGGAAATGCTGTTATCCGACCCCCATCTGGGGGCAAAATGACAACCTTCCTGGAATGGTGGAGGGTTCTGGACCGTTCAGGGCCAGGAAGGCAAAGTTTTCTAGATAGGAGTCAAAGCCCCTGTGGAGGCTGAGTCTGCTGAGCCGGTTGAGGCTTAGCAGCTTTTGTCTTTCTTTGCTTAGGTTGTTGCTGCTGTCCCTTTTGGGCAGACTGACCCAAACGATGCCCCTTGCTGGGTATACGAGGGATAAAACAAAACGTCTTGCTGAATAATGATTTTTGTAGGATTTTTTCCTTACAGGATCAGCTGTAGATTTAGACAATCTAGCCAAGGTGATAGTGTCAGCAACTCTCTCATTAGCTTTTTCCTGCCAATTCTTGCCAAAGATTCTCTCCTGTGCAAGTAATATTCCCTAGTTTATCCTGTACCCAAAGTTCCAAGTCAAATGCCTGGAGCCAGACAATCCTACATGCACCTATGGCAATAGAGGTCCTGCTTATGCACTCAAAGCAGTCAAAGGCTGCACGATTGACAAACTTGGAAACATCCTGAGCATGTTTGACAAGGGCAAGGTAATCCTGCCTCTTATCAGGAAGTGGGCTCATAAGCTCTAAATCTCCTGTGACCTCCTTAAGGAACATTCCCATATAAAATATATAGGAACTGATCCTAGCAGAAAGCATGGAAGCCTGGAAGGTTCGACATCCAAAGGCGTCAAGAGTCCTACACTCACGTCCTGGAGGATTAGATGCATGCCTTTTTGCATTCTTATTCTCATAGCTGATTCCACCACCATGGAATGGTGTGGTAGCGGAGTCTTCTGAAACCCAGGACAAGGAGGAAGTCGATACATGGTGGCGAGTCTTCGAGAGTGAGGAGATGTGGTTAGAGGTGTTTCCCACATCCTTAACATGAGATCATGTAAGATCTTATGAATAGGTAAGGTAACTGCCTCCTTGGGAGCTTTAAAGTATTGTAGGATTTCTAATTCCTTTGCCCTAGGCTCCTTTTCAGGAGCCACTGATGGAAAGACCTTGAGCCACACATCTCAGATAAAATCCTGAAAGGACATAGCCTCTGGTGGAGACATGCTATGCTGAGAAGAATCCTCAGGAAGCAGCACTCTGGTATCGGACAGAGCTTTCAGAGTGTTCAGACTCATCCGAGGATTCAAAGTACCTCTGATCCAGGTGATCATGCAAGGCACGGTACCGATCGAAGTTGGCATCGGAGGGGTCCGGTACTGACTTGTCGATACCGGGTGGATAAGCATGACTCGGTCCCGGTACAATACCTGCCAATGTCGATGCAGTTGATACCGGTACCAGAATCGGTGCCAGTACTGGTTGAATTGTCTGAAGCGGTTTCAAGGGCATCGAGGCTATGAGAAGGGCCACCAGACTGCGTTCAATAGCCAAGAATCTCTGGTCTATTGACACTGCCGATGCTTGGGTATCAGTACCGGATGAAGCAGCTAGTACCCCAGAGCATGGCACCAGTAGTTCTGCTGAAGTTGAGGCCTCGAGAACATCCTGGAGCCCCGTTAGTGCTTTGGAAGTCGAATCCTCCGCCAGGGCAATTTTGCCAGTGGAAGTCCCTCAAGGGCAACGCCAGAGGAATCTCGATGCTTAGAGGGAGATCTACCCTTTGATGACCGGATAGATTTATGTTTAGTTACTTGAGATCCATGGGAGGAAGACGAAGCCCTGGAAGACGATGGCACAGAGGCTGCATCGGAGGGAAAAAGGGTCTTAAGTTTAGCAGCTTGGTTCTGCCAGCCCCTCTGACATCATCCCACAGGCAACACACTCAGAAATAGAGTGATCAGGACCTAAACCATTTGAGGTACCACTCATGGGTGTCTGACAGATGGTACCGCCACACTCTGAACACTTTAAAACTCGAAGCAGGTTTTTCCATTTTAAAGGAAAACGTTGGGCCTAGTGCCCAAAATGGCACGTGGCACCTGAGGAGAAAATACCTGGAAAGGCTCCAGAAAAAAGGTTTTTTTTTTTTTTTTTTAAGAACCACCAGCGGTACTGGTGTAGCATCGAAGGCAGACGCGACCACAAAAAAAAAAAATAAAAAAAAATAAAAGGGAATTATTTTCTGCGGTGACAGGATGTGCGACCTGTCTGCTCCACGGAAAAGAAAGAACTGGAAAGGGACAGTTGGGAAAGGCAAGAAGCATGCAGGCACTGTGGGATGCTCCCAAAAGCTTTCATATTGGACGCTGAGGAGCGTTCCCGCACAGGCTCCGTCGGTACCGATGATACCCATATGTGAAGACTACATTCCTGCTTGTTCCTGGAGATACGCAGTGATGACTAAGTATGCAACAGAACAAAGAATAGTACAGTCAATAGGGAGGGAAAGGAATAGCACAATCACAGCTAGGCTAAACTGTGAGAAGGCCAGGAAGGAAAGAATGTGGGGCCTGCTTGGGGGAATATGAGAAAGAAAAAAAAAAAAAAAAAAAGAAGGAGTGCAGAGGCACCAAATATGGTCTTAGGCTTGAGCCATAGCCCTGCCCTCCCCCCTCCCCCCAAGAAGGGGGTCCTGAATATGCTACAAAAATAAACCTTAAGGCAATCATATGGCACCCAGGGCAAAAATAAATGAGGCTTAGTGTAAAAATCAAAGGCTGCATGCTATATTGGTCCATGATTAAGCACAGCAATAGGCTAAAGGAGAAACTCAAAAAAGGCCCACGAGGGAAAAACCCACCAAAAATAAAAAAGCCACACATACCCACACCCCAATAACCATTCCACAAAAGGAACCCTGAAAGGGGAATCTCAAGAGCTGTCAACAGAAACCTGAAAGAGGCCTCAGACACCATTTGCCTGAAGTCTAGCTACCTGAGTTTGAGGTGTTTTGTTTTGTTTTTTGCTAGCAGCATCTAGAGCCAAATACAGCCCAATTGAAATTAATGGGGAAAAAAAGAAAGAAATGCAAAGAAAAACGCTGTCCAAAACATGCCCTGTGCATCAAACCCTCAATGGGAACTGCTAGGGGTTACGTGGCTGAAAAATCACAGCAAAGGTGTGAAAATAGTAAAGCCAATACAAAATGCGATTCCTGTCTGACTGACCAGGGAAAGCTTAGTTAGGAAGGTCCTGGACACCCATATGCAGGCCCAGCTGTGTTTTTTTTTTTTTAATGGAAGCTCATTTTATTCAAAAGCAGCAGACCACCAATTGTTCCAAGGAATGGAGAAAAAGCAACAACAAAAAAAAAAAGAAAACAAAAACTGATTTAAGCAGCAGGATTAAGACAGGAGGAAAAAGCACCTGGGCCAAATCTACCAAATGCCTCCTCCCCACCAGGAGCCATGTGGGACTCTCCTGCTCCTCTTCTAGCCTTCCAGCACTCGTAACCTGTAAGAAACTGTGTGGACAGAAATCTGGGCTGAGCCACTGAGTTCATCACGACTCAATCCAAGGAGACTGCACTGTAGCGTAGGTGAGGAGACTCAGGCCTCATACCTTGCCATCTGCTGGAAGCAGACAATGGCTTCTCAGTGCTGAACCAGAAGATATATGAAGCAATGACATTGCCAAAAGCAGCTCAAGTCTGCCTCCACCTTGCTAACAAGGAACCACAACCAACTCATCAGGACTGGTCTAGCAGGATAAGTAACTGGAATTAAGATACATCATTACCATTGTACAGGGCTAAGTCCTTCCCAGTGGAAGTCACTAGAAAGCTCCAAAATAGATTTCTCCATTTCATTCTGTGAGAAAAGCCACTTGAGGTCAGAGATCCTGCTTATCCTTGGCAAACCATGGAGATGCGGCCGAGTAATGCTTGTGTGACTAGTTGGCTGGTCAGAAGCCTGGCTAATTGGGGGAGAAGAATGGTGGGTATCTGAATTGAGATGCCCAAGTCCTCCCAACCATAAACAGAATGGGAAAACTGCCTCAAATAAGGCCCTAAAGAGGGCTGTACCAGCCTCTGCTCCCCTCACTGGTCCTTAATTATGGGCTACCTCTTGGATGCAGATAAATTACAAATTAACATTCGATACCTGAATAAAGGAAAACAAATTACATAGGGCAAGTGTCACAAAAAAACTCATGTAATTAAATTTCAACCACAATATTAAGGGCCAAATGAGGACGTTAGATTCAGGAAACATGAAGTTTACTTAGGACAGCTAAATGTTCAAACTATGATATCAAGTTATCTTCATCTTTCCAAGCAGAAATTAAATTTAAGATGTCGTGGTCTCCAACCCCCCCCCCCTCCCCCCGAGTCAGCGAAAATATTAGCAGCATTAATACTTAACACAAACAAGAAAACCAGGATCCAAATCAAATCAGGATTTAAATTTAGTCTAAAGCCATCTGTTTCCCATCCAAACCTACTCAAACAAGCAGGTGAGGACTACACTAAAGTAAAGCCTCCATATTAAATAGCAAGATACTGGATACAGTTCATTAAGCAGCTTAAGTCTTCTGTCAATTCAGTTGGAAAGCACTACAGCACATCTATTGAATTAGGTGCAAGTAATTTTCAGAAAAGCAGTTAGTGAACATTACACTAGAAGCATGAGAAAGAACTTGAACAATTTCAATTTTCATGCTTAGGCACCAAGGCCCCACTAGCATCAGTCCACTTACAACTTCTTGCTGGTGGCACTGAATGGCAATGGCTGCTCATGTAGTCGCAGACACTCCCTGCTGCAAAGAAAGGAGCAATTCTGCAATCAGTTGGCTTCAAACAGTTGCAAGCATGGTGAAGTTGGACCTTACCTGCTAAATGTCTTTAATGGAGTCCCTCCAGTCCAGACGCATGGGTTATGCACACCTACCAGCAGATGAGTCATTGGGCTTGATCTTTTGGTGTCCTAGTACAAAGCGATCTGTGCAACCTTGACTGCGCCAGTATTTCTATAACAAAGCAGATCTACTACTACTATTTATCACTTATAGAGCGCCACGCACGCAGCGCTGTACAGCCAACCAACAAGAGTTAGCCAGAATGCAAGACAGCCCCTGCTTGTCAGTCATGCTCATTGGAGCTTACAATCTAGTGAGAACGTTACAGGGTAGAGGTCAGATTAGTGCAAGGCACAGTAAGGTCAATACAATATGGTCATGAGAGTTGATGGGGGTTAAGATAAGGATAGAGATCAGGATCTGAAAGACTGAAGAGGTGAGTCTTCAACCTGGATTTGAAGAGGGCCAGGGAGGGTGCCTGGCGTATAGACACAGGTAGGCTGTTCCAGGCATGAGGTGCAGCAAGGTGAAAGGAGCAAAGTCGGGAGTTAGCAGTGCGGGTGAACGGCATTGACAGAAGTGATTTGCTAGCAGAGCGCAGGTTCCGAGAGGGGATATAGGGAGAGAAGAGATGAGAGGTATTATGGGACTGCTGAGTGAATGCATTTATAGGTCAGTAGGAGAAGTCTGAATTGGATGTGGAACTGGACAGGGAGCCAGTGAAGTGACTTGAGAAGGAGTAATGTGGGCATGGCGAGGCTGGCAGAAGATTTGAGCAGTGTGATTTTTGTATAGATTGAAGGGGAAGGAGGTGGCTGATGGGGAGAACAGCAAGGAGTAGGTTGCAATAATCGAGGTGAAAGGAGATTAAGGAGTGGATAAGCGTTTTGGTGGTGTGTTCAGAGAGGAAGGGGTGGGTTTTGCCAATGTTGTAGAGGAAGAAACGACAGGTCTTAGCTACATGCTGGATATGTGGAGAAGGAGAGGGAGGTGTCAAAGATAACCCCCTAGGTTGCGGGCCGAGGGAACAGGAAGGATAGTAGCTCTGTCCACAGACTGAGAAAGGGGGAGGAATGGGGGGGGACAGACAAGAAGTTCAGTCTTAGCCATGTTCAATTTCAAATTGGCGAAGAGACATCCAGGTGGCGATGTCTGAAAGGCAGGCAGAGATCTTGGACTGGGTTGCTGGAGAAATAGTAGGTGTAAAGAGGTAGATTTGGGAGTCATCGGTGTAGAGATGGTACTGAAAGCCATGGGAGGAGATAAGCGCACCAAGGGCTTGGATGTAGAGGGAGAAAAGGAGGGGGCCCCAAGATGGATCCCTGGGGTACACCTATGTGGAGCAGGGTAGGGGGAAGAGCCGCCACCAGAGCATACACTGAATGAGCGATGGGAGAGGTAGGAGGAGAGCCAGGACAGTACCAGGTCCCTGAAGCCAAGGGAGGAGAGGGTGGTGAGGAGACGATTGTGGTCAACGGTGTCAAAGGCAGCAGAGAGGTCAAGAAGAATGAGGATAGAGTAGAGGCCCTTAGATTTAGCCAGGAATAGGTCATTGGAGACCCTTGCGAGTGCCGTTTCAGTGGAATGTAAGGGACGGAAGCCGGATTGTAGTGGGTCCAGGAGGGCCTGGGAGGTGAGGAAGTCGAGGCAGCGATGGCGAACTGCTTGTTCTAGTAGTTTGGATATGAAGGGAAGAAGGGAGATGGGTTGATAGAAGGGCATGTGGGATTGAGTGAGGGTTTCTTAAGGAGAGGTGTGACAACAGCATGCTTGAAGTCAACAGGGACAGTTGCAGTGGAGAGTGAAAGGTTGAGGATGTAGGAGATGGGGTCAGATGAACATGTGGTGGGTTTGGAGAAAGTAAGGAGGAGTGTGGTTTCGAGAGGGTGGCAGAGGAAGGATGCGTTGGGGGGGAGAATTGGGAAGGGGGGAGGTAGATGAGGGGGTGGGGAATTGTGGAGTAATCTTGTTGATTTTGTCATAGGAAGTAGTCAGCTAGGGTTTGGGCAGAAAGGGAGGGCAGGACCGGGGGGACTGAGGAGAATTGAGGGCATTAAAGAGACGAGGATCAGTAGCAAGGGAGTTGGTCAAGTGGATGTAGTAGTCTTGTTTGGCAAGTGCTATGGCTGACTGGAAGGAGCCAAGCATGAATTTGAAGAGTAGAAGGTCCTCTGGAGAGCGAGATTTGAACTAAGCATGCTCAGCGGAACGTGCACAGGTGTGGAGATAATGGGCTGTGGGTGAAAGCCAGGGCTGGGGAGTAGATCGTTTGACTGGACGTGGGGTGGGTGGGGCAAGAGTGTCGAGAGCTGAGGAGAGTATAGCATTGCAGGATAGTGCACCAATAGCCAAATTAATATGAATAAAATACAGTCTCTAAAATGCTTGCAAATGCTAGAAGTCTACAAAACAAGATGGGAGAGTTAGAATATATAGCACTAAACGAGAGGTTAGATATGATTGGAATATCAGAGACATGGTGGAAGGAGGACAACCAGTGGGACACTGATACCTGGGTACAAACTATATCGTAATGATAGAGCTGACCAAATTGGTGGAGGGGTTGCGCTCTATGTTAGAGAGGGCATTGAGTCAGAAAGGATTAAAGTTTTGCAAGAAACAAAATTTGCTGTAGAATCTCTATGGATTGAAATTCCATGTAAAAAGGGGAAGGCGATGGCAGTGGGGGTGTACTATCGTCTGCCTGGCCAGAATGAACAAATGGATGATGAAATGCTCAAAGAAATCAAGGAAGCTAGCAAAAGTTACAGTGCAGTAATAATAATGGGTGATTTCAATTACCCCGGCATCGACTGGGTCAGTGTCACAACAGGACATGCTAGGGAGATAAAGTTCCTAGATGAAATAAATGACTGCTTCTTGGAGCAGCTGGTTCATGAACCAACCAGAGGGGAAGCAATATTAGACCTAGTCCTTAGAAACACCAGATGTAGTGCAAGAGATAAGGGTGTTGGGGCCACTTGGCAATAGTGATTTTAGCATGATCACCTTTGATTTAATTAGTGGAGGAGGGATAGTAAGGAAATCCACAGTACTACCCTTTAACTTTCGAAAGGGAGACTATGATAAAATGAGGAAAACAGTTAAGAAAAAACTAAAAGGAGCAGTTGCAAAGGTTAAAGACGTACATCAAGCTTGGGTGTTGTTGAAAAATACTATCTTGGAAGCCCAGACCAGCTGTATTCCACGCTTTAAGTGGAAGGAAGTCCAAAAAACTGCCAGCATGGTTTAAAGGTGAGGTCAGAGAGGCTGTTGCCAAAAAAGCATCTTTCAGGAAATGGAAAAAAGAGCCAAACGATGAAACCTGGAAACAGCACAAGCACTGGCAAGTCAAATGCAAGGCATTGATAAGGCAGGCAAAGAGAATTTAAGAAGCTTGCTGCGGAAGCAAAAACGCGAAATAAAGACCTTTTCAAGTACATTTGTAGCAAAAAACCTGTGAGAGTCAGTTGGTCCATTAGATGATAAAGGGGTTAAAGGAGCACTAAGAGGCGACAAGGCGATAGCAGAGAGACTGAATGAATTCTTTGCTTCGGTCTTTACTGAGGAAGATGTAGGGATGTTACCCATGACTGAAGTGGTATTTAAAGGTGTGGAAGAATTGAAGGAAATAGATACATCGGGAAGATGTCTTACAACTATTAGATAAACTGAAGAGTAGCAAATCACCTGGGCCGGATGGTATACATCCAAGGGTGTTGAAAGAACTGAAATTTGAGATTGCAGACCTGCTATCAGTAATCTGTGAACTATCATTAAAATCATCTCTAATACCTGAGGATTGGAGGATCGCCAATGTAACACCAATTTTTAAAAAGGGTTCGAGGGGTGATCCGGGAAACTACAGACCAGTGAGCCTGACATCAGTACCGGGAAAAATGGTAGAAACCATCATAAAGAATAAAATTACTCAGCATGTAGATAGTCACGACCTAATGGGAGACAGCCAACATGGCTTTAGACAAGGAAGATCTTGTCTTACTAATCTGTTATGTTTTTTTGAAGGAGTGAATAAACAGGTGGACAAAGGTGAGTCTGTTGATATTGTGTATCTGGACTTTCAGAAAGCCTTTGACAAAGTCCCTCATGAGAGACTTTTGGCAAAACTAAAGAGCCATGGGATAGGAGGCAGTGTACTACTGTGGATCAGGAACTGGTTAAAAGATAGAAAGCAGAGGGTAGGGCTAAATGGCCAATTTTCCCAATGGAGAAAGGTGAATAGTGGTGTACCCCAGGGATCTGTGCTGGGTCCGCTGCTTTTTGACATATTCATAAATGACCTGGAAAGTGGAACAACAAGTGAGGTTATCAAATTTGCAGATGAGACAAAACTTTTTAAAGTTGTTAAAACCCAGGAGGATTGTGGAAAATTGCAAGAGAATCTTGATAAATTGGAAGACTGGGCATCAAAATGGCAGATGAAATTTAATGTGGAGAAGTGCAAGGCTATGCACCTAGGGAAGAACAACCCAAACTATGGTTACACAATGCAAGGCTCCACATTAGGATCCACCACCCAGGAAAAAGATTTAGGCGTCATTGTGGATACCTTGTTAAAACCCTCGGCCCAGTGTGCAGCGGCGGCCAAGAGAGCAAATAGAATGCTAGGTATGATAAGGAAAGGAATGGAAAATAAAACAAAAGATATTATAATGCCTCTATATCGTTCCATGGTGAGACCGCACCTTGAATATTGTGTGCAATTCTGGTCGCCGTATCTTGAAAAGGATATAGCAATTTTAGAAAAGGTTCAGAGAAGAGCCACCAAAATGGTAAAGGGGATGGAAGGCTACTCCTATGAAGAAAGGCTAAAAAGGTTGGGGCTCTTTAGCCTGGAGAAGAGACTGCTGAGGGGAGATATGATAGAAGTCTATAAATTAATGAACGGAGTGGAACGGGTAAATTTAGATCGATTGTTTACCTTATCAGAATATGGAAAGACTAGGGGACATGCAATGAAGCTACAGGGTAAACTATTTAAGACTAATAAAAAAATATTTTTTCACTCAACGTGTAATCAAACTCTGGAATTTGTTACCGGAGGATGTAGTAAAGGCTGTTAGTGTAGCTGGGTTTAAAAAAGGTTTGGACAAGTTCCTGGAGGAAAGGTCCATAAACCATTAAGAAGGGACCCAGGATATCAATGCTTGAACCAGTACAAGCATTGTGGAACCTGTGTCCCTTGGGGAAACTGCTAGGTACGTATGACCTAGATTGGCCACTGTTGGAAACAGAATGCTGGGCTTGATGGACCTTGGTCTGACCCAGTATGGCATATCTTATGTTATGTTCTTATGTTCTTATGCCTCATCAACGGACTTGGAGGATATAATGGAGAGAGATGGAGAAATGGTGGAGGAGAGAGTCAGGGGATCAATATTATGGAGGTTTCTAAATAGGTCAGACGAGACAGAATGAGGTTGAGATGGCGGAAGCTGAAGAGTAAAGGTTAAAAAAGGTGGTGGTCAGATGAGGTAAGGATTGAATTGTGGAAGTTTGAGGGAGAGGAATTGGAGAAGAGTATTAGGTCAAGGCAGTGGCCGTGTATGTGGGTGGGGGCGGTGAAGCAGAGTTGGAGGTCGTATGAGGAGATGAGGGCAAGGAATTTTGAGGCGTGGGGGTCAGAGGGGTTGAATGTTAAATGCTTCAAAACCACCTTCATTTCTTCACATAATACTCACTGCTGTCATCTTCAAGCTCGCACAAGCATGAGGAACAGGGGGCAGAGAGCAACGCATTCCCAAGTCAGCCTGCTCATGGTATGCACCCCAGCAGAGATGCCAACCACCAGGAGTCTAAGGTGAATAAGGTAAACACCAGAGAATTGTAACCAATTAAAAGTCCCCCAAAGATAAGAGGAAGAGATGAGACTCGACCAGCTAATCCCCTGCACTAAGACATATGGCACCTAGGGTGGGTCCTGGACTGGATAGACTCAAGGAAGGGCAATTAGCAGATATGGTCTAATTTCACCTTCCTCAGCGTCCCTCCAGTCCAGACATGGGATGTAACAAAGCAGCACCCACAGCAGAGGGGAAAACAGAACCTCCCAGCCTGACACTTAAACACTTAGTGACCACTATGCAAAGGCTCTACAAGGTCAGACAAACCTTGAGCACATACCACCAAGGTGACCTCTGTTGATGAGGCCCAACCTTTCATGGTAGATGCCATCACCACTTGCACCAGAAGGGCATGCGCATCTGTCCTAGAAGCCCAACAAAGTTAATAAATGGACAAGACACTGCTCCGGCACTGCCAACTCTGATCCTCCCCAGTTGTTGATCATGGAAACTAGGCAGAAACAAGTGGAGAAAAAGAGCAACTTGCATACTCCCAAGTCTGAAGACACAGGCCATCCTGAAAACACCATGCCCCACAGGGAATCCAAAATCTCTTGCGACACTGCAACGGAAGCACCTGAAAGAAAAGGTAGTCACCAGCTAATTAACCAGCGAGGGCCTCCAAAAGACAGACAGTATTTGGGAAATCAAGCCCAGACTCCATCATGAGTCCAGAACCCTTCAGTTATATTATGTATTTAGTTTAAGTCAGGCCAGATAGATGATCATTCCCCTGCTCATTACTTGTAGATGATAGCCCCAGGGCGTGCAGTCTAACAAAACCAAAAGACAACTGTTGACTCAAGAGACATGACAGCTAGCCCTTAGCTCCCTAACATGGAGAGCAAGCATAACACTAGGTATAAACCCATAAGCCTTGTGGCTGAAGACGAGCTTAAATAAAAATCTCAGTCCAGTGTTATTTTCAGTCTACCATTCAAAGCGGTTTACATATAAACAACCCCCCCTCCCCCCCCAAAAAAAACACACCACTTAACAGGGCCAGATAATGCACACTGTTGCACAAGAAAATTCCAAAGGGGCATCAGAGCAGGACTTCTAGGATGTCTGAGGAGTCTATGCCCATCCCTCAAAAGGACTAATTTCAGAAGACCCCCATCTGCAGAATCCTCTAGGAAAGCACCAGTAAAGACTAGGGACTATATGAAGACTTCCAAGGCCTCCTATCTGAAAAACTGCAAGAATCAAACTGCAAGCTGGGGAACATGTTGCTAGGCTGATCTCCCCAGAATTAATCAGTGACAAAAGTTGTTAGGATCTCAGCAATCTACCTCGATAGCCATGGTCATTGCATTTTTGCAGGGTGCTGGCCAGTGCAAAGATGCCCCTCAGCATCCCACCATAAGACTCATGGATCCAGGGGACCATTAGGCTCACCAAGTATCATTGCTGCCCAGCCAAGGCTTGGGTGCTAAAACTATCATGAAGAAGGAAAAAAAAAAAAAAAAAAGACCTGCTTGCATAGCACTGGAAGCTTCCATCATACAGGAGATAGGCTACCACCAGCAGAACCTCTTGCTCCACTCTGGAGCCCAAAGAGAACTGAAAGACCTATAACCCGAAGTTGTTGCTCCTCAGGAAAACTGGAAAGTGTGTGCCCTGAACTCAAAATGGCTTCCATTCAGCTAGTAAGAAAGGGAACTGTAAATATTAGCCAGCCTACCTAATACAGGCTCATAGCAAGCCTCCCATTCTTAACCAAATATACTTCCCTGATTGTATTATATGATATTGTAATTGTTGAAGCACATTCTCCTCTTGATCTCCAACAATATGGCTTTAGACCATACCATGGTGTTTCAACCCTTATGGCTGCACTTCTAGACAAGTTAGCAGGAACCAATAAACCAAACACTGGCTTTATTCTTATTTTCCTAGATATCAAGGCAGCATTCAACTCAATACCCCAAGCACTAAATCAAAAGATTACAAGAAATTGGAGTAGCTGCAACTCCCTTACGCTGGCTCCACTTGTATCAAAATAGACTAATCCAGGTAAAATCAAGTCTGTCAAAACCAAAGCCATACACTCAAACTCAAGGAGTTCAAGGGTCAGCACTCAGCGTTGATATTTACATTTTCATTCAACCAATTTGCTCAACTATTCAAGCATCCAATATTGATTATATTTATGCAGATATGATTTATACACAAAAACGCAAAGACCTTGAAACAGTCCACCAGTGATATCCTTATTTTGTCGGATAACATCGAGGGAGGGTAAGATATTCAGCTTAATCAGACTGATGAAATCCATTTTATTCGTTAGTAAGTTTATGATATTGTATTGAAAAATATGAAATCCAAAAAAAAAAAAAAAAAAACTTTATACAAAGCACATAACATCCTTATTGCAGCAGGTCCAAATGTGTTGAAGCACGACGTGCACATTTCGGGATGTATAATACCCCTGTATCAAGTGCTCTTATGGAATCCTTTATTCAATGTCGTGCGCCCCAAACAGCCGATTTAAAACCGGCATCAGATCACAATATAGGACCGTTAAGTTCATTATTGGCCGATTAATAATGTCAATCACAGAGGAAAACCAATCACAAGCAATGAGTGTGCAAAACAGAAAACCCCTTGCTGGTTGGATTGGCATAATAAAGACACACCCAAAGAAAAAATGGTGACTCCCAATGTCTTTGATAGAAACAAATGTCAATCAAAAAGAACCAATCATGAAGGAGATAACCCACAAAAAAAATGGGAAACCCCCTACCCGACTGGTTCATCATCAAATCAAACTGGGCCAATCGATTTCTCGATTCAAACCGGTGGGATGAACTGAGTTTAATTCATGAATCCATCGTCGTTCATCATAAAAAAAAGAACTTACTAACGAATAAAATGGATATCAGTCTGGTGTGGTTAAGCTGAATCTTACCCTCCCTCGATGTTATCCGACAAAAAATATTAAGGATCTCACTGGTGGACTGTTTCAGGCTCTGTGTTTTTGTTTCAATTTGTCTCTGAATTTGGGATATCTGCATTTTTGGATATGATTTATACAAACATACAAAGCTCTGGACTTTACAGATACAGCCAGCTGCTTCACTAATATTAGCTCTTGGCTTGCTTCTCACAATATGTTCATAAATCAAGAAAACATAGGCCCTACTTATCACCAGGGACACAAGTTCATCCTAAACTCCTCCTCTAAATGGAACTCAACTTCAGACAAGGCCAGAAGTATGCTACTTGGGTGTTACTCTACCCAAAAACATCAAAAATATATATCTTACAAAATTACAGCACAGGGTCATTCCATGTCAAGTGGTCTAGTATATAAAAAGTGCCCAGCTCGACCATCTTGGATTTTGCTGAAATTTTGTATGTACACTACCAGGTGTCTCAAACTAACTTTGGTAAAGTTTTAGATTCTCTCGTGGAAAACTTTCCGAGAGATAGTCGTTTGTCTGATCACATACCTTGACTTTGTACGGTACGAGTCAGATATTTCAGCAACTTTGAGACCCTATATTTTCTTTGCTATTTTATTATAACAAATGAAACTTGACTATCCTGTACAACCTTTTGCGCTCTATTTAATGATACTAATATTTTTTGAATATGTCGGAAGTAGATATTGCAGCAAAGCCAGCCAAACAAAATTGACATTCTAAAAAAAATTAGACATTATGCAGCTTCCTAAATCAAGTAAAAAGTATGAAATTTTGCACATAATACCTCTATGTACTGAAGTTCTTGAATTTATAATTTCATGCTCTTAGCATTCTGTTAGTTTACAAATTAAGTGTAAAGTTGATGATTTTTTGCAAAAACGTAAAAATATGGTATTTTTAACCTCCTTTTACACAAAAGTATCTTCTAAAATCGTTTTGAAACCAATTTCATTAGAAAGAGCATGTTTTAAGCTTTCTAGAAAAGCGGATTTACTAACCCTGGCGTACAATACCCTGAAAGAGGGCTAAACATAGTGGACATTACCATGCTTGACAAAGGCATGTAATTCAACCTGCAGTTCTAACGTTATCCAAATGTTATATTTTAAACTCAATCCTAAAAAACCTGCACTGGCTCCCAGTTCAATCCAATCTCATAGTACATCAGCAACTTGACCAACACATTGAGATCAATGCACCCCTCGACCCTTGTCAACATGGCTTCCGCATTTCACATGGAGTGGAAACATTGCTAACCACATTCAACAACCTTACCATTGGGATCGACAATGTCAAACAAGGATTCGCCCTGATCTTCCTTGACACTGCCATGCTATGTCACGAAATACTCCTCTCCCGTCTTAGTGAGAAGGGCGTCCAGGGCTACGCTTTATCATGGTGCACCTCGTACCTAACTGACAGATGGCAACAAGTGCGTTCTGGCCTCACAACATCCTCTTCTTTCCTCCAAGAAAAAGGAGTCCCGCAAGGATCTTCATTGTCAGCACTCCTATTTAACATCTACATGCAGCCCTTATGCAACCTTGTCTGCTTGTTCAACATTAACTGCCTGATCTATGCAGATGTTCTATATATGCAGTTCCTACTAAACAAACCAGACTTATCACCCCTGACAGCCTGTTTTGATGTGGTTACTGATTGGCTACTCACAGAAACTAAGAATAAATTAAGAAAACAGAAGTTTTCTTACAAGAAACACAGCATTCATACCACCAAGCTCCTTGAAGGTCAGGGATGCGGAGCTCCTAAGCAAGCACACAATCCGGTACCTTGGAGTCACAATCGACCAACATCTTAACATGAAGGCCCAGATAAATATGATCAAGGCAATATACAACAAAATCAAGACACTCCGCCACCTGAGACAACTACTAGAACCAAAAGATTATCGGACAGTTTATCAGGCGCTAATAATCCCACACTTCGACTACGCGAACGCCATACTACATGGCCTTCCTAAAAACTCCTTAAACCCGCTTCAACTAGCAATGAACGCGGCCGCCAGAGTGCTGATTGGGACATCAAGGAGGGAACACAACCCCAATCCTAAAAAACCTGCACTGGCTCCCAGTTCAATCCAGGATCACCTTCAAAGTCCTGACACTGACTCACAAAGCCATTAACTCTTCCACGTCACTCACAGATCTCATCCATACTACACCCCTAAACAGTCAGGAGATCAGCCTCGGTCAATACATTGAACATCCCAAAGGAAATCATAAAATGCTCGCAATCAGCCAAAAACAGAGCATTCGCCTTTTATGCACCGACTTGCTGGAATGCCCTACCCCCTACTATCCGGGCCATAAGTGACCTTGCCCAATTTAGGAAGGCACTTAATCACCTGTTCCTACAATACTATGCACACCCAAGTCACCACACACCCCCTGCCACACCTATGAGCCAATGTAGCCTGCCAAACTCCAATCCTCCTGCTAGTAGCACTTCACTCATCACATTGACATGATCACTATAGATCCAATTTATATATAGCTGAATGATCCAGGTACATATGTTGATAGTTTATTCTGCACATAGTTACCTTGTTCGTATGTCTCCTGTACATAACCCCGTTATAATGTAAATGCAGTTCAATCACCTGCTCTGCATAATTTTGTTTCATGTAAACCGCACTGGTGTAAAGAGCGCGGTATATAAGAAAGTTAAATAAAATAAAAAATAAATTTCCATAGGAGTTGCTCAATAACTGTTAAGTGCATATATGTCGTGAGCTTAACGTATAGATTTTCAGATTAGTAAATGTGTACCAACTAATGCTAATTTACTTCAAAATGGACATCGACGAATCACTTGATAATCCTCCTATGCCTGAATGTACCGTTGCTTAGTGTAATGAAAACGTTCAGACCACCGCTGTGACGTCTCCTTTTATTAAATAGGTATGTTAAAAATTCAGACTTAACTTTCATGTCCAAGCTTCAAAGTCAAAATGCTGCCAATAGCGTCTTCTTGGCGCTATTGGCAGCATTTTGGCTTTGAAGCTTGGACATGAAAGTTAAGTCTGAATTTTTAACATACCTATTTAATAAAAGGAGACGTCACAGTGGTGGTCTGAACGTTTTCATTACACCGAGCTGACTGAAAGTAATTCCAACTACATGGGGATTTTTCATTATCAGAATTTTAGATATTTGGGCTATTTGGTAATTCTGATTGGGTTCTGTTTTGTACCGTTGGACAAAAATCAAAAAAGTCACCATGGCTCATTTTATTCCAATAAAACTGGGCTCAATTCTGTGAGCTGCTTGTCAGCAAGAAATTGCTTATTACTCGATCAGAAGTTGACCTTACAGACAATGACAGTATCTGCTTGCATCACCAAGCACAGTATCACAGCAAATATGAAATGAACCAAAAGTCGTGTTGCAATCCGTTTGAAAAGCAGAATCACGTCACTAAAAGTGGATTATCAAAAGTAACTTTAGCCATGTCTGAGAGCTTGAAAAAAGTGACCAAAATGAATGTAAAGCCAGACCAGAAAATTTGCATCAGGTGCAAAGCAAAATATGCTTCTATGGTTGAAGCCACAGCATCTTCATCTTCGGATGATTTTGATCCAGATGCCTTGGACACCCTTGATCAAAGCTTGACTGCTTTAGGCACTTCTCCATTAAAAATATGAAGAATAAGCAGTAGAGACAAAGCTGACTATTTGAAACAAAAGATTGAGCGTGCACAGAACGTGGTAACAAAAAAAAGTGTCTGCTGCTGGAGTGGCTGACAACGTTGAAGAATCGAGTCTATCTGCAGAATGCAGTCTATGTAGCGATTACACTGAGCTTATTAAAGAAATGAAAGCAAAGATTGATATAGGCAAAAGGTCAACAAAAGTTCAATTGTTGACTTTGGCCCCAAGAAGTTGGTCAATAAAAGGAAACAGCAATGAAGTTTGGCGTTTCTGAACGTATGGTCAAAATGGCCCGAAAAGTCAAGACAAAGGCATTTGTGCTTTACCTGATGCAAAAATTGGCAAACCATTATCAGAGAAAGTCGCTAAAAGTCAAGGATTTCTATGAAGATGATGAATTTAGCAGAATGTGTCCTGGCAAAAGACTGCATTTCAGTGCGACTCAATGGTGTCAAAGTTCAAAAACAAAAACGGTTGCTGTTGTGTAATCTTAAAGAGTTGTATGTAGCATATAATAAATTTGGAGCAGAAATCGGTTTTTCAAAATTTTGTGATCTCAGGACAAAGTGGTGTGTGACTGTTGGTGCTTCAGGCATGCATTCTGTTTGCATCTGCAGTATACATCAGAATGTAAAGCTCATGCTGCAAGGTGCAAATATTAAAGAGGACTACAAGCTGCTAATGGAAAAGAGCGTGTGACCTGAATTCCAAGGAATGTATGCTACAAAGATGCCAAAGCTGCCCTGGCGAAGAATCACTTGTAGCGTATTTGGATGAAATATTCCAGGATTATGATGCAGAGGAATCAATTGAATTCAAACAATGGATTCACACTGACCGAGAAACACTGGAAACAAGCATATTAACAGTGGACAACTTTGTTGAAAAACTTTCATGCAAAATTTGGAAGCTGACAGGCCATCATTTTGTTTCAAAACACCAAAGTGAATATCTGAAGTCACTGAAAGCTGACTTAAAAGAAATGGAGTTCATTGTTTTGATGGACTTTGCCGAAAATTGCTCATTTGTTGTCCAAGATGCTGCCCAGGGCTTTCACTGGGAAAATTCACAGGCCACAGTACATCCATTTTTTGCTTATTATGCAGACAAAGTGGGCACCTTGCAAACTGTTAATTGTTGCATAATTTCTGATCATATGCAACATGATACCGTGTAAGTACACGTTTATTCAGAAGTTTATCAAATTTTTGTTGACCCAAGCAGATGTTACGAAAATATACTACTTCAGTGATGGCTCAGCAGCGCAAACATAACTACAAAAACTTCGTCAATTTATGCAACCACAAAAATGATTTCAATATCAAGGCCGAATGGAACTTTTTCGGGACAAGCCATGGAAAATCACCTTGTGATGGAGGTGGTGGCACAACTAAACATTTGGCAGCCCGAGCAAGTCTACAAAGACCTTCGTCTGACCAAATATTGACACCGAAAGATCTGTATAACTTTTGTAACCAAAATATACATGGAATTAAATATATTTATGTCGCAAAAGATGAAATTGAAAAAAGCAGGAAGTTTCAAGAAGAAAGGTGGAAAGAAAGCAGCACAATAGCTGGCACTAGAGAGCATCACCAATTTGTACCAGTTGACAAACTTGGTTTGTCAGCAGAGTTTCAAATAAGTTTTTTAGCCAAAATTTCCAATACTGCTTTTTTGTATTTGAAATTATCCGAGTTGTCCCTTGGTTGCTACGTAGCTTGCATCTATGACAACAAATGGTGGATTGGCAATATTGTTGAAGTTTCAGCTAAGGAAAATGATGCATTGATAACATTTATGCATCCTCAAGGTCCTGCTCATTCGTTTTATTGGCCAGAAAGCACAGTTACTTACCTGTAACAGGTGATCTCTGGGAACAGCAGGAATTAGTCCTCACATATGGGTACGTCGGTACCGACGGAGCCCGTGCGGGAAAGCTCCCCAGCTTCTTAGAATAGAAGCTTTTGGGACCTCCCACTGCACATGCGCACTGCCTTCCCGCCTTCCTGAACAGCTCTCCTCAGTTTCGAGTTTATAGCTGAGTCAACAGAGAGAGGACAGGAAGATAGATAGATAAAAGATACAACTCCTAGGGGAGGTGGGTGGGTTGTGAGGACTAATTCCTGCTGTTCCCAGAGATCACCTGTTACAGGTAAGTAACTGTGCTATCTCCAGGAACAAGCAGGAATAAGTCCTCACATATGGGGACTCCCTAGCTTAGATGCATGGGATCCCCTGTAAAGGTTCGCCATCTTCGTATGGATCTCAGGCATCCATTCTGGGAAGGTGGGCAGGAGTTGTTTAGGAATGGAACAGGTGCTTGAGGACAGCCTGGCCAAACAAGGCATCCCGGCGGGAGTCCTTGTCCAAACAGTAATGGGCTGTGAAGGTATGAACCGAGGCCCAGGTAGCGGCTCGACAGATCTGATCTATGGAAACAGAGTGCAGATGAGCCATAGAAGTTGCCATGGCCCTCACATTGTGAGCAGTGACATGGCCTTCCAGAGAAATGTTTTTGCTCTGGTAAGCAAAAGAAATACACTGAGCAATCCAATTGGAAAGTGTACGCTTGGAGACTGGAAGTCCCAAATGGGAAGGATCAAAGGCCACAAAAAGTTGAGAAGACTTTCGATGTGGCTGAGTCCTATTAAGGTAAAAAGCGAGAGCTCTTTTACAATCCAGAGTATGAAGGTTCCTCTCTGCATTGGATGCATGAGGAGCTGGAAAAAAGACAGGTAGATATACCTCTTGATTAAGATGAAAAGGCGAGACCACTTTAGGCATAAAGTGGGGATTCGTCCTAAGGACCACCTTATGATGAAATCTTGTGTAAGGTGGATTAGCCACTAAAGCCTGCAGCTCACTGATGCGGCGAGCCGAAGTGACTGCAATGAGGAAGATGACCTTCCAGGAAAGAAATTTCAAGGAGGTGGAAAACATTGGCTCAAAAGGTGGCTTCATAAGTTGACCGAGCACTAGATTCAAATCCCATGCGACCGGGGGTGGTCTGATGGGAGGTTTAGTGAGAGTCAGGCCTCTCATGAATCTTGCAACAAGAGGATGAGAGGAGATAGGTTGTCCATTTATATGTTTCAAGGATGCTGCAATAGCGCTTAAATGGACTCTTACCGAATTCGTCTTGAGGCCTGCATTGGATAGATGCAGGAGATAATCAAGAAGAGAATTCAAAGGAAGTGCCAGAGGGTCAAGACCCTGCTGAGCACACCAAATGGAAAAACGTTTCCATTTGAAAGCATAGGAACGCCTGGTAGAGGGTTTCCTAGAGGCAGAAAGGATATCTTTCACTGGTTGGGAAAGATGAAAGTCTTGAAGGCTTAAGCCTTCAGTAACCAAGCACTGAGGTGAAGGGATTTGGGGTTTGGGTGCCACAAAGTCCCCTCCTCCTGAGACAGGAGGTCTGGCGCAGCTCCCAGATCCAAGTAGGATCCCTGGGAGAGCTGTAGAAGTAGAGGGAACCACACTTGGCGTGGCCAGCGTGGAGCTATGAGGATCATAGTTCCATGATCCCTCTGGAGTTTGAACAGAGTCTTGGGAATCAAAGGAATGGGTGGAAAGGCATATAGGAATGCCTGATTCCAATTCAGGAGAAAGGCGTCCGTAGCCTGAGCTCCCTGACACGGAGTTCTGGAACAGAACCGGGGAAGTTTGGCATTCCACGGACTTGCAAAGAGGTCTATGTCCGGGGTCCCCCATTCCTGAAAGATTCGGTTTATTTGGTCCAAATGTAGGGACCATTCGTGTGGCAGCAGAACTCGACTGAGCCTGTCTGCCCGAGAGTTTTGAACTCCTGGGAGATACACTGCTAGCAGGTGAATCTGATGCTCTCTGGCGAAGGCCCATAGTCTTAGAGCTTCGTTGCAAAGCGACAGAGAGCCCGTCCCTCCTTGTTTGTTTATGTAAAACATGGCCACCTGATTGTCCGTCTGAACTAGGACAGTGAGGTTGGCTAGGAGGGAGTGGAAGACCTTGAGGGCAAGGTAAATTGCTCGCAGTTCCAGAAGATTGATATGAAGGGTGGTCTCCTGTAGAGACCAAGTGCCCTGAGTGGAGAGAGTTTGCAGATGGGCTCCCCACCCTGTTTGGGAGGCATCTGTTGTGAGGGTTGCTTGGGGTAGCAATGGTTGAAATGGAGCCCCCAACAACAGATTCTTGGTGGAAGTCCACCAGTGGAGGGACCAAAACAGACGATCGGAGGTTTGTATTTGGTCTGAGAGCGCTCCTGACGCCTGAGTCCACTGAGTGGCCAGGGTCCATTGAGCTGCTCTCATATGAAGACGAGCATAGGGCACCACATGCACTGTGGAGGCCATATGACCCAGTAGGCGTAGCATTTCCCTGGCTGTCAAGTGAGTGCTGGACTGAGCTTGGGAGGCCAAACTCAGGAGGCGCTGGCCTCGAACCTGTGGAAGGTAGGCCCTTGCAGTGATGGTGTCCAACTGGGCCCCTATGAATTCTAGAGATTGAGTAGGGATGAGTTGGGACTTGGGAAGGTTTACTACCAGTCCCAGATACTGCAAAAGGCTCCTTGTGTGGTCCAGGGAAATCTGGGCCTGTGACTGAGTTGGAGCTCGGATGAGCCAGTCGTCCAGATATGGGAAGACAAAGATTCCCATGCCTCTTAGAAATGCGGCTACGACTGCCATGCATTTTGTGAATACTCTTGGAGCAGAGGCTAGACCGAAGGGGAGTACTCTGTATTGGAAATGTTTTCCCTGAAACAGAAAGCGAAGATACTTTCTGTGGGATGGATGGATGAGTATATGTGTATACGCATCCTGTAGGTCTAGAGAACAAAGCCAGTCCTGACCCTGGAGGTAAGGAAGGAGAATGCCGAGAGACAGCATTTTGAATTTCTCCTTGAAGAGAAATTTGTTCAATTCTCTCAGATCTAGGATTGGTCTGAATCCCCCTGTCTTCTTTGGAATGAGAAAATAAGGGGAGTAGAAACCGGACCCTTGTTGAGGAAGAGGAACCTCTTCTATGGCCCCTTGGGCAAGAAGAGAGGAAACCTCTTGACCCAACAGGGTTAGGAGAGATGGGGGAGAATTGAATGGTCTCACCATATGATGGGGAGGAAGGCTGGAGAAATGAAGTTTGTAACCCTCTCGAATGATAGAGAGGGTCCATTGTTCTGTTGTGATTTGTTCCCATCTGGGAGCAAAGTGAACCAACCTTCCGGGTATGGTGAGAGGTTCTGGTTGTGTTAGAACCAGAAGTGGCAAGTTCCCTAGGAGCAAGTCAAAACCCCTGAGGGGTTGGAGCCTGCTGAGCTACAGTAGCTGCTGCAGGCTTAGCTCGTGCTTGTTTGGATTGCTGACGCTTAGCAGTATAGCGAGGTTGAGAAGACTGCTGGCCAGTATTTGAAGCAACTCTGGCCTTCTTATAGTAAGGCCTTTTAAAAGACTTTTTCTTAGTAGGAATTGAAGTGGACTTTGAAAGTCTTTCCAAGGTGGCATTTTCAGCATCCATCTGGGTGGCTTTGATTTGCCACTCTTCCCCAAATAAGTTCTCACCTGTACAGGGCAGATTACGTAAGCCATCTAGAACCCAAGGTTCCAGATCAGAGGCCTGGAGCCAAGCAAGACGTCGGGCTGCAATAGCAATGCCCGAAGCCCTACTGGCTCCCTCAAAGGAATCATATGCTGCCCTATTAGAGAACTTAGAAACCTCTAAGAGTTGTTTCACTAGGGAAAGGAAACCCTGCTTTTTATCCTCAGGGATAAAGGGGGCAAAATGCCGCACCTTTTTGGCAAGTTCCTCCAGGAACATGCCCATATAGAGACTGTAGGAATTAATCCTGGCTATAAGCATACTAGCCTGGAAAATTTTCCTACCAAAAGAGTCCAAAGTCTTACATTCCCGTCCTGGAGGGGTGGAAGAGTGCCTTTTGGTACTCCTAATCTTCTTCATTGCAGACTTCACCACAATAGAGTGGTGGGGCAATTGAGTCTTTTGGAAACCAGGAGAAGGAGGGACCCTATACATGGTGTCCAACCTACGGGAATAAGGAGACAAAGTCAAAGGATTTTCCCAGAAATCCATCAGTTGTTCTTGAAGGATTTCATGGATAGGCAGGGTAACTGCCTCCTTAGGGGCCTTTGAGTATCCCAAAATATCCAGTTTTTTGGATCTGGGTTCCTTTTCAGAGGATGTGGTAATAGAAAGGGCTGTAGCCATATCTAAAACAAAGTCCTGGAAGGACAAATCCTCTGGAGGGGACATTCTCCTTTTAGGAGAAGAGGGCTCCTCAGGTAAGTTGAGTGAAAACTCAGCAGAATCATCAGAGGAGTGAAAATCCTCAGAGGAATCGGTGCTTTCCTCTAACGCACGATACGCGTACCGATCGGTATCGATATCGGGCGTATCGGGTATGGAACCGGTATGGAGCGAAAGCCCATACGGTACCGACTTGCGTTTAGAGGTGGACGGCCTCGATACCGGCATGGCGGACGATACCGGTATCGGGCCCGGAACCGCTGAAAGCGGAACCGATGGCGTTGCAGCTTTAATGAAAGCCATGACGGCCTGCTGCATGGACTGTACAGTATCGCCCATGGACGCCATAGCTGCCTGGATGTCGGTACCGGAGTGACCCGGTACCCCAGAGCAGGCTAACAGGTGATCTGTCGAGGCCGTAGCATCGATATCAACCTGAGACCCCTGAATTGGCGTTTTTGGAAGTTGGACTTCCCGCCGGGGTTGTTTGGCTGGGGCAGGGTCCTCAAGTTCTAAGCTAAGAGCCTCTCGATGCTTTGAAGGAGATTTGCTCTTTGAGGACTTGCCCACAGAAGGTTTGGTTACCTGAGATCCATCCGGAGAAGAAGACCTGGATGACTGTGATGCTGTATTCTCTCTGAAGCAAACAGCACATGGAATTTGTTGGCCCGGTTCTGCAGCCCACGTTTAGACATGTGGGAGCAAGATGGGCAGTCCGGTATGGAATGGTCAGGCCCCAAACATTTCAGACACCAGTCATGGGTGTCTGTGACTGAAATAACAGCATTACATTTGGTACACTTCTTAAATCCAGGGGCTGGCTTCTCCATGAGGAGAAAATTGAGTAGGCCGAGAGGCCTCTCTGAAGTGACCAAAAAGCTAAAAAATAAGAAAAAAGAATTATAATTTTTTAAAGAAAGAAAGAAAAGACCGGCGATACCGGTATCGGTATGGGGAAGGCAGGTACGCGGTCTAAAGAAACAAATAAAATAACAATTTCTTCAGCGGTGACAGGAACACGACCTGCTGGCTCCGCGGAAAAAGAGAAACTGAGGAGAGCTGTTCAGGAAGGCGGGAAGGCAGTGCGCATGTGCAGTGGGAGGTCCCAAAAGCTTCTATTCTAAGAAGCTGGGGAGCTTTCCCGCACGGGCTCCGTCGGTACCGACGTACCCATATGTGAGGACTTATTCCTGCTTGTTCCTGGAGATAGGCAAGATGCTTGCTGGATTCCAGAGCAGCACCTCATTAGCATGCTCCCTGCACCTTCAGTTACATCATCTGGCCGACAGTATCAATTCCCAGAATCCATTTTGAAGGAAGTGGCTTGCAAACATAACAGAATGTAAAAAAAATTGTTAGCATTAAAATTGAGGTGAGTACTTCGGCTTGGGAACCATATAAGATGCACAATTTAGGCTTGGGAACCTAGGATAAGATGCCCAATCATTGGCTTGGGAACCAGCTAGACACCCACTGAAGGCTTTGGAACCTCAAATAAGAAACCAAATTAAAGGCTTGGGAACCTAGATTAAGAAACCTACCCGTGGCTGGTATTGCACAGCTATCGGGCGTGACCTCTATGGTGATGGGGTTGCCAGTTCATGTTCCTGAACTGGTAGTGACAATGTCACCATGGACCAACGCAATAGCATTTTTATATTGAAAAATTATCAATATTGTAACACAAGTATGATCCAAAAAATTAATAAATATGATGAAATATACTGTTGCCATGGCAATGTCCGCTGACTTTGGTCCTCTTTTTAGAGCACTGTATGCCAGCGTTAGTCAAATTAACTTTAGGGAGTTTAACACATGCTCTAACGGTAGTAGTTTGAAAACGTTTCTAGAAGATACTTGTGTAAAAGGGAGTTAAAAATACCCTATTTTTAGCCTTTTTGCAAAAATCAACTTTACACTTAATTTGCAAATTAATGAAAAGGGCTAGGAGCTTGAAATTATAAACACAAAAACAGTACCACGAGATACTATGCCTCAAATTTCATGTTTGTTTACTTATTTCAGGAGCTATGCAATGTTAAACTTATTTTTGGGCCGCCAATTTTTGCCTGACTGGTGCAATATGTCTATTTCTGACACAATCAAAGATTAGTCTCATTAAAAAGAGCGCAAAAAGATGTGCAGGGTAGTTGAGTTTCATTTCTTATAAACAAATAAGAATATTAGGTCTCAAAGTTGCTGAAATTTTGAATCGTAATGTACATGTTCAGGCTATGGGGTCAAACGGCTATATCTCAACAGGTTTAACACCAGAGAACCTAAAACTCTACCAAAGTTCATTTGAGACATGGGGGGCTCTAAATATAAAATTTAGTCAAAATCCGTGATGGTCATGCAGGGAGCCCTAGACCACTTGACATGGAATGACCCCACATTAAACCTCAAGCCAACAGGATTTCCACACAATCCTTCAAGCGCTTATTCCTCCCCCTCCCATCTAGATTTATGCAACTCATTTTCCAAGGCCTAACAAAAATAGCAATCCACCCTCTGCAACTAGCTCTCAATATGGCAGCGCACATTTTATGCAATATACACACTAATGATCACAACTCCTTTATTAAAGCAACTCTGTTGTCTATCTATTATTAAACATTCAAACTTTAAAGCCATACTTACAATTTTTAAAGTGCTCAATGGTTTATCATCCACCTACCTCGGCTCATTACTTCATAACACTAAAGGACAACCAATCAAGGTGTTCAGGTTCACAGGAATACTTTAACCACCCCAGGACTTGCTTTATTAGCATTTTCAAAAATTACTACAAAAAGTAATAATTACAAAACAATCCCAAAATAACTACACCTCCAAACTTGTACAAGTTCACAATACAGAAGTGATACCAGTAAAGCATAGTTACTCACCTGTAACAGGTGATCTCTGGGAACAGCAGGAATTTAGTGGGTGGGTGGGAAGGAGTTGATTAAGTCTGAAAAAGGTGTTGAACAGCCTGGTCAAACAAGGCATCCCGGTGGGAATCCTTGTCAAAACAGTAGTGGGCTGTGAAGGTATGTACCGAAGCCCAAGTAGCTGCTCGACAGATCTGAAGATGAGCCATTGAGGCTGCCATGGCTCTCACATTGTGAGCTGTGACATGGCCTTCAAGAGGAAGGTTCTTACTCTCATAGGCAAAGGATATGCACTGAGCAATCCAGTTAGATTAGAGTTCTTTTGGAAAATGGAAGCCCCAAATGACTAAGATCAAAAGCAACAAAAGAGTTGAGAAGATTTTCTATGTTGCTGTGTCCTTTGTAAGTAAAAGGCCAAAGCTCTTTTACAGTACAAGGTATGAAGGTTCCTTTCTGCACTGGAGGCATGAGGCCTTGGAAAGAATATAGGAAGGTAAACCGCTTGGTTTAAATGGAAAGGCGAAACCATCTTTGGCATAAAGTGTGGATGAGTCTTAACTACCTTATGGTGGAACCTTGCATAGGGATGATCAGCCACTAACGCTTGCAATTCACTGATGCGATGTGCTGATGTGATTGCAATGAGGAAGATGACTTTCCAGGAAAGGAATTTCAAAGATGTAGTGGCTAATGGTTCAAAGGGCAGTTTCATGAGCTGCCCGAGCACCAGATTTAAGTCTCATGCTACCGGTGGTGGCTTAAAGGGAGGCTGTGTTAAAAGAAGGCCTCTCAAATCTTGCTATGAGGGGATGAAAGGAAATAGGTTGTCCACTTAGAGCAGGGGTCACCAACCTGCGGCCCATGAGGTCCCTTCGTGCGGCCCGCGAGGCTCTACCCCGGTTAACATTACGTGCGGCCCTCCAAGGATTCCCGCCATTGTATCCACGCGCTCGCAGCTCACCGACGACCACCTGCAAGCGTCCCTTCTCCTGTCAGTGTCATCTGTGAAGCCGGACTTTAAGTGTTTGTCTGCTAGCATGAATCAGCCATCTCATTAAATTCAATAAAGGTGATCAGCCATTGTTTTCATAATTTTGCTTTGTTGCTTTTTTTCGCGGGGGCGGGGAGAAGGGGGGTGCGGCCCGCGAGGCTCCCGGTAGTCGGCTGTGCGGCCCGTGGCCCTCTGGAGGTTGGTGACCCCAGACTTAGAGGCTTGTAAGAAGCTGCAATAGCACTAAGATGGACGCTTACTGAATTTGTCTTGAGATCCGCATTTGACAAATGGAGATACTCCAGTATCGATTCCAGAAGTATCACAAGAGGATTAAGACCCTTCTGCAAGCACCATATGGTAAACCTTTTCCACTTAAAGGCATACGAGCATCTTGTGGAGGGCTTCCTATAAGCATGAATGATATCCTTTACCTGTTGGGAAAGATTAAGATCCTGAAGTTCTAGGCTTTCAGCAACCAGACCCTGAGATGCAGAGACTGGGGATTTGGATGCCAGAGCATCCTGTCCTCTTGGGAGAGAGGATCTGGAGCGGATCACAATTCCAGAGGCAGAGCTTGAGAGAGATGTAGGAGCAGAGGGTACCATGTTTGCCATGGCCAACGTGGAGCTATGAGGCTCATATGACCTCTGTCTCTCTGAAGCTTGAATAGGGTTTTGGGGATGAGGGGAATGGGTGGGAAGGCATATAGGAAGTCCTGACCCCAGTGAAGGAGGAAGGCGTCCCTTGCCTGACAAGCTGGAATTCTGTAACAGAACTGGGGAGGTTTGGCATTCAGCAGACTTGCAAAGAGGTCTAAGTCCGGAGTTCCCCAAATCTGAAATATCTGGGCAACCTGGTCTGATAAAGAGGCTGCTGGAAAGAAGAGCCTATGAGGAGGTTTTCTAGAGATTGCCACCATTGCAGGGACGAAATCAGACGTGTGGTGTTTCTGATCTTGTCAATTAACTGACCTGAGGCCTGTGACCATTGAGATGATAGGGTCCACTGGGCTGCTCGCATGTGGAGGCAAGCATAGGGAGCCACATGGATAGTGGATGCCATGTGTCCCATAAGTTGAAGCATCTCTCGAGCAGTAAGAACACCTTCAATAGATGCGAGATGCCAGATGTATTTTTCGTAGACAGCGTGGCTGTGGCAGGAAAGCCCTCGACTGCCATGTGTCTAGACGACCCCCTATGAATCGAGAGATTGAGGGGGTGAGATGAGATGAGATTTTGGGAGGTTTATGACCAGCCCCAAGTATTGAAGAATTCTCATTGCTCGAGAAAGAGCAAAGCTGGCCTCTGGAGCTGTTGATGCTCGAATGAGCCAATCGTCTAAGTAAGGGAAAGCACAGTTACTTACCTGTAACAGGTGATCTCTGGGAACAGCAGGAATAAGTCTTCACATATGGGTACGTCGGTACTGACGGAGCCTGCGTGGGAACACTCCCCAGTGTCCAAAGCTTTTGGGAGCATCCCTCAGCACCTGCGTGCTGCCTTCCTGCCTTTCCAACTGTCTCTCCTCAGTTGAGTCAAGCTGAGACAAAGGGAGAGAAAGAGGAAAGGAAGATAGAGAGATACAACTCCTAGGGGAGGTGGGTGGGTTGTGAAGACTTATTCCTGCTGTCCCCAGAGATCACCTGTTACAGGTAAGTAACTGTGCTATCTCCAGGAACAAGCAGGAATGAGTCTTCACATATGGGGACTCCCTAGCTGTAGATGCCAAGGGGAGGTCCCATAAAAAGTGTGTCCCTGGAACAGGACTGCACTTCCCACACATGGATCTCTGGCATCCCATGAGGGATGGTGGGTAGGAGTTGAAAAGAGGAGCTGTAGGGAAAACAGCTAACCTAAGGACTACCGGAGAGGAGTCCTTGGTATGTATGATAATTACCATTAAAAATATTGAATGAGCAATCACAATATGGACCTTACCTACTGGATTGCAGGAAGTAGAGAGGCTGATGGAGTTTACCATGAAGTCACCTGAGGATTCCTCTACTGAATCTCCAGTAGTGAAGGTGAAGGTCCAATCTGGAATTGGCAGGTGACCCAGGTGTCAACTGCAGTAGTATAAAAAACGGCAGGTCTTCAGTGGAAAGCTTTATGGGAAAAGCTGAAAACTTAGCTAGAGTCATTAACATATAGGAGTAAGAGGAAGACTGACCGATTTGGACAACTAGCCCAGTCCTGGAGGGAAGAGGGGTATGGGAAAAAACCCATATTCCCAAGGAGGACAGATGGGTGAAGAACTGAAACCTCAGAGCTACTGAAGATCTACGCTGTCTTTCCTAGCTGGTGAGAGATAGGAAAGATATTGCAGCATGGTGCTTCAGGGATAGCGAGACCTAGAATAAAGTGGGAGCTGTCAGCACCACAGCAGTGGTTGAGTGCATAATACCCCCGACATACTGAGGGACACTATGAACATATGCAAGCCCACTGTCTGGGAAGGTAAAAACCTGTATAGCATAGACAGTTAGGGAGATAAGTATGTAAATACGTACCTACTTATAAGGAAGCATCTTGACAGATCTACCTACCTATCTATATATATCTATATATCTAGGGGCATAAGATATGCACACACAACTTAAGACATATGTATCAATAGAAGTATATAGAGATATATACATACATGAATATGTATGTCTGAAGATACATGTCTGCAAAGCAGATAGCGTAGTTACTCACCTGTAACAGGTGTTCTCCAGGAGCAGCAGGAATCAGTCCTCACATATGGGTGACGTCGGCGACGACGGAGCCCTCGCGGAGCAATTTTCCCCAGCTTTCAAAGAAAGCCTTTGGGAATTGCAGCGCACATGCGCGGTCCTCTTCCCGCCCAAGGGTGCCATCTTGCTCAGTCAGATGACATAGCAAAAAGACAGCAAAAATTAGCAAAAACGAAAGCATAAAACTGCAACTTCAAGGGGAGGAGGGAGGGTTGTGAGGACTGATTCCTGCTGCTCCTGGAGAACACCTGTTACAGGTGAGTAACTACGCTTTCTCCAGGACCAAGCCGGAAGTCAGTCCTCACATATGGGACTCCCAAGCTTAAGGCTACCGGAGACCCTAAGCACAAAAATGAGCTCCCTCTAGCTCAGCAGCACAGAAGAAAGGAATCTTCTCTGAATACGTCTCCAACCGGTAGCCCAACATCCGGGATGGAGGGTAGGAGTTGCCTATACCTCGAAGAGGTTACGGAGGACTGCCTGTCCGAAAGCACTGTCCCTGCGGGACTCCCTCTCCAGACAGTAATGGGCTGCAAAAGTCTGGCTTGAAGACCAAGTAGCAGCCCGGCAGATGTCTGCCAACGGAACAGAGCGGAGGTAAGCCACTGACGTAGCCTTCGCCCGAACACGATGAGCGGTGACTCTACCTTCCAGCACGAAGCCTGCAGCCTCGTAAGCACAAGCGATGCAGTCCGCAATCCAGATGGACAGAGTACGCTTGGAGACAGGGAGCCCCAACTTGTTGGGGTCATAAGACACGAAGAGCTGAACAGCCCTTCGGTGCCCCCGTGTACGGTCCAGGTAGAGGTTCAGCGCCCTTCTACAGTCCAGGGTATGTAGGACCATTTCAGCTCGGCTGGTGTGGCCTGGGAAAGTAGGTCGGAAGTACCACCTCCTGGTTGATGTGAAAAGGGGAAACCACTTTAGGAAGAAACTTAGGGCGAGTCCGTAGGACTACCCGGTTCTTGTAGAACCTAGTGTAAGGAGGATCAGATACCAGGGCCTGCAGCTCACTAACACGTCTAACAGAAGTGAGGGCCACCAAGAACAAGGTTTTCCAGGAAAGAAAACGAAGAGGACAGGTAGCCATAGGCTCAAAAGGCAGACAGGTAAGCCGCTGTAAAACCACATTGAGATCCCAGTTCAGGGCTGGCGGGCGCAAAGGTGGTTTAAGGAGTAGAAGGCCCCGGAGAAAACGAGCCACCAGAGGGTGGCTGGAAAGAGGCCTACCCTCCACCGGAAGGTGGTGCGCAGAAATAGCACTGAGGTGGACCTTGACCGAGTTGGACTTAAGTCCAAGATTGGAAAGGGAAAGCAAGTACTGCAATACCACTGATGCTGAACAGGAGAAGGGGTCTTGAGACTGCTGAGTACACCAGACGGAGAACAGACGCCACTTAAGAGCGTAGGACTTCCGGGTGGAAGGCCTCCTGGAGGCCAAGATGACCTCTTCCACATAGCTGGAGAGGAGCAAGGACTACCCTTTCAGCAGCCAGGCCATCAGATGAAGGGACCGAAGGATGGGGTGCAGGAGCGTCCCCTGATCCTGCGAGAGGAGGTCGGGCTGAAACCCCAGAGGAAGAGGTGTGTCCACCGCCAGCTGCAGCAGAAGCGGGAACCAAGGTTGTCTTGGCCACCGGGGAGCCACTAGGATCACCGACACCTTGTCTGAGAACCTTGAAGAGCGTCCGAGACACCAGGGGCATGGGTGGAAAGGCATACAAGAGGCCTGTGGACCATGGAATCAGAAAAGCATCCGCCGCCACCCGGAGAGGATGCGGCTGTCGAGAGCAGAATCTGGGAAGCTGTCGGTTCAGAGGACTGGCGAACAGATCCATGGTGGGGAGGCCCCACCGGAGAAAGATCCACTGAACCACAAGCGGATCCAACCTCCACTCGTGCGGTTGGAGGACCCTGCTCAGTTTGTCTGCCAGGTAGTTTTCTTGACCTGGGAGATAGACAGCTTTGAGGACGATGTTGCGATGGACGGCCCAAGAGCAGAGCTTCTGTGCTTCCTGACAGAGAAGGAAGGAGCTGGTTCAGCCTTGCTTGTTCACGTAGAACATGGCAACCTGATTGTCTGGACAAGTACTGACTGGTGAGAAATCAGGTGAGAGAAGGCTTTGAGCGCTAGGCGGATGGCTCTGAGCTCCAGGAAGTTGATCTGCTGAGCGGACTCCCAAGGAGTCCAGAGACCCTGAGTACAAGTCCCTTGGCAATGTGCTCCCCAACCCTGGAGAGAAGCATCGGTCGTCAGGACCTGAGAATGTGTAGGGGGCTGAAAAGTCACCCCAAGCACTAGGTTTGGCAGGTGAAGTCACCATCGCAGAGAGGAGACCAGCTGGTCAGAGATCTGTACGGAGTCCGCTAGGCTCCCAGTGGCCTGATGCCATTGTTTGCGAAGGCACCATTGGGCAGGTTGCATGTTCAGGCGGGCATAGGGGGTTACATGGACCGTGGAAGCCATATGGCCGAGCAGTCTCAGAAATTGCCTGGCCGAGACCAGGGAATTGCTGTGAAAGCGGCTGGCAAGATCCATGAGCCTTTGGGCCCTGTCCAGAGGCAGGAAGGCCCGCGCCTGAAGAGTGTCCAACCTGGCGCCGATGAATTCTAGATCTTGAGAGGGGAGCAAAGTGGACTTTGCGAAGTTTATGACAAATCCCAAGTGCTGGAGCAGAGCCACCGTGCGATGAGTAGCCTGAGTGGCTTCTTGGGCAGACTGGGCCCTGATGAGCCAGTCGTCCAGGTATGGGAACACAAAGAGACCCTGAAGTCTCAGATAGGCCGCCACCACTGCTAGGCATTTGGTGAACACTCTGGGGGCGGAGGATAGGCCAAAAGGCAGTACTCTGTACTGGTAATGGCATCCGTCCACCACAAACCTGAGGTATTGTCTGTGGTCTGGATGAATAAGGATATGAGTATACGCATCCTTCAGATCTAAGGAGCATAGCCAGTCTCCCTGCTGGAGGTAGGGCAGCAGGATTCCAAGGGTAAGCATTTTGAACTTTTCCTTTGCAAGGAACTTGAGGTTTCGCAAGTCTAGGATGGGCCTGAGGCCTCCTGTTCTTTTCGGAATCAGGAAGTATCTGGAATAAAACCCCTGACCCTCCAGGTGGTGGGGCACCGGTTCCACGGCTTGTTCCTGAAGACTTGCTAACTCCTGAAGGAGTAAGTCCCTGTGCAGAGGAAGTCTGGAAGGCTCCCCTGGAAAGTAGGAGGGAGGTACCTGGTGAAAATGAAGAAGATAGCCCTTTTGAACTATCTGGAGCACCCAGGTATCTGTGGTGATGTTGGACCACCTGTGGGCAAAGTGGACCGGCCGGCCTCCTGTGCTGAGAGAAACCAGTTGAGGGGGAGGGGCTATGCTGAGAAAGTCAAAAACCCCCACCCTGCTGAGCAGGGGCCGGTGGTGCAGGCTTGGGGGCTTGCTGCCTACGGGACCCATTACCCCATCCCTTGGCCTGCTTTCCCTGTGGGGGAGCTGGTAAGGCCTGATACTGAGGGTAGTATTTATAGGCAGCCCCCTTCCTCGGGTAAAAGGGCTTTTTCCCCCGAGGCCTTCTTCTTTTGAGAAGGGGCAGAGGTCTTCCTTGAGAGACGAGTCCTGGTGAGAGTCCGTCTCGATTTGTGCAGCCTTCTCATCCATGGGCTTGCCAAAGAGGTTATCACCTCGGCAGGGGACATCGACCAACTTGTCCTGCACCCAGGGCTCGAGGTCGGACGTCTGAAGCCAAGCCTGGTGGTGTCCACCGATGCCGGCCGCGGCTACTCGAGCCGAAGCCTCAAAACCATCATAGGCTGCTCGAGAGAAACTTGGAGCACTCCCGAATACCAGTAGACAAGGATTGGAACCTCTGTAAAGGTTCGGAGAGACCAGCAGAGAACCCGGCTATTTCCTTAGCCAGGTCTCGGAGATACATGCCCATGTAGAGCTGGTATGTCTGGACTCGACAAGCAAGCATAGAGCCCTGGAAGCACTTCCTACCGAGGGCATCCAGGCTTCGGGCTTCCCTACCAGGGGGCACCGAGGAGTGCATTTTTTGACTCTTCAGTCTATGCATGGCCAATTCCACCACCATGGAATGGTGCGGTAGTTCTGCCTTTTCGAACCCGGGGCTCTTGTGGACTCGATAAATGGAATAGACCCGCTTGCTTAACACCGGCGACGACGCCGGGCTCTCCCACATGCGGAAGAGAAGCCGTTCCAGCATGGGAGGAACCGGTACAATAAAGGCCTCCTTCGGGGGAGAGTCATATTGGAGGGCATCGAGTTCTTCGACTCGAGGCTCCTCCTCGGGATCCGCAGGGAAGGCCAAGGCTTTGGCCATATCCCTCACGAAGTCCGAGAACCGGGTATCCTCCGGAGGGGACAGTCTCCGAGGTTCGGACTGGGGGAGTCCGAAGGGACACACCGAGTCCAAAAGGAACCAGGTGACTCTTCGTCCTCAGATTCCCAGGCCGAATCCTCGGAGGAGGAGTCGACCGGCTCCGGTTGGGCGGGCACTGATGCCATCCGCCCTGATGCCGAGGGAGTCGGCGTCGACGACCTTGGTCCCGAACGGGAGGCCGAAGGAGACCTCGACCGAGGATCGACTCGAGCCCTCATGGACTCGAGGATCGGCTCGGTCTCCGGGGTCGACTTGGAGGTCGACATCCCGGCGGTCAGGGCAGAAGCACCAGCGAGGCCAGCGATCAATGCCCGCTGCTGGTCCAAGAAGGCAGACAAACTGCACTCCAAGGCCGTCAACCTGAGTCCGAGCTCAGGAGACCCAGCAGCGCCCGACTCGGGCCCCAACGTCTTCAGGCCCGACGTCAGGTCCTTCGGAGGCAAGTCCACGAGGACAACTGTACTTACGTGAGCGGGCAAGTCCACCTCGAGTCGAGGATGTTTTGACGGCCTCTCCGACTCCAAGGACCTGGGACGGGAATCGGGGCTATGCGACCTGGCCCTCGAGGAACCAGGAGCGTCCACCGATCGCGCCCTCACGGGTTTCTTCTTCCGATGATGCTCCCGGGTAGGAGACCCCCTTTCAGAGGAACTCCGACGATGCTCAGGACCAGAGTCCCGAGACGTTGAAGCCTCTGACGAGGTCCGAGCCCGGCCGGAGTCAGAGAAGATACGCTCCCGCTGGTGCTGCCGACTCCTCAATGCTTTTGAGGACATTTTGCCGCATGGTCCGCAGTTCATGGGGTCATGATCTGGGCCGAGGCAGCGGAGGCAGAAGTCATGAGTGTCTGTAAGAGACATAAGTTTCTTACAGAGGTCACACTTTTTGAAACCACTGGCCGCCATCGGGGGAAAAAGGGCCCCTGCGAGGTCGAACGACCGGGCAGCCAGGGAAAAAGGAAAAAAAAAAAAGCGCGAAATCTGTCACGAAGTACAAAAAAACGAAAAATAAAGGACAGACTCGCAACCGGCGTCGCGAGTCCGGGCGGGAAAAGAACCGGCGTCGAACCAAAGAAAAAACAGAAAAATAGAGAAAAATCAACTTTTCTGCGGGGATTCACAGGCAACGTCTGTAGGGCTCCGCGGAAAAAAGAAGACTGAGCAAGATGGCACCCTTGGGCGGGAAGAGGACCGCACATGCGTGCTGCAATTCCCAAAGGCTCTCTTTGAAAGCTGGGGAAAATTGTTCCGCGAGGGCTCCGTCGGCGCCGACGTCACCCATATGTGAGGACTGACTTCCTGCTTGGTCCTGGAAAAAGAGATATGCCCATAACATTCACATGAGGGATGTGAAGGAGAAAGATTCATCTTAACAAGGTGGAACCTACTTGAGAAGATATATAGAGAATCTATTCCTTCTGGCTAAAATGGTGCAGGAATGCTATCCAGTGAAATAACCAGGATGGTTGCGTGAAAAAACAGAGGATAATATCAGTCTGTAAACAGCAAGCCCTTAGTCTTGTAGAACTCTAACATGGTAAATGGACAGAAAACGCATAGGAGGAGATACCAGGGTGACCCACTGGAGGGACACAAGGGGTATCATGCGTTAGTAGAATAGGTGCTGTCCATAAAGGAGTAGAATACCATGAGGGCAAGCTGCAAGGGGGGGGAAAAAAAAAAAAAAAAAGTATATTCCTGCACGATTGGGAAACTTTGGACATTCACGCAGAAAAGGCTTATATCCTGCATTGTAACAGGAGATAACAGGGTGTGAAGAACCCTCACAGTCATGGAAAATGACTGAAGCTTTTCCCAACCATATAGAATAGTCAGACAACCCCATGCTCTCTAGCAAAGGCCCACAGTAGAAAGCTTCTGAAGATTGCAGAGAGCATCATGCAGGAGAATTAGAATATAAAACTGGCTGTAGGTCAACTCTGCTGCCAAATCCAAGAAAGTGGAGATGGCAAGAAAAGAAGACAGTGTGATAAGCCTGAAGTGATGAGGATTATCCAAGATAGAAGAAGCACTATCTTGGAATCACTATTAAGGCCAGACCGAAAGTAGTGGAAGACAGACTGGAAACTTGTGGAAAAGTACCAGTAGTCCAATTACTGAAACTCCTGCATGGGCAGCTGCTGAATGAGACAGCAGAGAAAATCTTCCTGTATAAAAGAGAGAACAGACAAGGAGAGGAGAAATTCCTTTCCCTGTCTGATGAGCTGCCCAGAGAAAAGGAGGGAAATTATTCAAGGGAAAAAACTCTACAATGGAATGAAAGGCTAGAGAAGCCCTGCAGTGATATGGAACCACTCATTCAGGGGAAACCCTGGATGAGAGGATAGAGAAACAGGAGCTGAAGGGTGACTTACCATATGGTAAGTCTGCGAAAGGGAAAAATTCATGTTGGAACAGAAAAACTATCATGGGATAGTTGTTAACTTCTCTTCTTGGTAGGAAGAAGAGGAGAAACCTGTGACCCAGAGACATGAATATCCTGACAGCTCAGTATATGTAGGAAGAAAAGGATGTCCTGAAGAAAGGAATCCATGTGTAGTTTTGAAGGAAAAAACAGTGAAAAAACTTCTGCTAAGAAGAAGTTAACTGTAGGTGTAACCTTCAGGAACCTATGGCTGCTGGGTTTGGTCAGCCTGGCTGGAGTTTGGATTCTTCAGACCAGGGCGAGGTTTCCCTTGCTTGGGAACACCTGAATAATGGGCAGGAGAAGAGTGAAACCTTTTCCTAGGGAAAGAAGGTTTTGTAGGACATTTCCTACCTACTGGGGAAGGAGAAGGCTTAGGACAGCCCCCAGAAACAGGGAAGTCAGTGGAACAATGAGCAACCTGACGTAAAGATTCCCTATTGAAGAGATTTTCTCCAGTACAAGGAGTATTACCCAGTCTTTGTTGTGCCCATCTGTTCAAGTCTGAAGCCTGGAGCCAGGCTCTACGTCGTGCTCCTATGGCTATAGCAGAGGTTCTGCTAACAGACTCAAAAGAGTCTAGAGAAGCACGAGAAAGAAACCAAGAGATATTTTGGCTATGACTAAGTAGTAAGGAATAGTCTGCAGCCTTGGGCTCTGACAGAAAAGGAGTCAAGAGATAATTTCTTTGTGACCTCCTGGAGAGACAGACTCATAAAAAATATAAGAAATTATCCTTGTTGCCAGCATAGATGTTTGGAAGGTTTGACTTCCAAAAGCATCAAGTGTTCTAGATTCACGACCTGGCGGATAAGAAGAATGCTTCTTGCTTTTTACCTTCCTCATTGCTGATTCCAATACAATGGAATGATGGGGAAGTTGAGTCTTTTGAAACCCTGGAGAGGGGGGCACCTGATACAGATCATCAGTTGCTGCAGAAGGTGAGGAAACCCTTAAAGGTGTTTCCCAGATTTTCAGAAGATCCTGCAAAGAATGATGCAAAGGAAGCATTATATTTTCCTTTTCTGCAGGAGAGCCTTGAGTGGGATCACAGCCAGGGATAGGAATAGAAAGGAATGTTGCCATGTCAAGGAGAAATTTCTGAAAAGGATCTCCAATGGGAACCATCCCTGGATAGGCTAAAGTTGAAGTAGTAGCCTGGGCAACGGAGGAAGTACTAGTCCGGTGCAGAAAAAGAGCCCCACTAGATGGATACTGGTACTGGCAGTTACGACTTGAGATAGTCAGTACTGCATCGTCCATGTCAGGTATCGACTCCAAACTAGGTATAGAAAGGAGCGATGCTGGAGAAAAAGGCATGGAAGTGGCTGCTCCCGATGTTACTACAGGAACCGGCATCGATACAGATACCGGCAGCTGTGCCGGAATCGAGGGTGATACCACCATCGAAGTAGTCATCGGAGGCTGCTCAATCGGTACCGAGGCAACCAAAAACCCCTGGTGAGTATCCTCGGTACTGTGCATCCAGAATCGATAAGCATCGGTTCCGAGACGCGTCGGTACCCAGTCTTCCAGACTAGATATCGATTCCAGACTCGGAATCAAAGGAAGCGAGTCTATCGATGCATGTCTAGAGCGTACCGATGTCGGTGGTCGTATCGGCAAAGCTGCCGATACTGGAAAGTCAATCTGGAACGTATTGATCGGTCCCAAAGGCACCGAGAACACCAGATGACGATCCCTGGCGAAGAGTGGATCACTCAACACCAGTGCCGATGCCGGGGTATCGGTACCACTTGAAGCGGATGCCACCACTGAGCATGGCTCAGGTATGTTCTGTGAGGGGTGAGCCCCAGGAACAACCTGAAACCCCTGAAAGGCTTTGGAGCCCGAAGACTCCCGCCGGGGTTTTGAAGCCAATAGGGTCTTGAGGGCAAGGCCGGAGCCGCCGTCATGCTTGGCATGAGACTTACCACTCAAGGATTGGCTAGTCTTAGACTGTTTGTGGGTTACCTGATCCTGTAGAGAAGAATTGGTCGGTGCCCTGACACTGGAAGGAAACTCAGTATCGAGGGAAACGCGAAATGAAAAATGTCTTCTCATAAGATTGTAGCCTAACGGCTCCGGAGGAAAAGGGTCAGGACCCAAACAGGTTAGACACCAGCTATTGGAGTCTAAAGAAAACTATTTCCACAGTTAAGACACTTCTTAGGAGAAGGCTCCATGGAGAGGCCTTACAGGCCTAAAAATTTAAGACAGAAAACTGAGGGAAAAACTCCCTGAGTTTGAGAAAAGAAAAAACCCACCGGCGGTACCAGTGGAGGCGGGAAAAACAGCCGCGACCACAAGAAAAAAAAAGAGAATTAAAGAAAAAATTTTCTGCGGTGACAGGACATCCTGCCGGCTCCGTGGAAAAACGAAAACTGAGGAGAGACGGTTGGAAAGGCGGGAAGGCAGCACGCAGGCGCTGAGGGATGCTCCCAAAAGCTTTGATTGGACACTGGGGAGCGTTCCCGTGCAGGCTTCGTCGGTACCGACGTACCCATATGTGAAGACTCATTCCAGCTTGTTCCTGGAGATGGTGAATATTCCCAGAGTCCTCAAATGCTGCTACACTGCCATGCATTTTGTGAAGACTCTTGGAGCAGAGGCCAGTCCGAAAGGAAGAACTCTTTACTGGAAGTATCTATCTTGGACCAGGAATCAAAGGAACTTCCTGTGATCTGAGTGGATGAGAATATGCTTGTATGCATCTCTTAGATCTAGAGAACATAGCCAGTCCTGACTTTGAAGGTATGGTAGGAGTGTCCCGAGGGAGATCATTTTGAACTTCTCAGAACAAATTTGTTTAATTCTCTGAGGTCTAGTATAGGCCTGTGTCCCCGTCTTCTTTGGAATAAGAAAATAGGGGGAGTAAAACCCCAAACCCTGTTGGGGTATGGGTACTTCAATTGCTCCTTGAGCGAGATCTGATGTGACCTCCTGCCACAAGAGGTTGATGGCAGGGGCCTGAGAATTGAACTTATTGTAGGTGGGGGCAAGTTGAGAAAATGAAGCTTGTACCCCCAGTTGTACAAAAGACAGTCCAGTTTTCTGATGTTATTTGTTGCCATCTTTTGGCAAAAATAGCATAGTCTTCCTGGAATGGTTAAGGGTTCTGGACCTTTCAGGGGCAGAATGACTAAGTTCTCTAGGTAGAAGTCAAAGACCCTGAGGGGGCTGGGTCTGTTGGGCCGGTTGAGCTCTTTGAGCTTGCGGCTTTCTTTGCTGTCTGTTCTGTTGTTACCCCTTCTGGAGAATGCCCCTTCTGGAGAACATGAAGCGGACAGTGGCTTTTGATGGGTGTAATTTGGGTAAAACCTTTTTCTTACTGAAAAAGGTTTTTTTGAATGTTTTCTTCTTTGTTGGGTTGGCTGTGGACTGACAATCTGTTCAAAGTAGTATTATCAAATTCAATCTGATTAGCCGAAGATATTTTCTCCTGTACAAGGAATGTTTCCCACCTTTTCTTGCACCCACTATTCTGATGCTTGAAGCCAAGCAATGACGACGTGCTCCTATGGATATAGCAGAGGTTCTGCTAATATATTCAAAGCAATCAAAGGTAGCACGGTTCATGAATTTAGAGACATTCTGGGCGTGCTTGACCAGAGTAAAGTAGTCTGCTCTTTTTTCCTCAGAGACACAAGAGCTAATGAGCTTAAGTCTTTTGTGACTTCTTTCAGGAACATTCCCATGTAAAGAATGTAGGAACTAATCCTGGCTGATAGCATGGAGGATTGAAAGCAGACTCCCAAAGACATTGAGTGTCCTGGATTCACGGCCTGGAGGATTAGAAGAATGTTTTAGCACTCTTGATTCTTCGCATAGCCGATTCCACTACCAATGAATGGTGTGGTAACAGTTTTTTGAAAACCGGGACAACTTGGCACTTGGTACAGTGTCAAGGCGTCAGGAATGTGAAGATATCATTAAAGGAGTTTCCCCACATTCTTAACCTCAGATCATGTAAGATCTTGTGAATGGGAAGCATAGCTGCCTCCTTGGGAGCCATAGGGTATAATTCTTTTGCCCTAGGTTCCTTTTCTGGAATCACAGTGATTGCAAGACCCTTTGCCAAATCACGTATGAAATCCTGGAAGGACATTTCTGGAGGAGACATCCTATGTTGAGGAATTGAATCCTCTAGTAGGTTTGCTCTGGTACCGGTAGAATCGTCAGAGTCATTGGAATCAGAAGACTCAAGGGCACTCTGTACCGGGTGCTCCTGTAACACATGGTATCGCTACCGCTCGAAGTCGGTAGTGAAATGCCTTGGTTCCTGATCCCCAATACCAGAGATAGACTCGAGGCTTGGCATGGGGGAAGCAGTCCTGTCAAAGCAGGTACTATCAGTACCGGTACCGATGTCAGTACCGATACCTGAACCGTCTGTAGCAGTCTTAGCGGTACCGAAGCTAAGAGGGACGCTAGACTGTGCTCAATAGCGAGGATCTATCCATCGCTCCTGCCGATGCCTGGGTGTCGGTACTGGTGAAAGTGGCTATGACCCCAGAACATGGCACCAGTAGTTCTGCAGAGGTTGAAGTCTCTGGAACATCCTGGTGCCCCATTAATTCTTTGAAGCCCAAAGACTCCCGACAGGGCTGTTTTTGCTGGTGAACCATCCCTCGAGGGCAATGCCAGAGGCATCTTGATACTTTGAAGGAGATCTACCCTTCGAGGACTGGCCAGTCTTAGAAGACTTAAGTTTAGTTAGCTGAGATCCATGGGAGGAAGATGAAGCCCTGGAAGATAGATGCAACTGACATATCTGCAGCAAAAAGGGTACCGAATCTTGCAGCTCTATTCTGCAGGCCCCTTTTGGTCATCCTCGTACAGGAGAGACTCTGTTAGACAAATGTTCAGAACCTAAACATTTTAGACACCAATCATGGGTGTCGGTGACAGAAATGGTACCGCCACACTAAGCATTTTTTGAAACCACTAGCTGGTTTCTCCATGCCTGAAGAAAAGTGGGCCTAGTGCCCAAAATGGCACCTAGCACCAGAAACAGGGGAAAGACCCCTGAAGAAATACAAGTTTGGTTTTTTTTAAGAAAGAAACAGGTGGTACTGGTAGGCATCGAATGAAGGCAGTACGCCTAAAGTCCAACACTCAATCAAATGTGGAAAGTGATAAAAGTCACACTACTTCAACAATCTATTCTGTGATACTCTGTGATATTCATAAATAAAACTACCCGTAGTGGTTAACAGGTCTCAGATCAGGGGCTGTAAAAGCAATAGCTTATAGCTTAGAACTTTGAAATAAGCCCTGTTCGCATCACCGACCTTTTACCACCACCACCTACAGGATTCATCACAAGCAGAGGTTGATTATACTAGAACGTTGGATCTATCGATTGGATTCAGTAATTCCCCAAGGATTAAACAGCAGAATCGAATGGGAACATTGTCTCTAATCAATTCGCATTTAAAGCACCCGTACTCCACCATAAATAGCAGTTCCGCATGCGCGGCGTCTTCACCACCTATAGACTAGTTACAAAGACTTGTCGGAAAGATTGAACACGCTGGTGGAGATGAGTTTGGTTCTAGTGCGGTAAGAAACAGAAACAACATCTTATCAATATTTGTGGATAGTCGGAAAGTTTTATTCTCAGTTATGATTACTATTTTGGAAGTGAGAACCCAATAAACTTCTATAATCGCTTTGTTTTAGCATGGCTGAGGCGACCCCCTGAAGAAACCGTTGCCGGTGAAACGCAAACTAAGCGCGGCTGATGGCGTTGGGGATACAGCCTTACACTAGACTAACAAGTTAAGCGAATCTTTAATTATTTAAGTATTTATTTAAACACATATCCCGTAGGTGGTGGTGGTAAAAGGTCGGTGATGCGAACAGGGCTTATTTCAAAGTTCTAAGCTATAAACTATTGCTTTTACAGCCCCTGATCTGAGACCTGTTAACCACTACGGGTAGTTTTATTTATGAATATCACAGAGTATCACAGAATAGATTGTTAAAGTAGTGTGATTTTTATCACTTTCCACATTTGATTCAGAGTGTTGGACTTTAGGAGTACTGGATTTGGCTCTGAGCGAGAAGACCATTACTGAATTTGCGTAGCATCGAATGAAGGCAGACACGACCACAAAAAAAAATAAATAAAAGGAAATTTTCTGCGGTGACAGGGTACACGTCCTGTCAGCTCTTCAGAAAACAAAGAACTGAAGTGAGAGAGGTACAGAGGTGGGAAGGCAACACGCATGTGCTGTGGGATGCTCCCAAAAGCTTTCCTATTGGACACTGGGGAGTGTTACCACACAGGCTCTGTCTGTACCGAGGATACCCATATGTGAAGACTACATTCCTGCTTGTTCCTGGAGATAGTCCAAATATCCTTCAAAAAGACTTCCTGCTGATCACCCAAAGTAGCAGGGGCCAACAAAACCTGAGAGGAATTGAGGGCCTCCTTAACATGAGCTACCTGTGGGAGAGGAACATTTCCCACTAGCACACCCAAACTACGAGAACCCTCAATTGTTAAATTAGGTTGAAACCCCCCCCCAGCCGAAACAGGCAAAGAACGTCAATAAACCTGAAGCACCAGTGTTGGATAGCAAGGGAGGGATATCACCCCCCTTCTAACTAGAGAAGACAAACTACCAGTGAAAGGAAGGACGCACCTTCCGGGTCTCTTAGCAAGTACCACATGTTTGTCCATGAGACCCACTGACTTCGGTCTTAGATGGATACATAGTATTCACACTACTCATCTTCTGCTTGCCCATACCACAGTCCAGTCCAATCTAATGCTCCTCTGCCTGCTGAAGGCAAAGAGTGCTAGTGATAATCCAATCCAGAACTGTAGCCACCAAGTCAGTGTTCTAACCTAGAAGCTACTCCTTTCACTCCACAGCAAGACCCAGCAGCCCAAGGAGGAAGTGAAGAAAACCACTTAAACACCCACAAAAAAAACCTCTCCTGCTCCTATAAGCAAAGGAGTCAAGGGGACTGTACCAGAGGCCCACTAGCCAAACCAGACAGAACCACAACTCTAGGCTGACTCCTTGGAGGAGGGGGGAGGATGTACAATACTGTGCAAAGACAGACCTAGAGTCAAACTTAAATAGTACCCAACTTTTTTTTTTTAGATTTAATACTATTGAGTCCAACTCAATAGTAATACTATAGCTTCAAACTCTTCCAAATTTACTAAAAAAGGCAAGACCAGCCTTCTGTAGAATGGAGAAGCCATGCTTGCCCCACAAAACCTTCAGAAGCCCTGTTTATCCAATAGGGGAGGTATCCTGTGCTTTAGTAGCCCAAAAATACAAAGGATGGTCGTGCACGCTGAAACATTTGAAGCACAACTGCCAGTCTCAGCCTTCCAAAAAAGGTACTCCTCACAGGATCTAACACCTATAGCCGCCTAGCTGGCTAGTCATGTTTCTGCTATTGAATTTTTTTTGGGGGGGGAACTCTGGCTAAGCCATATCCAAAGAAAAATGGTAGCTCTGCCCAAACAAGCTGCTTTCAGCACAGGGTCAGCCAACTAGAGTATATGGCCAAATTTGAGGACTGCTGCCTTCAAATTAGTCAAGTATTTTTTCCTTTGTTATAAACTTAGAGCTAGGCTTGGCTCCTTTCTAACATGAATAGGGTCAACCCACAGAAAGGAGGACCCAAAATGGCAAATGTCACACACACACTTTTTTTAAACTCCAACGAACAGAAAGCTCCCAAGAAAAAAGTATGTCACCCAACATTTTAACATGGAATTCACTTGTCCTCTCATGCTGTTCAGCAAAGAGTGCATAAGACAGCAGTCCCATTCCCCCCCCCCCCCCCCCCCCCGGGCACTATACAGTCTCTTCCCGACTCAAGACAGAATTGAAGTAAAAACAGTGAAGGTTTGCAGCCAAAACTCTTAACCAGGAAAGGCACAATCACCTACTGAAGAAAACCACCACAAACAGTCTGCAGCTCAAGGACTCGCAGGGTATACACACAGTAAGGAAATAGAAAGGGCATTTGCTGTGGCAGCAGAGCAATCTGCAAGTCCCCCACCAGGAAAAGCAGCACTAGAACACAGTCGGCTCCCCACTGAACAGGACCAGTGGCATAGTTATCCCCTTGCACATTATTTCATTTATTATTTGTAATATAAGCTATTGCCATTGCCTTACCATCACCTGAAGTTTGGCAAGCTAACTTCCAGAAAAGATGACCCTCCCTAGTTATGGAAAGCAGCAGGGGGGGTGGGGAAGGACCTGGCACCACCAGGTTCTGCACCCCAGGGCTAACTACCAGCAAATTGACAATACATGCCCTTATTATCCTTATTCTTACAATCCAATTCAGACTGCATTGTATGAAACAACCTCCATCTGCTGGAGGCTGAGAAATTCTGGCGAGAGACTGCAGAGATCCATTTGTACGATGTCATCAAAAGATCAAGCCAATGATTCTCAGTCTCCATCTGCTGGTAGGCATGCATAACTCATGCATCTGGACAGGACTGGATGCACTATAAGGAAATCTGTTTCTACATATTACAATTCAATACCAGAAGAATACCAATAATATTTGGTAGACATCTCACATCAATGACAGCTGGTAGCAAATTCTCAGGTCCATAACCAGAGGATTATAGAATGCAGCCTGCTGCATGTTCGCTGACAGAGAAAGCATAGTTACTCACCTGTAACAGGTGATCTCTGGGAACAGCAGGAATCAGTCCTCACATATGGGTATCGTCGGTACCGATGGAGCCTGTGCGGGAAGGAGAAATTTCACTTACGTTAATGTCCTTTCCTGGAATACTGCTAGACCAGTCCAGACAAGCGGGTTATGTTCCCCTGCTAGCAGATGGAGACAGAATAAACACTCCAGAGCTGTGATTGGTTGGGCTCTGGGTGACATAGGAGTGCCCCTAGAGGACCTAGTCAGTCTTGACAAGCACCAACATTAGGAGAAAACTTGACTAACTCACTCAACTATGTACAGGTAACAAATTCAATTAAAACCCTCAACTCTAACCAGGAAGGGTAGAGAAGGATCAAACATCATTCCTTGGAGAAAAACTCTGAATCCACTGTTGTGGACTCTCTCTGGAATATGTAATTGCTTGCGTCTTAAGTAAGAAGAACGTCGGCTCCTCTGCACCAGCAGTCGTGACACTGACAATGGGGTGGGTTCTGGACTGATCTAGCAGTATTCCAGGAAAGGAAGTTAACGGTAAGTGAGATTTCTCCTTCCAGTTCCTACTGCTAGATCAGTCCAGACAAGCGGGAAGTACCCAAGCTAATGAACCCCAGGGTGGGCAGAGCCCCGCTGACAGCACACTAGCCCCAAAACTGTCCTCAGGTGCCTGAAAGTCCAGGCAATAATGCTGGACAAAAGTAGACAAGGAAGACCAGGTTGCTGCTTGACAAATATCAAGAGGGACTACGTGTGATCGCTCGGCCCAAGACACAGCCTGAGCTTGAGTCAAGCGTGCACGAAAACTGGCAGGCACTGGCTTGCCTTGCAGAATATAGACTGATTCAATGGTATGGCGCAACCATCTGGTAATAGTAGATTTTGAAGCTGCCATACCTCGGCGTGGTCCCGCAAAATGCACAAAGGTCTTGTGAAAAGAATTGGAGACTGCCATAGCAAAGGAGAATCCTTTTGAGATCAACTGCCTGGAGATTCTTGGAACGAACGGAACATTGTTCCTTAGAAAAGGCAGGCAACAAAAGAGGATGATTGACATGAAAAGGAGTAATCACCTTAGGCAAGAATGAGGGAACAGTGCGAAGGGATACTTCCTCTGCAGGGGATGACAAATACGGGTCCCTGCAAGAGAGCCTGCAGTTCCGAAATGCGACGAGCTGAAATTATAGCCACTAAGAAAACCATCTTAAGTGTCAAATCAGTTAAGGTAACTTCCTTTAGAGACTCGAAGGGTGGAGACATCAAGGCCCGTAGTACCAAGACAAGATCCCAAGCAGGGACAACTGGACGGACCAGAGGATGTAGAAGCTCGACTCCTTTAAGAAAACACAACACATAGATTGGTCCCCTATAACACATCAGTGCTGAGATGTGTGCCCGTAGAGTGCCAATAGCTAAGCCTTTGTCGAGGCCCTCGAAGAAAGGTAAGAATGTCTGGAATTTCTGTATTCCAAGGAGAAAGATGTTGAGTACACCAGGACCCAAACACTTGCCAAACCCTAGCATATGCTAACTACAGACAAACGGCGAGCGTTGAGGAGAGTCGACACTACCTTGGAAGAGTAACCCTTAGGGGCTAATCTACGGCGCTCAAGAGCCAAGCCGTAAGCATCTAGGGAGTTGAATCTTCCATCGAGATATGTCAGTGCCTGAGAAGTCTGAAGGGAGCTTGTAGTCGCAGAGGAGGGACTTGAGATAGTTTTATGAAATCAGCATACCATGGTCTTCTAGTTCAGTCCAGGATCACTAAGATTACTGGGTCGTGGTGTTCCCTGATCCGTTGCAGGACTCTTTCGATCATTGGCCAAGGTGGGAATACAGAGCAACTGGTGTTTCAGCCATGGTTGCGCCAAGGCATTTATGCCTTGAGATCCGTGTTCCCTCCAGCAACTGAAGATCGGAACCTTCGCATCCGTGGCTGACGCCATGAGATCTACTTTCGGCTGCCCCCACTTCTGGACTATAGTCTGGAACGCTTGTGGGGCCAGTTCCCATTCGCTGAGATTGAGAGTGTCGGCTTAGAAAATCCACCTTCATGTTGCTGGTCCCCGCTATATGCAATGAGAGCCTGAAGGTTCCTTTCTGCCCAAGGGAAGAGAAGGGACATCTCCAATACCCCCTGTGCACTTGGTGCCACCCTGGCGTTTGAAGTAGGACACTGCAGTGGCACTGTTGCACAGGATCCAAAGAGCTTGTCCCTGTAGGAACCAGTGAAACTTCAGTAAGGCGAATCGAGCTGCTCTCGCCTCAAGCCTGTTGATCGCCCATTGCACCTCGCACGTCATCCAAGTTCCTTGCACCGAGTACAACAGTGTGCTCCCCATCTGGACAGACTGGCTTCGGTTGTCAACAAGATCCAGCGTGGGTTTTCCAACGGTACTCACCTGAGGAGATTATGAGATGCAAGCCACCACTGTAGACTGTGCCAGACCTGCAGCAGTAATGGGAGACGGGTCTGGTAGTCTGTCACTGGGAACCATCTGGAAAGCAGAGCAGCCTGTAGACCGCACATGTGAGCCTTTGCCCAAGGCACGAGCTCGATGGTGGCGGTCATGGATCCAAGGGGGGTTCTTTGGGCCAAAATACTTTGGAACTGAGAAGTCAGCTTTAGGAAATGGGCTTGAGTCAGGAATACACACCCTTGAGAGGTATCGAAGCGTGATGCGAGAAATTCGCTCTCTTGAGATGGAGGCAAGTATTGGTGTGGTTGATCACCCAACCAAGTTGCTGTAGGAAGACCACTACTGTGGAAAGAGTTGTGAGCCTCTGGGAGTCCGCATGAATGAGCCAATCATCCAAGTACAGGTGTACTCTGATTCCCTGCTTGCATAAGGCTGCTGCCACAACCACCATCACCTTCACCTTTGAGAAGGTTTGAGGTGCTGAGGCTAGGCCAAAGGGCATTGCCCGAAACTGCAAAGGCTGGCCAAGGACTAAAAAACGCAGGAAGAGCTGGAAGTCTTCTCGAATGGGAATATGAAAATATGCTTCTGCTAGATCCAAGGATGCTAGAAACTCTCCCCGGTGTACTGAGTGAAGGACTGACTGTAGGGTCTCCATCCGGAAGTGTGGTACTTGAAGGCTGCGATTTACGCCTTTGAGGTCCAAAAGTGGACGAAAAGAGCCACTTTCTTGGGCACCATGAAATTGATGGAACAGCCTAGCGCTCTAACAGATGGACTGGACAAATGGCTTTTAAGGAGAGGAGCTTCTGAATGGTAGTTTGAATGGCCACTTGTTTTTCCACATCGTGAATGGGTTGGCAACATTCGAGAGAATAGCCGTGAGAAATTATGTTGAGGACCCACTGATCTGAAGTTACGTGTGCCCACTGCTGAGAAAAAGGAGCCAACCGCCCCCCCAAACAGGCGGAGGCATCTCAAGTGGGTGTCTTGTCCCGTCAGCGGGAAGGACGGGAGGTTCCCGTAAACTTTGCTGGACCTGAATAGGAGTCAGTTCCTTTGCGGGCTCCCCGAAAAGACTGCGAACTTTGAAGCGATTGGTAGGAGTGGATACGTTGCTGGTCCCTTCATCTGCAAGAGACAGAGAAAATACTGACTAGGTCCTCTAGGGGCACTCCTATGTCACCCAGAGCCCAATCACAGCTCTGGAGTGTTTATTCTGTCTCCATCTGCTAGCAGGGGAACATAACCCGCTTGTCTGGGCTGGTCTAGCAGTATGAACTGGAAAGAGTAGTTACTCACCTGTAACAGGTGTTCTCCAGGAGCAGCAGGAATCAGTCCTCACATATGGGTGATGTTGGTACTGACAGAGCCCTCGTGCGGAGCATTTCCCTAGCTTTCAAAGAAAGTCTTTGGGAATGCAGTGCGCATGCACAGTCCCCTTCCCGCCCAAGGGTGCCATCTTGCTCAGTCTGATGACATAGCTAAAAGACAGCAAACAAAATGAATCATATGACTGCAACTCCAAGGGGAGGAGGGAGGGTCGTGAGGACCGATTCCTGCTGCTCCTGGAGAACACCTGTTACAGGTGAGTAACTACTTTCTCCAGGACCAAGCAGGAAGTCAGTCCTCACATATGGGACTCCCCAGCTTCAGGCTACTGGGAACCCAAGCTGTAAAATAAGCTCCCACTAGAGCGTCAGCATTTGTGAAAGAATCCTTTGAGAATGTCCCCATACAGTAGCCCAACACAAGGGCCAGAGGGTAGGAGTTGCCTAAACCTCAGAGATTATGGAGTACCGCCTGTCCAAAAGCACTGTCCCTACAGGACTCCCTCTCGAGGCAGTAGTGAGCCGCAAAAGTCTGGCTTGAAGACCAGGTAGCAGCCTGGCAGATGTCTGCCAACAGAACAGATTGGAGGTAGGCTACTGACGCGGCCTTTGCCCTGACATTGGGCTGTGACTCGACCCTGCAAGGAAAGCTGGCTGCCTTGTATGCCCAGGCGACACAATCCGCTACCCAAAGGGACAACGTACGCTTGGAAACAGGCAACCCCAGTTTATTAGGGTCAAAAGATATGAAGAGCTGAGCAGCCCTTCGATGCCCCTGCGTACAGTCTATGTAAAAGGACAACGCCCTTCTACAGTCCAGGGTATGCAGGACTGTTTCAGCCTGGCTGGCATGCGGCCTGGGGAACTACCCTTTCAGCAGTAGGCCATCAGATTGAGGTTGGGGTGCAGGAGAGATCTCTGGTCCTGTGACAAGAGGTCATGATGCACCCCCAGGAGGGAGTGGAGTGTCCACCGCCAACTGCAGGAGTGGAAACCACAGCTGCCTCAGCCATCTGGGGGCTACCAGAATCAGAGAGGCTTTGTCCTGAAGAACCTTGAACAAGGTTTGGGCCACTAGAAGCATGGGAGGAAGTGCATTACAGTAGGCCCGTAGACCAAGAGATTAGAAAGGCATCTGCTGCTATTTGCAGAGGATGTGGTTGTCTGGAACAGAACCTGGGTAGCTGACGGTTCATTGGACTCGCAAAGAGATCAATGGTTGGAAGACCCCATCTTAGAAAGATCTCTTGAACCACCAGAGGATTCGACTGCCATTCGTGAGGCTGTAGAATCCTGATCAATCTGTCTGCCAGGCAATTTTCCTGGCCAGGCAAACTGCCTTGAGAAACATGTGTTTGATTGCCAATGAGCACAGGGCCTGTGCCGCCCGACACAGAAGTTTGGAGCCTGTGCCCCCTTGCTTGTTCACGTAGAACATTGCCAACTGATTGCCTGTCTGAACTAAGACAGACTGGTGAGAGAGGACATGAGAGTCTGTAGAGCTAAGCGGATAGCTCACATCTCCAACAGATTGATCTGCTGTGTGGACTCCCCAGGATACCAGAGGCCCTGAGTGCAAGCCCCCTGGCAATGTGCACCCCAGCCCTGAAGGGAAGCATCGGTTGTCAGCACCTGTGTGTGGGGAGGTGCCTGAAAAGGTACCCCCTGGACCAGGTTTGGGAGATGCAGCCACCACCGTAGGCAGGTGGTCAGCAGTTTGGACACCCTTATCTTGTCTTTCAAGTTGCCTGTGGCTTGCACCCACTGAGCTCTGAGGCACCACTGAGCAGGTTGCATGTGCAGGCGGGCATTCAGAGTTACATGGACTGTGGATGCCATGTGGCCCAAGAGCCTTAGGATGTTTTTGGCAGAGACCACAGAACCGCTCTGGAACTGATTGGCCAATGCTATCAGTCTGTGGGCCCTGTCCTCAGGCAAATAAGCCTTCGCCTGGAGGGTATCCAATCTTGCCCCTATGAACTCCATGTCCTGTGAGGGGAGCACAGTGGACTTTGCGAAGTTTACCACGAAGCCTAGATGCTGAAGAGAAAGTGCAAAAGGTGGCCTGGCCGGCCTCCTGTGGAGACTGACCCCTGAGGAGCCAGTCGTCCAGGTATGGAAAGACAAAGATGTCCTGGTTTCTGAGACAGGCCGCCACCACCGCCAGGCACTTGGTGAAAACCCTGGGGGCGGAGGTGAGGCCAAATGGAAGTACTCTGTATTGAAAATGATTTCCTCCCACTACAAATCTGAAATATTGTCTGTGGTCTGAATGAATGAGGATGCGCGTATAAGCATCCTTTAGGTCTAAGGAGCATAGCCAATCTCCCTACTGGAGGTAGGGCAGCAGTATCCCAAGGGTAAGCATCTTGAACTTTTCCCTCTCCAGGAACTTGAGATTTTTCAAGTCTAGGATGGGCCTGAGGCCTCCTGTCCCTTTTGGTTCCAGAAAGTAACTTGAATAGAAGCCTTGGCCTCTCAGGTGGTGAGGCACCAGTTCCACCGCCCGCTCCTTTAGAAGACTTGCCAACTCCTGAAGGAGGTTCCTGTGAAGAGGGAGTTTTGGAGGCTCCCCTGGAAAATAGGAGGGGGGTAACTGGTTGAAGTGGAGCAAATAGCCATATTGGACTATGCTCACCCAGGTATCCCCTGTTATGGCTGACCACCTGTGGGCACACAGTGTCAGCTGGCCTCCTGTGCTGAGAGGAGAGGCTATGCAACAGGAGTCAAAACCCTGCTCCCTGCTGTGCAGGAGCCGGAGCTGATGGCTTGGGGGTTTTCTGCCTATGGGGCCCATGTCCCTGCACCTTGGCCTGCTGAACCTGATGGGGAGCTGAAGAGGCCTGAAAATGAGGGTAGGATTTGTAGGCAGTAGCCTTCCTCAGGTAAAAGGGCTTTTTTTCCCCCGAGCCCTTCTGAGAAGGGGCAGAGGTTTTCTTGGACAGCCTGACTCGAGGTCTACAGCCTTTTCAGCCATGGGTTTGCCAAGAAGGTTCTCACCTCGGCAGGGGACAACCAACTTGTCCTGTACCCATGGCTCGAGGTGCACAGATGCCAGCCACAGCTACTCTGGCTGAAGCCTTGAAGCCATCATAGGCTGCTCAAGAGAAACTGAGCACTCTCGAATCCCCGATGACAAAGACTTAAACCTCTGCAAAGGTTCCTTGGAGAGGCCAGCTGAGAACCCAGCAATCTCCTTTGCCAGGTCCTGAAGGTACATGCCCATGTACAACTGGTAAGTCTGGACACGGCACGCCAGCATAGAGCCATGGAAGCACTTTCTACCAAGGGCATCCATGTTCCGGGCCTCCCGACCGGGGGGCACCAAGGAGTGCATCTTCTGATTCTTCAGACGATGCATGGCTGATTCCACAACCATGGAGTGCTGCAGTAGCTGTGCCTTCTGGAACCCAGGGCTCTTACGGACTTGATAAATGGAATCGACCTGTTTGCTGAGAACTGGCACCAAGGCTGGTACCTCCCACATGCGGAAGAGCAGCCGTTCCAGCATCGGAGGAACCGGTACAGTAAAGGCCTCCTTAGGCAGCAAGGCTCCTCCTTGGGATCTGCGGGGAAGGCCAAGGCTTTGGCCATGTCCTGCACAAAGTCTGAGAACCAGGTATCCTCTGGTGGGGACTGTCTGAGGCTCAGATTCCGGCGAGTCTGATGGGACGTACTGGGTCCGGAAAGTATCCGGGGACTCCTTGTCCTCCGTCTCCCACTCTGACCCCTCCGAGGAATCGAGTGGCTCTGGCCAGGCGGGCACCGATGCCATCTGCCCTGATGCCAAGGACACTGGTGTGGACTACCTCTGCCCCGAGTGGGAGGCTGAGGGGGACCTTGGCTGAGGATCAACTCGGCCTCCGGGGTCGACTTGGACGTCGAGGTCCCAGTGGTCAGGGCAGATGCACTGGTCAAACCGGCAATCAGTACCTGCTGCTGCTCCATGAAGGCAGCCAAGCTGCACTCCAAGGCCGTCAACCTGAGACTCAGCAGCCCCCGACGGCATCGGTCCTGACATCGGCTCCCCCGGAGGGGAGTCTGAGGACAACAGCACTCACGTGACTCAGGGACTCTGGCTCCACTCGAGGCAACTTGGCAGGCCTGTCCGACTCCGAGGACCCGGGACGACAGTCGGGGCTAGGCGACCTGGCCCTCGAGGAGCCAAGAGCATCCACCGATGCCACCCTCGCAGGTTTCTTCTTTCTTTCTGTGTTCCCTTGAAGGAGACCCCCTTTCAGAGGAGCCTCGACGGTGCTCGGGGTCAGACTCCAGAGATGTCGAGGCCTCTGACGAAGTCCAGCCGGACGTGGAGTCAGAAAAGAGTCTCACGCTGATGTTGACAGCTCCTCAGCGCCTTAGAGGACATTTTGCTGCACGGGACACAGACCACCGGGTCATGGTCAGGCCCGAGGCACTAGAGGCAGCAGTCATGTGTCAGTGAGAGACAGCTTCTTACACAGATCACACTTCTTGAACCCACTGGCAGCCATTGGGGGAAAAAGGGCACCTGCAAGGTGAGAAGACCAGACTGCCAGTGAAAAAGAGAAGACGAAAAACTTAGCTCTGGGCTCGATACCGGTGTACCAGGCGAAACGGGCAAACACACAAATCCATGCAGGAAAATCAACTTTTTACCAGGTGACGACATCCGTTGGGCTCTGCAGAAAAAAAGAAGACTGAGCAAGGCGCATGCATGCTGCATTCCCAAAGGCTTTCTTTGAAAGCTGGGGGAAATGCTCTGCATGAGGGCTGTGTCGGCGCTGATGTCACCCATATGTGAGGGCCGACTTCCTGCTTGGTCCTGGAGAATGCTCCCAGTATCAAACAGGAAAGCACAGTTACTTACCTGTAACAGGTGATCTCTGGGAACAGCAGGAATAAGTCTTCACATTAGGGTACGTCAGTACCGATGGAGTCTGTGCGGGAACGCTTCCCAGCATCCAATCAAGAGCTTTTGGAAGCATCCCCCCATGCCTGCGTGCTGCCTTCCCGCCTTTCCTAACTGCCTCTCCTCAGTTAAGTTTTAAGGCAGAGAGAGGCAGAGAGAGGCAGAGAGAGGCAGAGAGAGGCAGAGAGAGGCAGAGAGAGGCAGAGAGAGGCAGAGAGAGGCAGAGAGAGGCAGAGAGAGGCAGAGAGAGGCAGAGAGAGGCAGAGAGAGGCAGAGAGAGGCAGAGAGAGGCAGAGAGATGCAGAGAGAGGCAGAGAGAGGCAGAGAGAGGCAGAGAGAGGCAGAGAGAGGCAGAGAGAGGCAGAGAGAGGCAGAGAGAGGCAGAGAGAGGCAGAGAGAGGCAGAGAGAGGCAGAGAGAGGCAGAGAGAGGCAGAGAGAGGCAGAGAGATACAACTCCTGGGGAGGTGGGTGAGTCGTGAAGACTTATTCCTGCTGTTCCCAGAGATCACCTGTTACAGGTAAGTAACTGTGCTATCTCCAGGAACAAGCAGGAATGAGTCTTCACATATGGGGACTCCCAAGCTAAGATGCCTGGAGTCCCAGCATGTCAGATTGGAACATGCTATCCCCCACAACGCCAGGCATCCTGAGGATGGAGGGTAGGAGTTGAAAAAGAAAGGCGCTGTAGAACAGCTAACCTAGCATAGGACTGCAGACAAGGAGTCCATGTGTGGATGATAATCATCATCAATGATATTGAAAGAAATATTGCAATATGGACCTCCCCTAACAGGATTACAGAGCAGTAAGGAGGTTTATGGGATCTACTGGGGAACCCAGTAGAGGAACCTCAAGGGGGACCTCACTGTGAAGTGGAGGTAATAAACCTGTAGGAAAAACAGTGGAGGTCAGATTCCTGAAAGGTAAGAGGGAACCCCAGTAATAACTGGGGTAGTACAAAAACGGTGGGCCTTCAGCGGAAGGCTTTATGACAAAAGCCGAACTCTTTTGGCAACAGAGTGGCTGACCCTTAGGAGCAAAAAGAGAAGGCTGACCGATTTGGACAAACAGGCACAGTCCTTGTGTGAGGAACAAGGTATGGAAACCCCTTGTATCCCAAAAAGAAAGGACAAATGCCTGAGGCGTTAGAGCCTGTGATTAACTGAAGATCCGCAATGTCTCTCCTAACTGGAGTCAGCTAGGAGAAATACTGGAACATGGAGAGCTTCAGAGGTACCTAAAATATCTCGATATATTATCTTGAGATATTTTATTATTGGTAGATATGTATCTGCATATTTTTCTACCTGACTGTCTAGACTCATATAGCTATATGATTCTGATAGATGGGCTTTACCCATACCTATGCTATCCAGCATGTTTGGGGTTCTACATGCACAACCACTTTCTGTGGTAGTTAACTTCCACCATAACCTTGAGGTATATATATACACAGACATAATATATCTATAGTGAGATATGAAAAAGCATAAAATACACAAATGATAGACATCTGTAAGATGTCTGCTATAGATATGAATATATATGCCTTTATATGGGTGTCCGCAAAGAAGCAGACAGATATGCCCAGAGAACGGTATTCACATAGGCAATGTGGAGAGGAAAGATTCATCTAACAAGAAGGTGGAACCTACTTGAAAAGAGAGAATCTATTCCGACTGGTTATGAGCTACAGGGATGCTAGCTAGTGAAAAAAACCAGGACGGTTACGTGAAAAGCAGAGGATGATATCAGTCTGCAGCCAGCAAGTCCCGAGTATTCCAGAACTCTAGCATGGTAAGTGAACAGAAGACGCATAAAAATGAGATACCATGCTGACCTAAGGGCAAAAAGGTATCATGTGTTCTTACCATGAGGACGAGCTGCAAGGAGAAAAAGCATATTCCCGAATGGAAATACTATGGACCAAAGCAGGGAACTGGCAACTCCTTGAGCTTTCACGTAAGAGAAGACCTGTCCTTTATATTAAAAAAGGAGATAGTGAAAAAAGGGAGAACCTTTCTAGTCATGGGAGACATGACTGAAAAAGCCTTTTCCAACCATCTAGGATAGCTGTTGGAGAAAAAACCCCATGCTTTCTAGCAAGGGCCCATAGTGGAGAGCTTCTCTGTAGAATTGCAGAGAGCATGATGCAGGAGAATGAGGAGATAGAACTGGCTGCTGGAGAGCCAGTACCTATGTAGACTATGCTGCCAAACCCAGGGGAATGGAGATGGCAGAAAGAGAAGACAATCCAACAAGCCTGTAGTGAAGTTTCCAAGACAGATGACAGCACTGACTTGGAGCCACTACTAAGACCAGACAGAATGTTAGTGGAGGACAACCTGGTTGCTGGTGGACAAGAACCAGTGGTCCAAACATTAAGGCTCCTGCATAGGCAGCTGCTTGCCAGACAGCAGAAAGAATCTGTTTAAAAACAGAAAGGACAGAACAGGAGTAGAAAACTCTGGACATGTCTGATGAACTGCCTCAAAGCAAGATTGAAAAAGAGTTAACTCAGAGGAAACTCCGCACTGGAAAAGTAACAAAACTAGAGAGGCTGAAGAAAAAGCCCTCCAGTGAAGCAATACTGCTCTTACAGGGGAAAAACTTGGTAAGAGGGTAAAGAGAATGGAGCTGAAGACAACTTACAAAGTAGTAAGTCTATAGAAAGGAAAAATAAAAAATAAAAAAAAAGAGACATGCTGGCACAGGAAACTATTGTTTGATAGTGGTTAGACCTCTTTCCCTAGCAGGAAGAGGAGAACCCTGTGACCTATAGGCATGAACATCCTGACAGCTCATAGAACATAGAAAAAATGGATGTCTTTTGGGAAGAGATCCATGTCTAGGGTTTAGAATGAAAGCAGTGGATTGCCTCTATTGAGAGGAAGCAACTGCAGATTCTAACCCCAAGAGTCACAAGCATCTGATGATTGATCAGAAACCCTGCGGTTGCTGGGTTTGCTGAGCCTGGTGAGAGGTTGAATTCTGCAGACCAGGAAGAGTAGTTACTCACCTGTAACAGGTGTTCTCCAGGAGCAGCAGGAATCAGTCCTCACATATGGGCGACATCGGTGCCGCCGGAGCCCTCGTGCAGAGCATTTCCCCATCTTTCAAAGAAAGCCTTTGGGAATTGCAGTGTGCATGCGCGGTCCCCTTCCCGCCCAAGGGTGCCATCTTGCTCAGTCTGATGACATAGCTAAAAGACAGCAAAAAAATTAGCAAAAAATCATATGACTACAACTCCAAGGGGAGGAGGGAGGGTTGTGAGGACTGATTCCTGCTGCTCCTGGAGAACACCTGTTACAGGTGAGTAACTACTTTCTCCAGGACCAAGTAGGAAGTCAGTCCTCACATATGGGACTCCCCAGCTTAAGGCTACCAGAGACCCCAAGCGGAAAAAATGAGCTCCCTCTAGCTTGTCAGTACATAAGGAAGGAATCTTCTCTGAGAACACCCCCGACCGGTAGCCCAACACCAGGGCCGGAGGATAGGAGTTGCCTAAACCCCAAAGAGATAATGGAGTACTGCCTGTCCGAAAGCACTGTCCCTGCGGGACTCCCTCTCAAGGCAGTAATGGGCCGCAAAAGTCTGGCTTGAAGACCAAGTAGCGGCCCGGCAGATGTCTGCCAACGGAACAGAGCAGAGATGAGCCACTGACGCAGCCTTCACCCTGACACGATGAGCCGTGACTCGACCCTCCAATGAGAGGCCGGCTGCCCCATAAGCTCAGGCGATACAGTCAGTGACTCATATGGACAAAGTATGCTTGGAGATGGGTAACCCAACTTATTGGGGTCAAAAGAAACAAAGAGCTGAACAGCCCTGCAATGCTCCCGCGTACGGTCAAGGTAGAAGGATAACACCCTCCTACAGTCCAGGGTATGCAGGACCATCTCAGCCTGGTTGGCATGCGGCCTGGGAAAGAAGGTCGGAAGAACCACCTCCTGATTGAGGTGAAAAGGGGAGACAACCTTAGGAAGAAACGTAGGGTGAGTCCGTAAGACTACCCTATTCCTGTAGAACATAGTGTAAGGGGGATCAGACACTAGTGCCTGCAGTTCACTCACTCGCTTAGCAGAGGTAAGAGCTACCAAAAACAAGGTTTTCCAGGAGAGAAAACGGAGAGGGCAGGTAGCCATAGGTTCAAATGGCAGACAAGTAATCCACTGTAAGACCACATTCAGATCCCACTCAGGGGCTGGTGGACGCAAAGGAGGCTTAAGCAGGAGGTGGCCTCTGAGAAAACGAGCCACCAAAGGGTGGTTGGAAAGAGGCCTTCCATCCACCGGTGAGTGGTGTGTTGAGAGAGCACTGAGGTGAACCCTGAGAGTTGGACTTTAGGCCTAGATTGGAGAGGTAAAGCAAATATTGCAATACTACCGTTACCAAGCACGAGAAGGGATTCTCGCTGTGCTGAGCACACCATGTGGAGAATCTATGCCACTTAAGAGCATAGGATTTCCTGGTGGATTGCCGCCTGGAGGCTAAGACTATGTCTTCCACCTCTCTAGGCAGGAGTAGGGGAGCCAGGACTACCCTTTCAGCAGCCAGGCCATCAGATGAAGGGACTGGAGGTTGGGGTGCAAGAGAGACCCCTGGTCCTGAGATAGGAGATCGTGTTGAATTCCCAGAGGCAGGGAAGTGTCCACCGCCAGTTGCAACAGGAGTGGGAACCACAGCTGCCTCGGCCACCTGGGGGCTATCAGAATCATTGAGGCCCTGTCCTTGAGGACCTTGAACAGTGTTCGAGACACTAGTGGCGTGGGACCACGGAATCAGAAAGGCATCCGCTGCTACTCAGAGGACACGGTTGTCTGGAACAGAATCTCGGGAGTTGCTGGTTCAGAGGGCTGGCGAAGAGATCCATGGTGGGGAGGCCCCACCTGAGAAAGATCTACTGAACCACCAATGGATTCAATCTCCATTCGTGTGGTTGCAGGATCCTGCTCAGTCTCTCCGCCAGGTAATTTTCTTGACCGGGGAGGTAGACAGTCTTGGAGGATTCTGTCATTGACGGCCCAAGAGCACAGCCGTTGCGCCTCCTGACAGAGAAGGGAGGAGCTTGTGCCTCCCTGTTTGTTCACGTAGAACATGGCAACTTGATTGTCCGTCTGGACCAGTACAGACTGGTGAGACGTGAGGTGGGAGAAGGCTCTCAGAGCTAGGCGTATTGCCCGTAGCTCCAGGAAGTTTATCTGCTCAGCAGCCTCCCAAGGAGTCCAGAGACCCTGAGTACATGCCCCTTGGCAATGTGCTCCCCAACCTAGAAGAGAAGCATCTGTCGTCAGCACTCGAGAATGTGGAGGGGATTGAAAATCCACTCCGAGTACCAGATTCGGAAGATGAAGCCACCACTGTAGAGAGGAGACAAGCAGGGTGGACACTCTCACCGAGTCAGCAAGGCTCCCTGTGGCCTGATGCCACCGAGTTCGAAGGCTCCACTGAGCAGGCCGCATGTGCAGGCATTGGGGGTGACATGAACCGTGGAAGACATATGGCTGAGAAGTCTCAGGAATTGCCTGGCGGAGACCAGGGAATTGCTGTGAAACTGCCTGGCTAGATCCATCAATCTGTGGGCTCTGACCATTGGCAGAAAAGCCTTCGCCTGAAGAGTGTCCAGCCTTGCTCCTATGAATTCTAAGTTCTGGGACGGGAGCAAAGTGGACTTTGCGAAGTTTGACAAACCCCAAGTGCTGAAGCAGAGCCACAGTGCGAAGGGTGGCTTGACTGGCCTCCTGGGAAGACTGGCCCCTTATGAGCCAGTCGTCCAGGTATGGAAACACAAAAAGAGCTTGAAGCCTCAGGTAGGCTGCCACCACCGCCAGGCACTTGGTGAATACCCTGGAAGCGGCGGTTAGGCCAAAGGGAAGTACTCTGTACTGGTAGTGGTTTACCCCCACGACAAATCTGAGATACTGTCTGTGGTCTAGATGAATAAGGATGCGAGTATAAGCATCCTTTAGATCTAAGGAGCATAGCCAATCTCCCTGCTGGAGGTAGGGCAGCAGGATTCCAAGGGCAAGGAACTTGTTGGTTGCGCAAGTCTAGGATGGGTCTGAGGCCTCCTGTTTTTTGGTACTAGAAAGTACCTGGAATAAAAGCCGTGACCTCTCAGGTGGTGGGGCACCAGTTCCACAGCCTGTTCCTTTAGCAGACTTGCTAACTCCTGAAGGAGTAGGTCCCTGTGCAGAGGGAGTCTTGGAGGCTCCCCTGGAAAATAGGAGGGAGGTACCTGGTGAAAATGGAGAAGATAGCCCTTTTGGACTATATGGAGCACCCAGGTATCTGATGTGACGGCTGACCACCTGTGGGCAAAGTGGGCCAGCCGGCCTCCTGTGCTGATGTGAGCCAGCTGAGAAGAGGCTATGCCTTCTGAGTCAAAAAACCCCACCCTGCTGAGCAGGGGCCGGTGTTGGTGGCTTGTGGGCCTTCTGCCTACAGGGCCCATGACCCTGCCCCTTGGCCTGCTGACCCTGTTGGGGAGCTGCAGAGGCCTGATGAGGGTATTGTTTATAGGCAGATGACTTCCTCGGGTAAAAGGTCTTTTTTCCCCCCGAGCCCTTCTGAGAAGGGGCAGAGGTTTTTCTGGACAGCCTAGTCCTGGTCAGAGTCTCGGTCTCGAGTTCTGCAGCCTTTTCAGCCATGGGCTTGCCAAAGAGGTTTTCACTTCAGCAGGGGACATCGACCAACTTGTCCTGCACCCATGGCTCAAGGTCAGATGACTGTAGCCAAGCCTGTTGGCGGGCACCGATGCCAGCCCCGGCTACTCAGGCCGAAGTCTTGAAGCCATCGTAGGCTGCTCGAGAGAAACTGCGAGCACTCTTGAATACCAGTGGACAAGGCTTGGAACCGCTGCAAAGGTTCCTCGGAGAGACCAGCAGAGAACCCGGCAATCTCCTTTGCCAGGTCTCAGAGATACATGCCCATGTAGAGCTGGTAAGTCTGGACACGGCAGGCAAGCATAGAGCCCTGGAAGCACTTCTTACCGAGGGCATCCAGGTTCTGGGCCTCCTGGCCGGGAGGCACCGAGGAGTGCATCTTCTGACTTTTCAGTCGATGCATGGCTGATTCCACAACCATGGAGTGGTGCGGTAATTCTGCCTTCTGGAACCCAGGGCTCTTGCGAACTTGATAGATGGAATAGACCTGCTTGCTTATTTATTTTTATTTATTGTACATTTGTATCCCGCTGCTTCCAGCGATCAGCAGCGGTTGCTATACATGATTAAGGGTGGCTGTACAGGCCAGAAATTAGCAAAATATACATTGTGATTGTGAGGGAAAGTTAGGAACACAGCAAACTTTGGGTTACAGATTACACTTGCTTACAGATTACACTTGATTGCTGGGAATACTCTACACAAGATACAGAATTGCTGGGAATACTTTACACAGGATACAGAATTTACATATTTACTGAATGCGTTTCTCAAAGCGGGCTTACAAGGGCAGGGTGACTTTCCGTAACATGGTGGACAGTTGGTAGTGGGATACAATGCCTAGGTTACATTGTAATGCGTTTGGAAGAGGTGAGTTAAGCTTTTTTCTGAAGTCCTTCAAGTCATTGTTTGCCTGCAACTCACATGGCAACCGGTTCCATAGTAGTGGAGCTGTAAGTGAGAATGCTCTGTTACTAGTAAACGCTTAACACCAGCGTCGAGGCCAGGGTCTCCCACATGCGGAAGAGCAGCCGCTCCAACATCGGAGGAACCGGTACAATAAAGGCCTCCTTCGGGGGAGAGTCATACTGGAGGGCCTCGAGCTCCTCGGCTCGAGGCTCCTCCTCGGGATCTGCGGGGAAGGCCAAGGCCTTGGCCATATCCCGCACGAAGTCCAAGAACCGGGTATCCTCCGGTGGGGATCGTCTGAGGTTCGGACACCAGCGAGTCCGATGGGACACACCGAGTCCGATAAGTGTCGGGTGACTCTTCGTCCTCTGTCTCCCAGCCCGACTCCTCGGAGGAGGAATCGAGCAGCTCTGGTCGGGCGGGCACTGATGTTATCCGCCCCGACGCTGACGACCTCGGTCCCGAATGGGAGGCCGAGGGAGACCGTGGCTGAGGATCGACTTGAGCCCGCATGGACTCTAGGATCGGCTCGGCCTCCAGGGTCGACTTGGACATCGAGGTCCCGGTGGTCAGGACAGATGCACCAGTGAGACCAGCGATCAATGCCTGCTGCTGTTCCATGAAGGCAGCGAGGCTGCTCTCCAAGGCTGTCAACCTGAGTCCGAGCTCAGGAGACCCAGCAGCCCCCGACTCGGGCCCCAACGAGGACTACAGCACTCATATCCAGGAGACTCCATCTCAATACGAGGATGTTTGGCAGGCCTCTCCAACTCCGAAGACCTGGGACGGCTATCGGGGCTATGCGACCTGGCCCTCGAGGAACCAGGAGCGTCCAACTCCGCCCTCGCGGGTTTCTTCTTCCTGTGATGTTCCCGCGAAGGAGACCCCTGCTCAGAGGAACCCCGACGCTGCTCGGGGCCGGAGTCCCGAGATGTCGAGGCCTCTGATGAGGTCCGGGCCCGTCCGGACGTGGAGTCAGAGCAGATCCTATCCGTCTGGTGCTGCCGACTCAACGCCTTCGAGGACATTTTGCCACATGGACCACAGATCGGGTCATGATCGGGTCTGAGGCAGCGGAGGCAGCAGTCATGTGTGTCGGTAAGAGACATAAGTTTTACACCGATCACACTTTTTAAACCCGCTGGTAGCCATCAGGGGAAAAAGGGCCCCTGCGAGGTCAAAAGACCGGGCTGCCAGTGAAAAAAGAAAAAATGGCACGAATGCTTGTCAAAGGACAAAAACCGAAAAAAAAGAGTGGACTCGATACCGGCGTATCGGGCCAAGGTGGGAAAAGGATCCGGCGTCAAACCGAAGAAAAAAAAGAAAAAATAGGGAAAATCAACTTTTTCCTCGGGGAAAAAACGAACTACGTCTGTCGGGCTCTGCGGAAAAAAGACTGAGCAAGATGGCACCCTTGGGCGGGAAGGGGACCGCGCATGCGTGCTGCAATTCCCAAAGGCTCTCTTTGAAAACTGGGGACATGCTCTGCATGAGGGCTCCGTCGGCGCCGACATCACCCATATGTGAGGACTGACTTCCTGCTTGGTCCTGGAGAACAATGCTTCCCTTGTTTTGGAACATCTGTATGATGGGCAGATGATGCATAAAACCTTCTCCTATGGGAAGAAAGTTTGGCAGGACATTTCCTAACTATTGGGACAGAAGGTGCAGAACAGCACCTAGGAACAGGTAAGTCAGTGGACAACTGAGTAACCTGACGTAAAGACTCCTTGTTGAAAAAATTGTCTCCAGTGCAAGGAGTATGTCCCAGTCTTTGCTGTGCCCATTTGTCCAAGTCTGAAGCTTGGAGCCAGGCTCTACGTCGTGCCCCTATAGTTATAGCAGAGTCCTGCTAACAGATGCAAAAGAGTCTAGGAAAGCACGAGTAAGAAGCCAAGAGATATTCTGAAGATGCTTAAGCAGTGAAGAATAGCCTGCACTCTTGGACTCTGGAAGGGAAGGAGTCAAAAGATGTAATTGCTTTGTGACCTCCTCAAGAGATAGACTCATAAAAAATATGAGAGAATTCTTGCAGAAAGCATAGATGTCTGGAAGGTTTGACGTCCAAAGGCATCTAGTGTCTTAGACTCACGACCTGGCAGATAAGAGTGCTTTTTCTTACTCTTTACCCGCCTCATTGCCAATTCCACTACTATGGAATGATGAGAAAGTTGAGTCTTTTGAAACCATGGAGAGGGGGGCACCTGATATAAGAGATCAGTTGCTCTGGAAGGTGGGGGTACCTTTAAAGGTGCTTCCCACATTCCTAGAAGGAGATCCTGCAAGGAATGATGCAAAGGAAGCATTATGTTATCCTTTGCTTTGGTAGAAACAGAGCCTTGTGCAGGATCATATCCAGGGATAGGAATGGCAAGCGATCTTGCTATATCCAGGAGGAAACTCTGAAAAGAGGGATCTCCAACTGGAATCTCCTTTGGACAGGTTAGATCTGAAGAACTAGCCTGAGCACCGAAAGAGCTATCCAAATATATAGGAATAGAAGATCCTGCACAGTGCAGTGTGGAATCCTTAAGGGATGTCGCCAGTACTGGCTGTCAGGAGCAGCGACCGTCAGTACCACATCATCCATGCCAGGTATCGACTCCAAGCTTGGTATAGAAGGGAGCGATCCTGTTGAAAGCAGCATGGCAGGAGTTGGCCACGATGGTACTGTGGATACCGGTACCGATGTCAGAGCCGAGCCCGACAGACATCGGAGCAGCCATCGGTGACAGTTCAATCGGTACCGAGGTAACCGAAGACATCCGGCCACTATCCTTGGTATTGAGCCTCCGGTATCGATCGGTGTCGGTACCAAAGCGTGTTGGTACCCAGTCTTCCAGACTAGAGATCGATTCCAAACTCGGCATCGAGGGCAAAGAGCCTGATGAGCGAAGCATAGAAGGCACCGATCGCAAGGGTAATGTGGACATTGGTACCGACTTCAGTACCGTGTGATACCGGTGGATGAAGGCCAACTAGTGGCAACTCAAATGGCCTTGGAAAAACCGAGAGTTGCGGATCCGAATCGGTACCGCCTGTAGCCGGTACCAAGGCGAGTCGGTACCCAGTCCTCCAGACTGGAGATCGATTCCAGACTCAGCATCGAAGGAAGCGAGGCTATCGATGCACGTCTGGAGGGTACCTACATCGGTGGTAATATCAGTGCCAGTGCCGATACTGGAAAGTCAGTCTGGAACGTATCCACCGGTCCCATAGGTACCAAGGATGCCAGACGATCCCTGGTGAGGAGTGTTACGTCCAACACCAGTGCTGATGCCGGGCTATCGGTACCGCTCGAAGCAGATGCCACCACCGGGCATGGCTCAGGTATGTTCTGTGAGGGGTGAGCCCCAGGAACAACCCCAAACCCTACATAGGCTTTGGAGGCCGAAGACTCCCGCCAGGGTTTTGAAGCCAACGGGCCCTTGAGGGCAAGGCTGGAACAGTCTACATGCTGTGCATGAGACCTACCACTCGAGGGTTGGCTAGTCTTAACAGACTTTGTGGGTTACCTGATCCTGTGTAGAAGAAATGGTCGGTGCCCTGAAGTTGGAAGGGATCATAGAGGGAAACTCGATGTTGAAAACCTCTTCTCACAATATTGTTGCCCGAGGGCTCCAGAGGAAAAAGGTCAGGACCCAAACAGGTTAGAGACCAATTTTGGGAGTCTAAAAATAAAGTTGTACCACCACAGTTTGAACATTTCTTGGAGGAAATGTCTGGCGGTTCGTTCCATGAGGGACATGGAGAGGTCTAGAAGGCCTGAAAAACCGTAAGACACTCAGAAGAAAAAATATTCCCTTAAAGGGAAAAATTTACAAGAAAAAATGAAACACCGGCAGTAGCGGTGGCATCGGGGAGACAGCCGTGACCACAAGAAAACTAAAGAATTAAAAGAATTTTCTGTGGTGACAGGAGGATGTTCTGCCGGCTCTGCAGAAAACGAAAACTGAGGGGCAGATAGGAAAGGCAGCACACAGGCGTGGGGGGATGCTTCCAAAAGCTCTTGATTGGACGCTGGGAAGCATTCCCACACAGACTCCATTGGTACCGACGTACCCATATGAAGACTCATTCCTGCTTGTTCCTGGAGATAGCTTTTGGGAGCATCCCACAGTGCCTGCATGCTGCCTTCCCCAACTGTCCCTCTCGTTGAGTTTAAAGGGGGGAGAGAGAGAGGGGGAGAGAGAGAGGGGGAGAGAGCGCTCCTAGGGGAGGTGGGTGGGTTGTGAAGACTAAATTCCTGCTGTTCCCAGAGATCACCTGTTACAGGTGAGTAACCATGCTATCTCCAGGAACAAGCGGGAATGTAGTCTTTACATATGGGGACTCCCTAGCTGCAGATGCCAGGGAGAAAGCCCCAGAGGTTGTGTGCCCCTGTGAAAGGGCTCCACTTCCACCCTATGGGTCTCTGGCATCCTACTAGGGAAGGTGGATAGGAGTTGATTAAGTATGGAACAGGTGTTGAACAGCCCAACCAAATAAGGCATCCCAGCGGGAGTCCTTGTCTAAGCAGTAATGGGCTGTGAAGGTATGAACCGAAGCCCAAGTAGCTGCTCGACAGATGTCGTCAATAGAGTGAAGATGAGCCATAGAGGCTGCCATGGCTCTCACATTGTGAGCTGTGACATGGCCTTCAAGAGGAAGGTTCTTACTCTCATAGGCAAAAAACAATACACTGTGCAATCCAGCTGGACAGTGTTCTTTTGGAGACTGGAAATCCCAAATGACCAGGATCAAAAGCAAAGAGTTGAGAGGACTTTCTATGTTGCTGTGTCCTTTGCAAGTAAAAGGCCAAAGCCCTTTTACAGTACAAAGTATGAAGATTCCTTTCTGCATTTGAGGTGTGAGGCCTTGGGAAGAATATAGGAAGGTAAACAATTGGTTTAAATGAAAAGGTGACACCACCTTTGGCATAAAGTGTGGATTGGTCCTGAGGACTACCTTATGATGGAACCTTGTATAAGGAGGATAAGCCACCAACGCTTGCAATTCACTGATGCGACGTGCTGATGTGATTGCAATAAGATGACCTTCCAGGAAAGGAATTTCAAAGAGGTAGTAGCTAATGGTTCAAAAGGTGGCTTCATGAGCTGCCCAAGAACCAGATTTAAGTCCCATGCCACCAGTGGTGGCTTAATGGGAGGCTTAGTTAAAAGAAGGCCTCAAATCTCGCTATGAGAGGATGAGAGAAAATAGGTTATCCATTGAGAGGCTTGAAAGAAGCTGTAATAGCACTCAAATGAACTCACTGCATTGGTCTTAAGCCCCACATTAGATAAATGGAGATACCTCTGGAATCATTACTGGAGTATCGCAAGAGGGTTAAGACCCTTCTGCGAGCACCGTATGGTAAACCTTTTCCACTTGAATGCATAAGAGCGTCTTGTGGAGGGCTTCCTGTAAGCATAAAGGATATCCTTTACCTGCTGAGAAAGGTTAAGACCATGAAGTTCTAGGCTTTCAGCAACCAGGCCCTGAGATGCAGAGACTGGGGATTGGGATGCCACAGCATCCCATCCTCCTGAGGAAGGAGATTTGGAGCAGATCCTAACTCCAGAGGCGGAGCTTGAGAGGGATGTAGGAGCAGAGGGTACCACATCTGCGGTGGCCAATTTGGAGCTATGAGAATCATGCGACCTGTCTCTCTGAAGCTTGAACAGGGTTTTGGGAATTAGGGGAATGGGTGAAAAGGTATACAGAAAGTCCTGTCCCCAATGGAGGAGGAAAGCATTGCTGGCCGACAACCCTGAGCCAGAATTCTGGAACAGAACTGGGGAAGTTTGGCATTCAGCAGACTAGCAAAGAGGTCTATGTCCGGGGTTCCCCAAATTTTAAAATTTTTGGCCACCTGGTCTGCATGGAGAGACCATTCGTGTGGAAGCAGAACTCGACCGAGTGTCTGCCCAAGAGTTTTGAATGCCTGGAAGATACACTGCAAGGAGATGAATCTGATGCTCTCTGGCGAGGGCCCAGTCGCAAAGCTTCGTTGCAGAGCGACAGTCTGTTCCACCCTGCTTGTTCACATAGAACACTGCTACTTGATTGTCTGTTTGAACTAGGACTGTCTTGTAGCTGAGCTGGGTGTGGAATACTCAAGCTCTAAATCTCCTGTGACCTCCTTAAGGAACATTCCCATATAGGAACTGATCCTAGCAGAAAGCCTGGAAGGTTCGAAATCCAAAGGCGTCAAGAGTCCTACACTCACGTCCTGGAGGATTAGATGCATGCCTTTTTGCACTATCCTTCTCATTGCTGACTCCACCATGGAATTGTGTGGTAATTGAGTCTTCTGAAACTCAGGACTAGGAGGAACTCAATACATGGTGTCAAGTCTTCGAGAGTGAGGAGATGTGGTTAGAGGTGTTTCCCACATGTTTAACACGAGATCATTCAAAATCTCATGAATAGGTAAGATAGCTGCCTCCTTGGGAGCTTTAGGGTATTGCAGGATTTCTAATTCCTTTGCCCTAGGCTCTTTTTCAGGAGCCACTGTGATGGAAAGACCGAGCCACATCTCGGATAAAATCCTGAAAGGACATCCTCTGGAGACATCCTATGCTGAGAAGAGGAATCCTCAGGAAGAAGTACTCTGGTATCAGCAGAGCTTTCAGTCTTCAGACTCATCCGAGGATTTGAAGTATGTCCAGTCCAGGTGATTGTGCAAGGCACGGTACCGGTACCGGTACCGATCCAAGTCGGCATCAGAGTGGTCCAGTACTGACTTGTCAATACCGGATGGATACGCTTGACTTGGTCCCGGTAGAATACCTGCTGATGTCAATGCAGTCGGTGCCGGTACTGGTTGAATTGTCTGAAGCGGTTTCAAGGGCATCAAGGCTGGGAGAAGAGCTGCCAGACCAAGAATCTCTGGTCTATTGACACTGCCGATGCTTGGGTATCAGTACCGGAAGAAGCGGCCGGTACCCCAGAGCATGGCACCAGTAGTTCTGCCGAGGTTGAAGCCTCGAGAACATCCTGGAGCCCTGTTAGTGCTTTGGAAGCCAAAGCCTCCCGCAGAGCAATTTTGCTGGTTAAAGTACCAAGGGCAACGCCTGAGGCATCTCGCTGTCTAGGAGCTCTATCCTTTGAGGACCAGCTAGATTTATGTTAAGTTACCTGAGATCCATGGGAGGAAGACGAAGCCCTGGATGATGTCGATGCCATGGAGGCTGCATCTGAGGGAAAAAGGGTGCTAAGCTTAGCAGCTCGGTTCTGCCGGCCCCTTTGACATCATCCCACAGGCAACACACTCTGAAATAGAGCGGTCAGGACCTAAACATTCATGGTGTCAGTGACGGAGATGGCACCGCCACACTTCGAACACCTTTTAAAACCCGAAGTGGGTTTTTCCATTCTGAAGGAAAAGTTGGGCCTAGTGCCCAAAATGGTGCGTGGCACCTGAGAAAATTACTGGAAAAACTCCAGAAAAAAGGTGGGGGGGTTTTTCCTGCGGTGACAGGATGTGTGACCTGTCGGCTCCGTGGAAAACGAAGAACTGGAGAGGGACAATTGGGAAAGGCGGGAAGACAGCATGCAGGCACTGTGGGATGCTCCCAAAAGCTTTCCTATTGGATGCTGGGGAGCGTTCCCGTGCAGGCTCTGTTGGTACCGATGATACCCATCTGTGAAGACTACATTCCTGCTTGTTCCTGGATATAACACTACGAGCCAATTTGGAAAGAGTCATTTATATAGTTGTCCAAGTGGTTGCTAATGAAGGCTTCTGGCTCAAAGCCTGGCTTCTATCTAGTTAAGTCTACCAAAGGAGGAAACCGAACTGAAAATACCCAAAGATATACATGCTGAAGTATAGAGCACAGAGCTTTGAATCACTCCACTCACTGTACCATCAATTAATCCAGTGTGTCAACTTTTCAAGTTTAACAGGTTTTCTATACTGCCTTATATACATTCAAAACGGTTTACAATTAACAGTTATAGCAACAGGCTTTATATTGAACAGGGTTATTCAACTTGGAGGATATATTGGGATAAAACAAGCAATTGTCAGATGCTAACAAGCAGCTGTCAGTTGCTAACTATATACAAGAACTCTCGTCGAGTTTCATTGTCCATTTGCTTACTATATACAAGAATTCAGGCTGAGTTTAATGGTCAATTGCTCTTACTGTTACTCATCTTCCTGTGTGGAACAGATTCAAATGGTGCACATGAACCCTTTATAAGGAAGGTATCAGTTTAACTACAGCATTTGTGGCAACTATTGCTTTTAGTCTAGGATAATGGAATTACAGAGCACGCTACTGCAATTTCAGTATTTTAGTTATGTTGTTTGAAAAAGATATGGTTGTTTCTACCTAGAGTATGTTTCAGATCTGTGTGACTCAGGCAGTACTAAGAGGACACCATCTCCCTGTAGCTATCAGTAAATCATTTTGAAACTTGGTCATGTATTATATACCATTTGATAGGAATATTTAGTAAGAATTTTGGATCCCGAGAGTTTTGGGCTCAGCCTGGAAAGGGTTAAGTAGGCCTAACACCATACTACTTCAGAGTTCCACTCCAGTTCCTTCTCCAACAATGTATGGGAACACCATATGCAGAGGCTGAAAGGGGACAGACTGAGGTCACAAATGTGGAGAAAAAAACTTCAGTGGGAAATGCCAGATAAGACCAGGTGATATGCATCTCCAAGTCCCATGCTACTATGCTGCAGTGGATAGCAAGTCTTTATGCTAGAAAGCACAGTTACTTACCTGTAACAGGTGATCTCTGGGAACAGCAGGAATTAGTCTTCACATATGGGTACGTCGGTACTGACGGAGCCTGCATGGGAATGCTCCCCAGCATCCAATCAGAAAGCTTTTGGGAGCATCCCTCGCGCCTGCGCAGTGACTTCCTGCCTTTCCCACTGCCTCTCTTCAGTTGAGTTTCATAGCTGAGACAGAAAGGAGAGAGAGAAAAGGAAATAGATACAACTCCTAGGGGAGGTGGGTGGGTTGTGAAGACTAATTCCTGCTGTTCCCAGAGATCACCTGTTACAGGTAAGTAACTGTGCTATCTCCAGGAACAAGCAGGAATGAGTCTTCACATATGGGGACTCCCTAGCTGTGGGTGCCAGGGGAGAATCCCTAAAATGCGTATCCCTGGACAGGACGGCATTTTCCAAACCTGGATCCCCTGCATCCCCTGGGGGATGGGGGGGTAGGAGTTGAATAGAGAAGAGCTGCAAGGAACAGCAAATCTAAAGACTACAGGAGAGATGAGTCTTTAGAATGTATGTCAAGTATCATTAAAATATTTAATGAACCAGTACAACATAGGACTTACCTTCTGGATTGTAGGAAGTAGAACTGTGATGGAGTGTACTGTAGATGCAGTAGCGGAATCTTCAAGGTAACTTCACAGCAGTGAGGATGAAGTTCCAAATCTGGAATGGGCAGGTGACGCAGGTGTCAACTGGGGCAGGAGAAGAACGGCAGGTCTTCAATGGAAAGCTTTATGGGAAAAAGCTGAGAACTCTTAGGTACAGAGTTATCATTGAGGACTAAAAGATGATGACTGACCGATCTGGAGAATTAGCCCAGTCCGGAAAGGAAGAGAGAGTATGGAAAAAACCCCTATTCTGAAGGAAAACAGAAGATGTACACCGTCTTTCCTAGCTGGTAAGAGCTAGGAAGACATAGAAGTTTGATACTTCATAGACAGGGAGATATATAACAAAAATAGAAGCTGTTAACGTCACAGCAGCAATTGTGTGTATAACCGCTCCTGGTTACTGAGCCATATGAAAAAAGGCAAGTTGACTGTCTGGACCCTTAAGAGGGTAAAAGCTTTATAGCACAGTTAGGGAGGTAGAAGGTAATACTTAGCGTCCTATGGACATCTCCCAATAGGTATGTATATATATATATGTGTGTGGATATGTCAGATATAGATATGTCATAGCTTATGCCCACACAGATTATAAAAATATGTATGGTTATAAGTCTGAGGATATATGCCTGCAACGGAGCCCCACAAAAGCATTCACATGGGAAATGTGAAGGGAAAAGATTCATCTAATAAGGGGGTAAAAAACCACCTGAAGATATATAGAGAATCTATTTCCGTGGTGCAGGAATGCATTTTAGTGGATAACCAGTATGGTTGCGTGAAAAACAGAGGATAATAGCAGTCTGGTAAGAGCATGTCAGGAGTACTGGAGGACTCTGACATGTCCAAAGGACAAGGAAACGCATGGACTAAGATACCTGGATGACCCAGTTGAGGGACTCAGAGGTATCATGTATAGTAAAAGAGTATGCGTTGTCCAAGTGGAGTAGAAAAAATACCAAGCTGCAAGGAAAAAAATGGGTAAATTCCTGCCAGATTGGGAACTCCATGGACATTCACGCAGAAAAAGCTTTTCTTCTGTATCACAATAGGAGACACAGTAGAAAGAACCTACATAGCCATGGGATGACTATATAAGCTTTTTCTATTATATGGAAAACCCTCAGAGACAAGTTCAATGCTCTATAGCAAGGGCCCATAGTAGAAAGCTTCTCTGAAGATTGCAGAGAGCACTGTGAAGGAAAATGAGATAACTGACAGCAGTCAGAAGTGCTGCCACATCCTAGGCAAGGATATGGCTAGAAGATAACCTGCAATGAGTAGTATTATGCAAGATAATGAAAGTAGCTTGCAAGAAACTTTAAAGTAAGCACTGGAACTTCTGTATGTGCAGCAACTGAAGAAAAAAGGGGATCCCCCTGTATAAAAACAGGGAGAAAAACAGACAGAGGGAGCAGGGATATTTCCGTCCCTGTCTGATGAGTCGTTCAGAGCATGCATTGAAGGATAGTAGAAAATCTACACTGGAAAGAGGAGAAGTGTTTCAGTATGGTACCAACTCGAGCAGGGGAAACCCTGGAAGAGTGGGGGTTGGTAGGTGACGTACCATATGGTAAGTCAGCTGAAGGAAAAAATGTCCATGTGGGGACAGAAACTATCATGGGATAATTGTAATCTCCCTTTATGATAAAAAGGGAGAATTCTGTAACCCATGGACAAAAATATCCTAACAGCTTAGCATACTGAAAAGAAAAACCAGTGTAGAGTTTGAAGAAGTTAACTGTAGAATTGCAACATACAGGAACCTATGGTTGCCGGCTATGATTAGCCTGGTTAGAGTCTGGAGACTTCAGACTAGGATGAGATTCCCTTGCTTGGGTACATCAAGAGGATGGGCAGAAGAAAGGTGAAACTTTAGGGAAAGAAGGTTTGGTAGGACATTTCCTACGTCCTGGGAAAAAGAAGGCTTAGGACGGTTTCCAGAACTAGGAAAGTCAGTGGAGCAATGAGCAACCTGACGTAAAGCCTCTTTATTGAAGAGATTTTCTCCAGTACAAGGAGAATTACCCAGTGTATGTTGTGCCCATCTGCTCAAGTCAGAAGCTTGCAGCCAGGCTGTACGATGTGCTCCAATGGCAATGGCAGAGGATCTGCTGACAGACTCAAGAGTCTAGAGAAGCACGAGAAAGGAACCAAGAGATATTCCTGCTATGATTAAGAAGCAAGGAATAGTCAGAGGCTTTAGGATCTGACAGAAAAGGAGACGAGATAATTTCTCTGTGACCTCCTGAAGTGTCACTCATAGAAAATATATGAAATAATTCTTGAAGCCAGCATAGAAGTTTGGAAGGTTTGACGTCCAAAGGCATCAAGTGCTTTAGATGCACGACCTGGCGGATAAGAATGCTTCTTACTTCTTACCTTTCTCAATGCTGATTCCACTACCATGGAATGATGTGGAAGTTGGTTTTTCTGAAACCCTGGAGAGGGAGGTACCTGATACAGAATGTCCATGGCTGTAGAAGGCAAGGGAACCCTCAAAGGTGATTCCCATATCCTCAGAAGAAGATCCTGTAAAGAATGATGTAAAGGAAGCATTATATTTTCCTTTTCTACAGGATCTTGGTCAAGAAAAACCAGGAATAGGAATGGCAAGAAAAGGTTGCCATGTCAAGGAGAAACTCCTGAAAAGAAGGATTTCCAATAGGAACTAATCCTGGGCAAGCTGAGGTTGAAGGAGCAGCTTGAGCATCAGAAGAGATACTGGACTGGTGCAGAAAAAGAATCCTGCTCGATGGACAGTGATCCTGAGAGTTCTGATTTGAAGCAGTTAGTACTGCATCGTGCGTGCCTGGTATCGATTCCAAACTAGGCATAGAAAGGATCGATGGCACCGATGGAACTGCAGGAATCGACCCCGACACCAGTATCGGTATCGGGGACAATAATGTCATCGAAGCAGTATTCGGGGGCTGCTGAAGTGGTACCGAGGTAAGCCAAGAGCCTTGATGAATATCCTCGGTACTGCGAAGCCGGAAATATGGATCGGTTCCGAAGCGCGTCGACATCAAATCATCTAGACTGGATATCGATTCCAGACTCGGCATCGAAGCGAGCAAGTCCATCGATACATGTCTAGAAAGTACCGACGTTTGTGGTATCAGCGATGCCGATACAGGAAGGTTAATCGGAGTCGCATCGAGCGGTACCGAAGGTAGCGAGGACGTCTGAAAACAATGCCCGGTGAAGGGAGGAACTCTCGATCCCGGCGCCAATGTCGGGGTATCGGTACTGCTCGAAGCCAGTACCAACCCCGAGCATGGCTGGGATATAGGAAAGCCAATCTGGGTTGTATCGATCGGCCCCGAAGGTACTGAGGATACCAGATGACGATCCCAGGTGAAGAGTGGAACACTCGACACCAGTGCTGATGCGGGGGGATTGGTACCGCTCGAAGCGGATACCACCTCCAAGCACGGCTCACATGCAGGAAAGTCAATTTGAGTCGTATCGCTCGGACCCGAAGGTAGCAAGGATGCTCGATGACCATCCCTGGTGAAGAGTGCAGCACTCGACACCGATGCCGGGTTATCAGTACTGCTCGAAGCGGATGCTACCCCCTGGCACGGCTCAGGTATGTTCTGTGATGGGTGAGCCCCAGGAACAACCTGAAACCCTGTAAATGCTTTGGAGCCCGAAGACTCCCTCCGAGGTTTTATTGTCAATGAAGTCTTGAGGGTAAGGCCAGAGCCGTCGTCATGCTGGGCATGAGACTTACCCTTCAAGAATTGGCTAGTCTTAACAGACTGTTTGTGGGTTACCTGATCCTGGAGAGAAGAATAAACCAGTGTCCTCCTCAGGAGGAAAAACGGCATCGACAGAAACTCGAAAAAGGGAAGGTCTTCTCCCAATATAATAGCCTGAGGTATCAGGGGAAAAAGGGTCAGGACCCAAACAGGTTAGACATCAAGCATTGGAGTCTAAAAAGAAAACTAATTTTCCACAGTGAAGGCACTTCTTAGAAGGCGGCTCCATATTGGAAAAGGCCTGGTAGGCCCAAAAAAGTTAAACAAAAAACTGAGGAGAAATATTTCTCTAAGTTTGAAAAAGAAAAAGCACCGGCGGTACCGGTATCGGCAGGAAAAACAGCCACGACCACAAGAAAATAAGAAAATAAGGATTTTTAAAGAAAAAAGTTTCTGCGGTGACAGGACGTCTTGTTGGCTCCGCGGAAAAACGAAAACTGAAGAGAGGCAGTGGGAAAGGCGGGAAGTCACCGCGCAGGCGCAAGGGATGCTCCCAAAAGCTTTCTGATTGGATGCTGGGGAGCATTCCCGTGCAGGCTCCGTCGGTACCGACGTACCCATATGTGAAGACTCATTCCTGCTTGTTCCTGGAGATCAGTTCCAAACACCCCACGCGGCCCTGATGAGGATATGATATAGTGATTACAACAAGGAGTAAAAGCTACAAGTCTTAGCTACTTCAGCCCACAAGGAATGTGGCAGAGGTAGTAAAGAGAAATGGGGCGCATGCCACATATGCTGGCACTGCAATGGAAGTAGGGGAAAGAGCATCTATTGATACCACCCTTTACAGTACAGCATAGTTACTCATCTGTAACAGGTGTTCTCCAGGGACAGCAGGAATCAGTTCACATATTGGTGACGGTGCCGGAGCCCTTGTGCGGAGCAATTCCCCAGCTTTCAAAAAGAAAAAGCTTTTGTGATTGCACCACACATGCGCGGTCCCGTTCCTGCCCAAGGGTGCCATCTTGCTCAGTCAGATGACAGCTAAAAAGATGGCAAAAATGAGAAAAAAAAACCCAAAGGACTGCAACTCCAGGGGAGGAGGGAGGGTTGTGAGAACCGATTCCTGCTGTCCCTGGAGAACATCTGTTACAGGTGAGTAACTATGCTTTCTCCAGGAACAAGCAGGAAGTCAGTCCTCACATATGGGACTGCCTAGCTATAGGCTACCGAGAACCCAAAGCTGAAAATGGTTCCTTCTAGAAGAGCCGCAGCAGCGATAGGATTTTTCTCCAAGAACACAACCCCCACGGTAGCCTGACACCAAAGGGTCAGAGGGTAGGAGTTGCCTAAACCTCTAATAGGTTACGGAGTACTGCCTGACCAAAAACACTGTCCCGCTGGGACTCTCTCCAGGCAGTAGTGGGCTGCAAAAGTCTGTCGTGAAGACCAAGTTGTGGCCTGGCAGATGTCTGCCAATGGAACAGAGTGGTGGTTAGCCACCGATGTGACCTTAGCCCTGACAGAGTGGGCTGTGATTCAGCCCTGCAGCTGGAGGTCAGCTGCCTTATACACCCAGGCGATGCAGTCTGCCACCCAGGTGGATAATGTGCGCTTGGAGACAGGTAGACCCAGTTTACTAGAGTCATAAGAGACGAAGAGCTGGGAAGCTCTCCAAAGTCTGTGTACGCTCCAGGTAAAAGGCGAGCGCCCTCTTACAGTCCAGGGTATGCAGAACCGCTTCTGCCCTGCTGGTATGTGGCCTGGGGAAGAAGGTTGGAAGAACCACCTCTTGGTTAAGGTGAAACGAGGAAACCACTTTTGGGAGGAACCTTGGGTGAGTACATAGGACCACTCTGTTTTTGTAAAACCGTGTATACGGTCTTATACTAAAGCTTGCAGCTCGCTCACACGTCATGCCGATGTGAGTGCCACCAGAAAGAGTGCTTTCCGGGAAAGGAAGTGGAGAGGACAGGTGGACATTGGTTCAAAAGGTGGGCAAGTAAGCTGCTGCAAGACCATATTTAAGTCCCACTCTGTAGCCGGTGGGTGAATTGGAGGCTTCAAGAGGAGGCCTCTGAGGAATCAGGATACCAAAGGGTGAGCTGAAAGGTTGCCTGTCCTCTAAAAACATAACATAAGATATGCCATACTGAGTCAGACCAAGGTCCATCAAGCCCAGTATCCTGTTTCCAACAGTGGACAATCTAGGTCATACGTACCTAGCAGTATCCCCAAAAGACAGGTTCCACAATGCTTGTATTCGGTCAAGCATTGATATCCTGGGTGCCTTTTTCATAATGGCTTATGGACCTTTCCTCCAGGAACTTGTCCAAACCTTTTTTAAATCCAGCTACACTATCAGCTCTTACCTACATCCTCCGGTAACAAATTCCAGAGTCTGATTACACGTTGAGTGAAAAATTCTCTTATTTGTCTTAAATAGTTTACCCTGTAGCTTTGTTACATGTCCCCTAGTCTTTCTATATTCTGAAAGCGTAAACAATCGATCTACGTTTACCCGTTCCACTCCATTCATTAATTTATAGACCTCTATCATATGGCCCAGGAGGTGTAGGAAGACCCTTGGAGACCTGAGGTTTGTGTTGGACCTGCTGTACCAAGTCCAGCAACCGCCTCACCCTGTCCAGCAGTAGGTACGCTCTTGCCTGAAGTGTGTCCAGTCTTGCCCCTATGAACTCCAAGTTCTGAGTGGGGAGTAAAGTGGACTTTGCGTGATTTACAACAAACCCTGGTTGCTGGAGCAGGGCGACTGTGTGAGCAGTGGTCTGCTGTGACGATTGGCCCCCGATGAGCCAGACGTCCAGGTATAGAAAGATGAAGACTCCCTGGCTTCTGAGATAGGCCACCACCACCACCACCACTTCTAGGCATTTGGTAGATACTCTGGGAGCGGAAGCTAGACCAAGGGAAAGCACCTTGTACTGGAAGTGGTTTCCTCCAACCACAAACCTGAGGTATTGTCTGTGGTCTGGGTGTATGAGGATGTGAGTATAAGCATCCTTTAAATCTAAGGATCCTGCCGCCTTACCTCCACCAGTCTCCCTGGCGGAGGTAAGGCAGTAGGATCCCAAGGGAAAGCATCTTGAACTTTTCCCTTACCAAGAACTTGTTCAGATTCCGCAAGTCCAGGATGGGGCGTAGACCTCCTTTTCTTTTTTGGTATGAGGAGATACCTGGAGTAGAAGCCTTGCCCCTGCAGGTGGTGGGCCACCGTTTCCACCGCCTGATCCTTTAGCAGACCTGTCAACTCCTGCAGGAGGTTCCTGTGAAGAGGGGGCCTGAGAGGCTCTCATAGGAAAAAGTGGGCACCTGGTTGAAATTAAGTAAATAGCCCTGCTGGACTACTTTCAAAACCCAGGTGTCAGTCGTAATGGCTGGTCACCTGTGAGTGTACAGGGCCAGCCTTCAAGTGCAGGGCCAAACCACTTGTGGGAGAGGAGCTATGCACTGGGAGTCAAAAACCCCCTCCCAGCTGGGTAGGAGCTGGAGCTGGAGGGTTTGGGGGTCTTCGGCTTACATGGGCCATGCCCCTGTCCTGCTGCCCCTGTTGGAGAGCTGGGGTGGTCTGGTAAGTAGGGTAGTTTCTGTAAGCCGTACCCTTCAAGGGGAAGGGGAAGGGGAAGGGGAAGGGGAAGGGGAGCCCCCCCCCCCGAGGCCTTCTTGTGAGAAGGTGCAGATGTCTGACAACCTTATCCAGGTCAAGTACTCAGACTATTTCTGCAGCTTTCTCAGTCATGGGTTTGCCGAAGAGGTTGCCTCCTCGGCACAGGACATCGACCAACTTGTCCTGAACCCATGGCTCCAGGTCTGACGGCGTGCACCAATGCCGGCCGAAGCCTCGAAGCCATCAAGCTGCTCGAGACATGAACTTCGAGCACTCGGATCCCCGTGGACAAGGTTTTGAAGCGCTGCAAGGGTTCCTCGGATAGGCCAGCCGAGAACCAAGGCAATCTCATTTGCCAGGTCCCACAAGTACATGCCCATGTACAGCTGGTAAGTTTGGACATGGCATGACAGCATGGAGCCTTGGTAGCACTTTCTGCCGAGGATGTTGAGGTTCTAGGCCTCCTGGCCGGCACCCGGGAGGCACCAAGGAGTGGGTCTTGGCTTTTCAGCCGTTGCATGGCTGATTCCCCAACCATGGAGTCGTGCAGCAGCTGTGCTTTCTGGAACCCAGGACTCTTGTGGGCTCGATAGATGGAATCGACCCGCTTGCTGAGCACCAGCATCGAGGCTGGGGACTCCCACATGCGGAGCAGCTGCCATTCCAACATCAGAGGCACCGGTACAGTAAGGACCTCCTTGGGGGAGAGTCATACTGGAGGGCATCAAGCTCATCAGCTTGAGGCTCCTCCTTGGTGTCTGCAGGGAATGCCAAAGCCTTGGCCATATCCCTGACAAAGTCAGAGAACCAAGTGCCCTCCGGCGGTGACCTATTCCGAGGCTCTGAACCCACAGAGTCCAATGGGATACACCGGGTTCAGTAGGTATCTAGGGAGTCTTCCTCCTCTGTCTCCCATGCTGAGTCCTCCAAGGAGGACTCGGCGTGGGAGATGGAGGAAGAAGACTAGGACTCAATGGGCTCCAGCTGAGAGCTTTGAGCCAGACCACCCTGATGCCAAGGGCACCGGCGATGACCTCTGTCCTGAACAGGAGGTCAAGGGGGACCTTGGCAGAGGATTGGCTTGGCCTCCGGTGTCAACTTTGACATTGACGTCCCAGTGGTCGGGGCGGATGGACCAGCAAGACCGGCCATCAGTGCCTGCTGCTGCTCCATGAAAGCAGCCATGCTGCTCTCCAGTGCCACCAACCTGAGAGATCTTAGAAGGCTCTGCAGCTCCCGGCTCGGGTTCTGACATAGGCTCTCCCAGAGAAGAGTCCACAAGGACAACAGAAGTTACCTTGTCTGACGTCTCTGGCTCCTTGCGAGGTTGTTTAGCCAGCTGCTCCGACTCAGGACATGGGGTGGCGGTCCGGGCTCCGCGGCCTGGAACCCAAGGGCCCAAGCTGATCAGAGGCATCCAGAGAACACCGGGAGGAAGAAGAAACTCGTGAGGACAGCGTCGCTGGAAGAAAACCCCTGCTCAGAAGACACAATGGTGCTTGGGCTCCGATTCCCAAGATGTTGAGGCTTCTGAAGGGAATGTTCAAAGTTGTCAGACTACGCAATTAGCAGCAACAGCTCTTCCTTCTGGAAGATGAGGTCAATGAAGAGTCCAACTCCAGGAATGTTCTCTCCTCCAGTTCCAAGGCCTCTGGCTCCTCAAAGAGCTGAAAGGCCTTACAGGGTATCCTCTGAGCCCCCTGAAGTGCCTGAGAGTGCTCATACACCTCACTGAACTCCTCCAAAGGTCTGCTTTGCTTGTTGGGTATCTCCTGTCCCAATGGAGAAGTAAAGCTCAGGGGGAAAGATGTGATTCTTCTGTAGAGGGGGCCCCCTGCATCCTCACTATCCAGCTGTACCTCCACAAATCGCAGTCTAAAAAGTCCACAGGATTGCTGAGAGCAGCCGCTACAATGGCTGCCGCTGCTCAAGCATGAGAAACTGAGGCTTTTCTGCCTGTGGATGCTGGGCCCCCAGTTTGCTGGGTTGAGGCTGTTCTAGGCCTTGGATCTCTACCTTGCAGCCCTTGCAACATCCAGCTGCTGACAGGGAACTCAGAGTACCGCATGCAGTGCAAACCTGTTTGGCTGAGGGCATGGCTTCCCTGAGCATCGCAGGCACCTATTACCCAAAATCTAACTCAGACGCCTGACAATTACTTGCACAACCTCTTAACCAAAAGACTACTCACCACTCCAGGAGGTACTGTGCAGGAGAAGGACTGACACTGTGGGGCACCTACCAGTGCTTTTCCCCAACCACCCCACACCCCAGGCAGTCACCACCTGCTGATCTAACGGTTCACAGTGCTCCTGCAAAGGCCTGCAATATTTATTTTATTTGAACAGTTTTCTATACTACCCCTTCCAACGATAAGGGGTGCTTTACACAGAACAGTTAACATTACGTAGAAAGCACAGTTACTTACCTGTAACAGGTGATCTCTGGGAACAGCAGGAATAAGTCTTCACATATGGGTATCGTCGGTACCAACGGAGACTGCGTGGGAACGCTCCCCAGCATCCAAAAGGAAAGCTTTTGGGAGCATCCCACAGCACCTGCGTGCTGCCTTCCCGCCTTTCCCAACTGCCTCTCTCCAGTTGGAGTTTTAAAGCTCAGACAAAGAGAGAGAGAGGAAAGGAAAGAGATACAACTCCTAGGGGAGGTGGGTGGGTTGTGAAGACTTATTCCTGCTGTTCCCAGAGATCACCTGTTACAGGTAAGTAACTGTGCTATCTCCAGGAACAAGCAGGAATGAGTCTTCACATATGGGGACTCCCCAGCTAGAGATGCCTGGGAGATCACCCAGATTGTGAGTCCCCGGGAAGGGCTCCACCTCCACCCATGAATCTCAGGCATCCAGTCAGGGATGGAGGGTAGGAGTTGATTAGGTATGGAACAGGTGTTTGAGAACAGCCTGACCAAACAAGGCATCCCGGCAGGAGTCCTTGTCCAAGCAGTAATGGGCTGTGAAGGTATGAACAGATGCCCAGGTGGCCGCTTGACAGATTTGGTCAATGGACACCGAGTTTAGATGAGCCATAGAGGTTGCCATGGCCCTCACATTGTGAGCTGTGACATAACCTTTCTCTGGAGGGCCCTTACTCTGGTAGGCGAAGGAAATACACTGAACAATCCAATTGGACAGAGCTCTTAAGAGACTGGAAGTCCTAAATGAGAAGGATCAAAAGCAACAAAAAGTTGAGGACTTTCTATGTTGCTGTGTCCTTTGTAAGTAGTAAGCAAGTGCTCTTTTACAATCCAGAGTATGAAGATTCCTCTCTGCACTTGATGCATGAGGTCCTGGAAAAAAGACAGGTAAATACACCTCCTGGTTCAAATGAAAAGGTGAGACCACTTTAGGCATAAAGTGTGGATTAGTTCTGAGGACTACCTTGTCATGATGGAACCTTGTATAAGGAGGATTTAGCCACTAAAGCTTGCAACTCACTGATACGGCGAGCTGAGGTGACTGCAATGAGAAAAATAACCTTCCAGGAAAGGAATTTCAAGGAGGTAGTGGCTAAGGGTTCAAAGGGTGGCTTCATAAGCTGGCCAAGAACCAGATTCAAGTCCCATGCCACTGGAGGTGGTCTAATGGGAGGTTTAGTCAAAAGAAGGCCTCATGAATCTTACTATAAGAGGATGAGAGGAAATAGGTTGTCCATTGAGAGGCTTAAGGTATGCTGCAATAGCACTCAAATGGACTGATTGAATTTGTTTTAAGGCCTGCATGGGATAAATGCAGCAAATAGTCTAGTAAAGAATTCAAAGGTATTGCAAGAGGGTTGAGACCCTTCTCTGCACACCAAATGGAAAACCTTTTCCATTTAAAAGCATATGAACGTCTGGTGGAAGGCTTTCTGGAAGCATGAAGGATATCTTTCACTTGCTGAGAAAGGTGTAAATCTTGAAGGTCTAGGCCTTCAGCAACCAGGCCCTGAGATGGAAACTGAGGATTTGGGTGCCACAAGGTTCCCTCCTCCTGGGAGAGGAGATTGGAGCAGACCCCAGGTCTAGGGAGGGAGCTTGAGAGAGATGCAGAAGTAGAGGGTACCACACTTGGCGTGGCCAAAGTGGTGCTATGAGGATCATAGACCCCGTGTCTCTCTGAAGCTTGAACAGTCTTGGGGATGAGGGGAATAGGTGGAAAGGCATAGAGGAAGTCTTGCCCCCAATGAAGGAGGAAGGCATCCCTGGCCTGAACTCCCTGACATGGAATCCTGGAACAGAACCGGGGAAGTTTGGCATTCCACGGACTTGCAAACAGGTCTATGTCTGGGGTACCCCAAATCCAAAAAATCCTGGCTATCTGGTCCCCATGGAGGGGCCATTCGTGAGGAAGCAGAACTCGACTGAGTCTGTCTGCCCAAGAGTTTTGAACCCCTGGAAGATACACTGCCATGAGATGGATTTGATGCTCTCTGGCGAAGGCCCACAATCTCAGAGCTTCGTTGCAAAGCGACAGAGCCAGTCCCTCCCTGCTTGTTCACGTAGAACATGGCTACCTGGTTGTCCGTGTGGATGAGGACTGTCTTGTAGCTGAGCAGGGTGTGGAAGACAGAGCCAGAAAGATTGCTCTGAGCTCTAAGAGGTTGATATGAAGAGATGTCTCTTGTGGAGACCAGATGCCCTGGGTCGAGAGATCTTGTAGATGAGCCCCCCAACCCTTTGGAGAAGCATCTGTTGTAAGGGTTGCTTGGGGTAACACCTGTTGAAAGGGGGACCCCAGTAACAGATTCTGAGTTGACCTCCACCAGTGGAGGGAGCAAAATAGGCGACTGGAGGTTGCTATTTTGTCTGACAGGCAACCTGATGCCTGGGTCCATTGGGTGGATACGGTCCACTGAGCCGCTCTCATGTGAAGGCGAGCATAGGGAACCACATGCACCATGGATGCCATGTGGCCTAAGAGTTGCAGCATCTCTCGAGCAGTTAAATGGTATTTTAACTGAATCTGGGAGGCTAGCAACACCAAGCGTAGGCAACGGGCCTGGGGAAGATAGGCCCTTGCAGTTTTGGTATCCAGTAAGGCCCCTATGAACTCTAGAGACTGAGTAGGGGTGAGATGGGATTTTGGAATGTTGATTACCAGTCCCAGATACTGAAGAACATGCCTTGTGCAGGCCAGGGAAGTCTGGGCCTCTGACTGGCATGGAACTCGGATGAGCCAGTTGTCCAGATATGGGAATACGAATATTCCTAGAGTGCGCAGGAATGCAGCTACTACTGCCATGCATTTTGTGAACACTCTTGGAGCAGAAGCCAGACCGAAAGGAAGCACTTTGTATTGGTAGTGCTTTCCTTGGTAAAGGAAGCGAAGGAATCTTCTGTGTGTTGGATGGATGAGAACATGGGTGTACGCATCCTTGAGATCTAGTCAGTCTTGACTCTGGAGGTATGGAAGGAGAGTTCCGAGAGAAGTCATCTTGAATTTCTCCTTGCATAGAACCTTGTTCAATTCTGAGATCTAATATGGGTCTGTAGTCCCGTTTTCTTTGGAATGAGAAAATAGGGGGAGTAGAACCCTGAACCCTGTTGAAGAAGGGGTACTTCTATTGCCCCTTGGGCAAGAAGGGTAGCAATCTCTTGACCTAGAAGGGTGAGGAGAGATGTTGGAGAATTGAGCTGTTTCACCATGGTGTGAGGAGGAAGGTTTAAGAAATGAAGTGTGTACCCTTCCCTTATGATGGAGAGGGTCCACTGCTCTGCTGTGATTTGTTCCCATCTGGGAGCAATGTGAGCTAAACTTCCTGGGATGGTGAGAGGCTCTGGATGTTCTAGAGCCAGAAAGGCTAAGTTCTCTAGTGGAAAGTCAAAGGCCCTGAGGAGGCTGAGGCTGTTGGGCCATAGCAGTCCTCGCAGCCTGGGTTTTGGCCTGTTTTGGTTGTTGCTGTCTTTGTAGCAAAACGACCTTGAGAAGAGGCCTGACCATAAGAAGAAAATTTCCTTTTCTTTAGGAAAGATCCTTTTTTGAACAACCTCTTTTAAAAAGGAGCAGTAGTAGACTTTGAAAGTCTATCTAAAGCAGAATTTTCAGCATCCATCTGGTTGGCCTTTGCTTGCCAATCTTTGCCAAACAGGTTTGCGCCTGTACAGGGAAGGTTACCTGGACCATCCTGTACCCAGGATTCCAAATGAGAGGCTTGCAACCAAGCAACTCTGCGTGCACCTATGGCAATAGCAGAGGCTCTACTGGCCCCCTCAAAAGAGTCAACGGCTGCATGGTTGGAAAACTTGGATACATCCTGAGCATGTTTAAGCCAGGTGATATATTCTTCTCTTATCTTCTGACATAAAAGGAGATAAGGTTTGCAGATGATCTGTAACTTCAAGAAACATCCCCATATAGAGACTATAGGAGTTGATTCTGGCTACAAGCATACTGGCCTGGAAGATTTTCCTGCCAAAGGCATCTAGGGTTCTGCATTCTCTTCCTGAAGGAGCAGAGGAGTGCCTTTTTGTACTCTTGATCTTTTTCATAGCAGACTACCACAATGGAGTGGTGAGGAAGCTGAGTCTAATGAAACCCAGGACAAGGAGGAACATGATACAGTGTCCAACCTTCTGGAATGAGGGGAGGTGGAAAGAGGAGTCTCCCATATGCCCAACATGTGATCATAAAGAATCTCATGTATTGGTTAAGGTGGCTGCCTCTTTAGGAGCCTTAGGATATTGTAGGATATCTAATTTTTTGGCTCTAGGTTCAGTTTCAGAGGTCACTGCGATGGACAGGCCTTTGGTCACCTCCCTAATGAAGTCCTGAAAAGACAAGTCTTCAGGAGGAGACGTTCTCCTTTTTGGAGAAGTGTTCCTGAGGAAGGATCCCCGATGCTTCAATTGAAGCCTCTGAAGAATCAGAGTCTTCAGAGGAATCGAAGTATCGACTGTCTGGATGCTCTCGTAGAGCCCGATACGCATACCGGGAGGTATCGACATCGGGAGTAATCGGTACCGGGTTGGTACTGATGGGCATCACTGGATAGCATACCGCTGCAGTCGATGCTGATGTCAATGCAAGCGGTACTGATATCGGGACCGATATCGGGTCCGGTACCGGAATCGGTACTGGTACCGACAACGAAGTTTGTTGCGGTACCGTAGGCGTCACAGCTTGTATGAATGCCATGATGGCACGCTGCATTGTCAGAATATTCTGATCCATTGACGCCACCAATGTCTGGATGTTGGTACCGGTGGGAACTGCCGGTACCCCAGAACATTGTAACAGGTGATCGGTCGAAGCCGAGCCATCGATGTCAACCTGTGACCCCATAGGTAGTGCTTTGGAAGCCGGAGCCTCCTGCCGAGGTAATTTTGCCGGTGTGGATTCCTCAAGACTAAGCCCGGGGGCATCTCAATACTTAAAGGGAGATGAACTCTTTGAGGACCGGCCAGATTTAAGTTTGGTTACCTGAGATCCATGGGATGAAGCAGCAGCTGGAAGACGTCGATGCCACAGAAGCTGCATCGGAGGGAAACAGGGTACTGAGCTTGGCTGCCCGATTCTGTAACCCTCTTAGACATCATGGAACAGGACTCACAATCCACAATGGAGTGGTCAGGACATTTTAGACACCAGTCATGGGTGTCAGTGACAGAAATAGTGCTACTGCACTTCCTGCACTTTTTAAACCCGGAGGCGGGTTTTTCCATGAGGAAAATTATATCTGTAGGCCTAAGGCCCCAGAAGGAAAAATGCACTGAAGAGTAGAATTTTTTATTTTTTATTTTATTTTTATTTTTTTAAAAGAAAAAAAAGACCGGTGGTACCGGTCCGGAATCGAGAAGGCAGACACGCGACTAAAGAAAAATAAGAAATTCAGCGGTGACAGGAAACACGACCTGCTGGCTCCGTGGAAAAGAAGAACTGGAGAGAGGCAGTTGGGAAAGGCGGGAAGGCAGCGCGCAGGCGCTGTGGGATGCTCCCAAAAACTTTCCTTTTGGACGCTGGGGAGCGTTCCCGCGCAGGCTCCGTCGGTACCGATACCCATATGTGAAGACTCATTCCTGCTTGTTCCTGGAGATTAATAATTAAACTATATACAGAGACAGAACACTTAACATGCCATCTATACCCAGATGAGTATAGTGGAGGATGAGTAATATAATTGAATTCACAGTGTGTAATGAAGAGGTGACTGGGAGGGAGTGCTAGGCAATAGTTAGGTTGTATATAGCTGGATTGTATCATTAATGGAGAGGTTGTTATAGTGTTCGGTAATAAGATGTTTTAAGTTCTTTTCTGAAAGTCTGAAGATCTTTTATTGATCTGACTGGGTCTGGGAGAGCGTTCCAGAGTGTAGGGGCTGTATATGAAAAGGCTGTTACTCTCGCCAAGACTGCAGTAATCAAGATCATGCATTTGTTTTTACAGTCTAGCCTCTACAAGTCAGTTCTGTGCTTCTCAGTGAGTATCAACACTTCACAAAAAAAAAAAACCAAACACACACACCACACACACAAATCAGCCACACAAAACAGATGTTTGTCTACCAGCTGCTGGAGACTGAAATACTGAGGTGTCAGGGGGTCTCATATCCAGTGACAGTCATTTGAATATTCAGTTTCCAGCTGCTGGTAGACAGACAAAACCCATCTGGACTGGAGGGACAGGAATGAATAAAGTCACAAAAACAACCTTAAACACTGCTTGTTTTTCTCTTTCTGACATCAACACATAGCATGCCCACACAACACAGGTTGTGCGGTTTAGAAAAAAATACATACAACACTATGTTATTTGCATGAAAATAAGGTACTTTGCTTTCTATGAAAATATGATATTGCTTTTAAGACACTCCATGCAGCTTTCTTTCATGACCTCTAGTTCTAGAGCATCCCCATCTTTGGAAAAAAATTGTTTGTTCATTAATACCTTTCAAATATTAAAGGTCTGTATTACTCCCCATCCCTCTTCTAGGGTGTACATATTCAGCTCAAGTCTAGCAGTCACCATGCCATTTTGGCCACCACTTGAACCACTCCTAGTCTTTATATCCTTACCTATTAGATGTTTTTAAGAAGAAAATTTAAGATTCCAAAAAAGGAGAAGTTTGCACTTCAGACACCAGTGATGCCTAACACATAGGTGGGTAGCCCACACATCTCTGAACAATCTGAGCATCCCATATGGCTATGTAGAAAAAAATCCCCTAACTTCGAGAATGGTGCAACATGTTAGGTTAGACAGGAATACAATTAGGTTGGTCTCCTTTGCAGCAGGATAGATTATCTTCATTTTTGGCTGCTTTGAAAGGGCTTTTAAAGGTTTTCTAAGCAGCCAAGATGGGTACCAACTCAAGAAAGATAATGGACTTAAAGTTTGCAAAAATCCTCAGCCTCTTTTGGTAAGCTTGTATTAACAGCAATATTGCTCTTAAGATAGAGATCTCAACTGGGTACTGGCAGTATGCCTGCATCTTGGAAAGCCTAGCTCTGGAGGAGGGTTTAGCCATGTACAGTGCGCCAGTTAATAGCAGCCTACCTTTTGAAAACCTACCACTAGCATGCCCAGACAAAAAATGTGCTCTCAATCAGGATGGCAAAAAAATTTACCCTCAATTTAACCAGCAAGCATAGCCTAAATGACCATCATTTTCCTTCCTCAGACTGTCCCCTTTTCAACATGTATCTTAACCAGCCCAGATGGGGATACTCAAACTCCTCTTTTGCACTATAACCACAACAGCTTATGCTCCCTGAGGCCCCTTTTTAGATGAATTACAGTATAGTCCTGCTTTAGTACTACAAATTTAAGAAATAAGTTACCATGTCTTGAAGCTTCTTTGTTTCGTAAATGAGGGGGAATGTAACGTCCTTCTAGGAAGAAAAAGATGATTTTGAAAAAGGAGTCACCAAAAAATCCAAGCTTTGATAATCATAGTAACAATGCAATCTAAACCATTTGTGGTGCATAGGTTACTTATCAGGGTTAAAAATCTCTGCAGTACCTTATTCTATCACCTGCCCTTCACAGGGTCTCATGCTGTATCATGGCTTAGTGTACCCCACAATATCTGTCCTGAAGCTCTTTCCAAATTACTACAGACAACCTGCAGAAATATGGAGAAATCTTACTTACCTGATAATGCCTTTTCCTGGAATCCTGCTGACCAGTCCAGATAAATAGGTAGTGCTCCCCTGCCAGCAGAGACAGAAAACAAACTTTCTAGGGATGCCAATGGTACAAAGAAAGCAAATGTCCACCCCTACACCCCCCTCCCCCCAGTGGGGATAGCTACTAGGCTCCCTAGGTCACCCTTTACCACTCACTTTTACAGAGACTGATCCCCACTATGAAAGATCAAGCACAGCAGCCATGGACCTCTGGGAGGGTCCTGGACTGGTCTACTAGGATAGGAAAATTCAGCTAAGTAAGATTTATCCTTCCTTATACTGCTAGACCAATCCAGACAGACAAGTAGGACGTATCCAAGCTTTACCCTAAAAGGGCAAGGAGGAAGCCACCGCTCACTTAAGAATCTTAACTCCTAGAAGGCAACATCCACTTTGGCCTGCAAAAAAGTGAATGCTTAAAGGAATTTGATGACCAAGTAAGCATAGTCACTCACCTGTAACAGGTGTTCTCCAGGGACAGCAGGAATCAGTCCTCACATATGGGTGATGTCTGCACTGGAGCCCATGTGGAGTATTTCCCCAGCTTTCAAAAAGCCTTTGGGAATACCACCACACGTGTGGTCCCCTTCCCGCCCAAGGGTGCCATCTTGATCAGTCAGATGAAAAGCTCAGGCAAAGGATAAAAAGAGTGGGAGTCCCAGGGGAGGTAGGTGGATTGTGAGGACTGATTCCTGCTGTCCCTGGAGAACACCTGTTAAAGGGGAGTAACTACACTTTCTCCAGGAACAAGCAGGAAGTCAGTCCTCACATATGGGAATCCCCAGCTATAGGCTACCGATGATCCGTAGAAAAAAAAATGGCACAGCGAGCTGTGAACAGACACTGGTAACTGACAGCCCAAGGACCCCAGAAAACCACACTCCCAGTATCCGCAGGAGGTTTGGAGGGCTAGAGTTGCTTAAACCCTGAACAGATTAGAGTATAGCCTGGCCGAAGGCCCTGTCCCAACAGGACTCCCTCTCCAGGCAGCAATATGTCACAGTGTTAGCCAAGGATCGGTTTGTGGCTCAACAGATGTCTGCCAGGAGCATGGAGCGCAGATGTGCCACCGATGCTGCTCTTGCATGGACACTGTGCTGTGACTTGGCGGTCCAGCAGTAGCCCAGCCTGAGCCAGAGCAAATGAAATGCAATCCGCCACCCAGAGGGAAAGGGTCTGCTTGGTGACCACAAGCCACAAACAGGCAGGGTTGTGGGAGACGAAAAGATGCTCAGACCTGCGGTGGGCCTGCATGTGCTGCAGATAGGAGAGCACCCTCCTGTTGAGGGTGTGGAGGATCGCCGACACCCAGTAGGCATGTGGCTTCAGAAAGAAGGTCGGCAGCACTATCTCCTGGTTGATATGAAAATCAGAGACATTCTTTGGGAGAAACTTGGGGTGCGTTCAGGGAACCACCTGGCTCCCATAGAATCTGTGTAGGGAGTGTTGGCCATCAGGGCCTGGAGCTCACTGACCCTCTGGGCAGAGGTGAGGGCTACCAGGAAAAAAAAAAAAAAAAAACACACCCACCTTCCAAGAAAGGTGCCGAAGCGAGCAGGATGACATTGAGATTACAACTGCCTCTGGCAGAGTGTGTGGGAGGCCTGGAAAGCAGCCGCCCACGCATGAAGCAGGAAACCAGCAGCTGGCCCGTGAGGGGTCTGCCCTCGAATGGGTGGTGGTTGGCTGAGATTGCACTCAGATGGACCCTGACCGAGTTAGACTTCAGGCTCACCTGTGAGAGATGCAGGACCAGTTGGGTGGGACAAGAGAACAGATTGGCCCGCAACTCCAAGCGCCACACTGAGAACAGACACCACTTAAAGACGTAAGCCCTCCTAGTTGAGTCCTTGTGTAAAGCCAGCAATATGTCCTCTATCTCCACTGGGAGACAAAGAGGGGCTAGCGTGACCAGCTCAGCTGCCAGGCTGTGAGGGATAGAGACCTCAGGTTCAGGTGAAGCAGGAGACCCTCCTCCTGTGTCAACAAGCCCAGCATGCTGCCAAGGGGAACTGGAAGCTCCAACACAAGGCAAATTAGCAGAGGGAACCAGGGTTGCTGACACCATCATGGAGCCATGAAGATCACCGAGGCTCCGTCCTGCTAAATCTTGAGGAGAGCCTGTGCTATGAGGGGGTGGGAGGAAATGCATACAGAAGGCTGTGCATCCACAGCAGCAGGAAGGCTTCCCTGCTCGGGTGGGGAACCGGGCCACAGAACCACAGGAGCTGCAAATTCATAAGGCTGGTGAAAAGGCAAGGACCGGAGTCCCCCAGCACCAGAACAGCCCCTGCACTAACTACGTGCAGTGATGCCACTTGTGTGGCTGGATGATCCGACTCAGTCTGTCAGCCAGAACATTGTCCTGACCTGGGAGATAAGTAGCCTGTAGGGCTATGCCTTGGCAGATCGCAAAGGACCATAAGGCTACTGCCTCCAGAGGCTGTAAGAACCACCCTGCTTGTTCATATAGAACATTGCCACCCGGTTGTCTGGACAAGAACGGTCCGATGGTGAACACGGTGCCTGAATGCCTAGAGCAGGGGTGGGCAAGTCCAGTCCTGGAGAGCCACAGACCAGTCAGGTTTTTCATGATGTTCCTAATGAATATTCAATGAGATCTATTTGCATCCACTGCCTTCCATTATATGGAAATAGGTCTATGAATATTCATTACGGACATCATGAAAACCTGACTGGTCTGCGGCTCTCCAGGAACGGACTTGCCCACCCCTGGCCTAGAGGGCAAGGAGGAACACCCTGAGTTCGAGTAAGTTGATCAGCAGCCAGGACTCCTTGAGGGACTGTCCCCTGCGTGCAGAGCTCTCCACAGTGTGCTCCCAGCCAGTTAGAGAGGCGTCTGTGGTCAAGGAGGCATGCCATGCTGTGGAGCCTGGAACGGCATGCCTTGGAGGCTCCAGGTGTCCCGCCACCAGTCGAGGGACTCGGCTAGCTGGGGAGTGACCAAGATGGTGTCTCAGACAGCCCAATGCCTGAGCCCACCGAGTGTGAAAACACCCACTGTGCCGCTTCTATGTGCAGATGGGCGTTGGGGACGATATGGACAGTCGAGGCCATATGGCCAAGACAGGAGCATTGCAGAACTGAACTGTGGAGGCCAGAGCCAGTCTGCCCTGTCCTGAGGAAGGAAAGCCGGCAGTCGCCCTCTGAGTGTTGAGGCACATGCCAATAAACTCCAGGGATTGGACCGGAGTGAGGTTGGACTTTGGAAATTCAACATGAAGCTGAAGTGCTCAAGGAGATGGACAATGCAGGCTGTGGCCTGCTGTGCTTCAGCCATCTCCCCTGTATAAGAACATAAGAACATAAGATATGCCATACTGGGTCAGAACAAGGTCCATCAAGCCCAGTATTCTGTTTCCAACAGTGGCCAATCTAGGTCATATGTACCTAGCAGTTTCCCCAAGAGACACAAGTAACGAGCCAGTTGTTTAGATAGGGGTAGATGAAGGTACCCTGTAATCAAAGGTGGGCTGTGGCTACTCAGAGCAGACGCAAGGTTGAAGGGAAGCACCCTGTATTGGTAGTGGTTCCCTTGTATTCTGAAGCACAAGTATTTTCTGTGCTTCGGGTGGACCAGGATGCGAGTGTAAGCATCCCAAAGGTCCAAGAAGCATAGCTAATCGCCCTGCCAGAGGAAGGGCAGCAAGACACCAAGGGAGAGCATTTTGAACCTCTCGCAACAGGTAGCTGTTGAGATTTCTTAAATTGAGGATGGGCCAGAACCTGCCCATCCACTTTGGCACAAGGAAGTAGCGAATAGAAGCCACAACCTCTGAGGTACAGTAGGACCACTTCCACTGCATATTCCTGGGGAAGATTGGCAAGCTCCTGTGCCCAAGACAACCTGGTGCATGGGGAGCAGAGGGGGCTCTGCAGGGCAGAAGAGTGGAGGAAGCCAGTCCAGGTGAAGGTGACAACCCTCCTGGACAACATGAAGAACTCAGGTGCCTGAGGTGACAGACTCCCATTGGGGAGCAAAGTGAACCAGGTGCCCTCCCACTGGGTTGCTGGAGGGTGAGCAGCTATGCTTCTGACGTCAAAAACCGGGGCCAACTGGGTCAGTGCCAGGGTCTGGCTTTTGGGGCCCTTTAGCTTACACTGACCCTGGTGGCTGCTCTTGCTGTCTGCCCTGAGGTGGAGCCAGCACCGGAGGGAAGGTGGGTAACCCTGATAGGGGAGACCCTTCCTTTGAAAGAAAGGCTTTTTGCCCTGTTGCTTCTTCTGTAGGAGGGAAGAGGTCTCCCAGGAGAGAAGGGTGCAGGTTACATACTCTCTCCGCTGCCTTGTCCTCCATTGGTTTGCTGAACTGTTTGCCCAGGCACAGGACAAGCAGCAGCTTTTCCTGGACCCATTGTATGAGGTCTGAGGACTGAAGCCAGGCCTGCTGCCTGGCCCCCAATACCCACAGCCACTACCCAAGCAGAGGACTCAAAGCTGTCATATGTAGCATGAGAAAGGTACTTTGAACAATCCCCCCCACTGATTTCAGGAGGGACTGGAAGCAGCAGAGGTAATCACCATTGAGGCCTGCCTGGAAGCCCCCAGTTAAGGAACATACATACATATATACACACACACACACAGATGTGGCAAGCCAGCATGGAGCCTTGGTGGGCCTTTCGCCCAAGGGCATCGAGGGTGTGAGACCTCCTACCGATGGGGCTGGAGAGAGTCTTTGGATTCTTCTGCTTCCGCATGGCAGAATCCACTATCATTGAAGTATGAGGGAGCTGGACCTTCTGGAAGCCGAGCCCCACTGGACCCTGTACATGGTGTCCAGGTGCTTACTGACAATGGGAATAGATGCAGGCATCTCCCACAAACAGAGGAGCAGCCGGGTCAAAATTGGTGGGACCGTGAGGGATTCTCTCGGCAAGGCCTCATATTATAAAATATCAAGTTCCGCTGCACGGGGCTCCTCCTTGAATTGTGTAAAGCACGCAAGGGCTCGAGCCATATCCTGCACAAACTCCAGAAAGGAGGTATTCTCAGGAAGCGAGTGGGGAGGGATCTGAGGGGAGGTTCGAATGAGCCCAGGATTCAGGGGGGAAGTATCCCCAAACTCCTTGTCCAAAATCTCTGATGGGGACTCAACTAGACTGCTCGAGCGGAGCTCATGTATGCTGGGCTTTTGAGGCTGAAGCCCCTCTGGAACCAGAGAGGCTGGCTCGGAAATATCTTGCACCCAAGGACCAGGATGGAGATAGAGACCTCTGCCAGGATCCCTCATGAGGCCCCTGGCTCTCAGGGGTGGCTGTGGCAGTTTAGAGAGCCATCACAGGCATCTCCCTTGAGGTATCAGGGCATGTGCCAGTGGGGCCTGGCACCAGCACCTGCTGGGCAGCAAGGAAGACTGAAATGCTGCACTCCAGTGCCAGCATTCAGATCTCCCACTCAGCAGTGAGGCCCTGCAATGCCGACACCAGGGTAACCGGGTTGGGTGTCAAGGAAGAGAGGGGGTCCTTGCCGGGACGACCCTGAGACCAGGCACTATTGCTGGAGGCCTCTATCTGTATGGGGTACCTTTCAAGGCCACTCCAACTCTAGGATCTGCTGAGGAGGGCTAAGGAACAGAGCACAAGAACACTCATGCTTGTCTGGAGCCCGTGACAGGGTCTTCGGGACTGCCTTCAAGGGACCCCTGCTCAGTGGCACTGGTGCCGCAGAGCTACTGCAAAGACCCCAGAGGCATAGTGTTGGTAGAACGGAGAGCTACCAGGGACACCAGGGCCGTCTTGCGGAAAATATCCAGTTTCTGCTTACAGCTCTGGATGGCCTTGGAGGACATATTTTTGCAAAGGGAGCAGAGCTCTGTGTTATGGTCCACTCCCAGACACAGGAGACAGTCATGGGTGTCTGAGGGACATGTTTTTGAAGCATCTGTCACTTTTTGAAACCCGAGACCATGGGGGCAAAAAGGATCCCTGCAAGGTCAAAGCGGTTGAAGAGGGTGTGAAAATAGAAGTTACTTACCTGGTAATTGTTGTTCCTTTAGAAATTCCAGTTTAATCCTCCACCTCTGGGTTGTGCACCTCCTCCTGCAGCTTGGAGACTGGGCATGTCAAGATCATGACATCACTGGATGTAGCCTGCTGATATCTCCCATCAGCCCCAGTGAACTAATGACAAAGCAGACTCAAAAGAGCAACCAAGTAGCCATAAATTAACTGTTTTCATAACCGTGAGAACAATTCAACAAGGAATTTTTTTTTTCTTCAACTTTCCCTGTTCCACCCCCAAAAGCCATTTAGAGAGAAAGACAGTAAAACAGGTCAGACAGTAACACTCACTGCAAATTAGCACCCGAAAGGATTTAATCCGATCTTCAACTGATGGTCCTCCCCATCTGAAAATAAACTGACAGATCACCCCCTCGGGTGGGAATAAGGACTAAATTGGAGTTCCTAAAGGAACAATTACCAGGTAAGTAATTTCTATTCCTTATCGTTCCTCCAGTTTAGTCCTCCATCTCTGGGATGTATCAGAGCAGTTAATTATTGGGAGGGATCTTTCCATTCGGATCACAACACCGCCACCTCGAAACAAGCATCGTTTGTTGCCCTAACGACCAGGTGGTAGTGTCTACTGAAGGTATGAAGAGATGAGCAGGAGAGCACTCTGCCAATCTCCACTGATGGATCACTGTGCTCCGCCCCGGAATAGCTTGCGCTCTAGCCGAGTGGCCCAAAAACCCACCAGTAGTGTACGATCTTGCAACATATATGCTGCTACAATTGCCTCTCTAATACTTCTGGAAATTGACGCTCCCGCTGCTGCTTCCCCGATATGGGAAACACTGAACAGCAGGAATAGCCGTTCCAACTTGTGGATAATTTGACCGTTAACTCCTGCTGCAGCACTCTGATGTCCAAACGTCAAAAGCTACAATCTGATGTGTTTCCCTCTGCCGCACCTAGACCTGGAAAGACTAGCGACTGAGTTAGGTGAAACGGAGAAACTACCTTCGGCAAAAATAACGAAACAAGTCACAAGACCACCATTTCTCTGAAGACAGACAAAATGATCCTCTACAGGACAACTCCTGCAACTCCAATATGCGCCTTGCTGAGCAGAAGGCCACCAAAAACACTGCTTTTAAAATAAAAGCTGACACCTGTAGAAAAGGCTCAAAGGTTTCCTTAGCTAAAGCACCTAACATCAAGTTGAGATTCCACTGACACCAATATCCTATAACAAGCCAGGGCTGATAACTATACTTCTAAAGGACTGACCGCCCCTTTCCAAACCTGCTAAGAGGGAAGCTGAACCCTAAAGGCACAGGTACCATAGCCGCTCGAATCTGGCATTGTGAACCCCAGTCCTCAAAGATACACTAAAGCACACAAGCTAGAGACGTGGACCTCTTCCTGAGGCTGATATGACCACGCCTGAATAACCATTTCTCCTTAACCTCGCCCTTACAAGGGCCAAACTGCAATCAAACCGATGCACTGGCAACACTCGCAGCGGACTCTGAAACAAAAGATCCTCCAACACCGGCAATCTCCGAGAATCCTTGTTGAGCAGACGAAATAGACCGGTAGGGCACTAGCGCCCTGGCCAGTCCAGAAATCACTAACAGCACTCTACCTCAAAGATCTCCTAAGTGCTGCACTACACGCCCTATGGAGCACCCCAGGGGGACAACCTAGAGAGCGCCAAACAATGGTCCTGGTTGCATCAGAACATTGACGCCCTCCGATATCCTCTCGTCCTCTGCTGTAAAAATGTTTTGAACGTGGCCAAAGTCAGGTCACTGTTCGATACATGATAGGAGGACACCCCACCTTACGACTATAGGAACACTTCTGGCTGATGCTACCACACTGTCAGCTTCTGCCATGTGCGCCACGATAAGCGCCTGCCTCCTAGGTTTCACCAAAACTAGAGGAACCTCTGATTTCCCTTGCATGTCCGCCCTACCTGAACCTCCCTGCTGGTTTAGGTAAAGCACTATTGCAGCATTGCCGCACCGCATTCACCCTGCCTGAACCTTCAGTTCAGAACTGAACGCTTGAAAAGCCCGAGCAATGTCGTCAGCTCCAAACAGCTGAACTGCCAATGTGCTAGCGATCGCCCTAAATCGTACGTGCGACCAGATCCTCGCAAGCACCTCCCCTGCCTGCGAGACTCGCAACAGTCAACATCGGGAGCCACTGCAGAAGTTCCAGAGGCATATCTTCCGCGAGCCCTCCTGGGCGAACTCCCAGCCAAGGGATTGCCTGATCTACGCAGGACCTGTGAGACGATAGTTCAGAGAATTGATATTGCACGATCAACATTGTAACCGAGACCTTGTAGAGGGAACATGCGAACTCCAGCCCCCGGAACTACCTCCAGAGCCTCCGCCAATGTCCCGAGTATCCAATGATAGCCCCAAGCCGATAGTGCCGGATCAGACAAACCTGCATATCAGCTGTTGAAGGGCCTGATCTCTCTGCTCCGACAAACACTGTACCCAATTGGTAGTCAGACTACCCACAAGTACTCTAAGGCTTGAGATGGACTAAGCGAATTTCAACTATCTTGACTACCCAGCCTAGAGCCTGAAGAAACTTTAGTACTCTGTTCGTAAAGCAGACACTCTCGGCCCTGAACTTTGGACGAATCTGCTACTCGCCGAGGCCAGGTTGAACTAAGATTCCTTCTTTTCGTGGAGCCACCCCAGCCACCACCATAACCTTGGCACAGGTGTGCATTGCCGTTACTAGACCGAAAGGCAGAACTAGAAACTGAACACACCCCACGGGGAAGGCAAACCTTAGAAACGTCTGATGCATTGTCCTTATTGATATGTTTAAGAAAGCTCCTATAAAGATGGGGGGGGAGGATAAGAACCCCTCCAGCAGAACTACCAACACTACTGATCACAATGTTGCCCTGCGAAAGAAAGGCCTTCTGAGCCAGCAATTTCCATGTGATTGATACGATCCAATTTTGCCAAGATGCGGACTATCTCCTCTAGCCTCTGCAAGAAGACAGCATCAACGATACTAGCATTGGGCAAATTCTAAAGTATACCCTTTGTATCCTATCACTACCGCCCAATGCTCTGGCGTATCCGGCCCCTGGCTGGAAGAAACTCCCACAGAATTTCTCCTACTGACTGAACTGCCACCAGGCCTTACCTTGCTTAATTGTGGTTTTCGGGCAGTCGCAGAAAAATTAACAGAGACTCCCCTTCCTGCACTTCGGAAGCCCTGACACCCTTGAGCGCTGGAAGTCGATGTACCTTGCTGGGACACTCAACGACCATAGGCAGATGGGAAGATTTCATTTGCTTCCTATCCCCTACCTTTCAAACTATATACCTTTTCCTGTAGCAGGCACCTCTTGTTCTCCAGAGAGCTGTAGCTGCTATAAACCTCTATACAATATATTGGGTTTTTATTTATTTTTTTAACCAGACCCTTCTCAGAAGAAAGAAACCACGTATCCATTGTTTAGGTATCCTTACCAGGCAGCCAGCACTCTGACATTTGTGCAGCTACAACTATGGCCTAACTGATTAGGCCTTTTCCACCTGTCTGCATCAAGTCCTTTACATTGAGTACGATTAGAGCTGTGTAACACCAGGAATGTTTAATGATCAAATAGGATTTACACTCCTTGATCCCCATCCCATACCAGGCCCTAAGGCCTGGCTGGCATGGTGGGAAGGGCTGGGAACACTCCCTAGGAACTCCCTCAATCTGTATCTGGGAATGAAACAAGATCCCTAGCACAGTGCACCCCCACAGGTCATGCCTTTGAAGTAAATAAACTAAAAATATAAATTAAAATATAGTTAAAAATTATAATTAAGCAACTGCAAAGGCCCCTCTAAGGCAGCGTTGCTATGTCCTGCTGTTATTCTCCGGAGGCTGCCTTTCCCAGGCAACAATGCGGCTGCAGGCCACTATCTCCTCCTCTAACGGATACTAGGGGAACTTCCTCAACTGAAGAATGAGCTGCAACCATTAAAGCATTAGAATGATTAATGAAAATTCTTGCATTTCTCCAGGAGAGATACCTTGATAACAATATTTTAAGTAGAAGCTCTGATCCCTGGGATCACTTGCAACTGCAATTTTAATATGGGATGCCTGCAGAGAACTAGAGAACCACTTCCCCTCCTGAGATGCCAAACTTGTAACATGGTAAGCCTCGCAGCTCCACGAGGTCTGAAGCCTCCCATGTGCTGAGAGCCGCAGTTTTCCTTTGACCCATTTGCGTGGTCCTACCTATTACTTCCTCAGTTTGAGAGCACCCCGTAAGCACTTCTACAAGAGGAGGAAATCTCTGAACAGACTGACATACCTTATGACTTTCTGCCCACCAAAGCCTAGCTGTCTAAGCAAGCTAGTAGCTGGGACCCAGACTAAATCCAGGGGAAGGAATTGCCACAGCTCCTGCTCTGGTGTCATCCTGCAGGGATCCTATTTTAGATAGCACAGCACTATTGAAACCTGGTGTGCTGTCAGTAACCATCCAGGCAACCTCACTTTCCTATTTCCCATATAATTATGGGGTTCCGTCTGATATGTCTTCCAGAGAAACAGAGGGGAAGAAAACAAAAATAAAATAAAGTAGATCTCTGTGAAGGGCAACAATGCCTTACTCCTGGGTACAAACCCTCCAGGCCACCTAACCAAAGGACGGTATAATCAGTCATCAAGGACACCATATTCATCAAAATAAAGTACATAAAGTAAATAAAAATCATCCAAAGCAAGGTAAGTAAAAGAACTTGAATACATTCCTGCAAATGACTTACCTGCTGCCGATCATATCCCCGGCAGTTCTACCCGACGGAGAGCTGAAACCGGGCTGACAGCCGTGCCAGCATGAAAACTGCACGAAGCTCCACAATGCTTTGTATCTTCTGTGACTGTCGCCACTGCCTGCCAAAGCAATAGCAGCCATCGCTGAAAGCCAACCCAGCACCCCTCCATATAATCCAGGAGGGGAGAGTAGGCAGAAACGACCTGACATTGCAGGGCAGAGAATGCTGCTCCTTAGAGTCACTCTGCGGAGACCTGCCACGTGGTCAAAATAGCTGCCGGAGCTACCGGCCCCGACTTGGTGCTAAAACCCCCCCTGGCTGCAAACCAGGCCCGTGCCCGCACACAGCAAGTCCCCTGACTCTACGATCCCCTGAACTGCACCCAAACGCCTACCACGTGCTGCTACACGCTGCCGCCTGACCCAGAATCGAGCAGTCTGCCGCAGAGCGATCTGCCTCCATTCCTGTCAGTTGCCCCGATCACTCCTGCTGTGCCGGGCCCGGCAGGGATGCAGGATAGAGCAGCATTGTGCAGTGCAGAGCTCTCCTCCATAAAGCCCAGGAGGAGAGAGAGGTGCCGGGGAACAGACCAGTTGTCCAAAACGGAAGGATGGGGCAGACAGCCTTGGCCGGTTCAAACATTGCCCCTGCATTTTTTTTTTTTAAACTGCAATAATCGTAAGAGGAAACAAAATAGATAAATGTATCCACACAAATTAACTTCAAACCTAAGGCTACTCTAACTGCTTCCTGTTTCCCCAAGTGAGCCCAGCACCTAGGCTCACTACATCCTCCTGCTGCATGGAGACTGGACACACTGGGGCTGGATGAGAGATACCAGCAGGCTACATCCAGTGATGTCATGATTTTGACATGCCCAATCTCCAAGCTGCAGGAGGAGGTGCACAACCCAGAGGTGGAAGACTAAACTGGAGGAACGATAAGGAAATAAGCTGGATACAAACTAACAAAGAAAAGAACAAAGTTCCGGGGTCCGCTGCCAAAGCAGGGGCACTGGGACAGCAGGAAGAGGACCAGGAAACCAGAATAGAAGACAATAAAACTTTTTCTGAGGTACAGGGATATGCGTCCGAAGAGCTCCGTGGAAGAAGGGAAACTGATCAAGATGGCACCCTTGGGCAGGAAGGGGACTACACATACGTGTTGGCATTCCCAAAGGCTCTCTTTGAAAGCTGGGGGGAATGCTCCGCACAGGCTCCATCTGTGCCGACGTCACCCATATGCAAGGACTGGCTTCCTGCTTGTTCCTGGAGAAACAACCTTACAAATGCCCCAAGCCACTGCCCAGAAGGCAACCTGGGCTCAAATGTACATGCAGACTCTCCAGCAATGGATGCAAACACTTAAATCTACATGTGAAGTGGCTTTAAAGGTTGCACTGCGTGTGACCCCTCAAGTAACACAATCAACCTGTCAAGCCTTAAAAATCAAAATGTGTCACTGTTAAATACTAAGGAGAACTCAACCCACATCCATGAGATGAGATCTTATACTAGGAGGGAAACCACCTGGTTCGTGTGGAATGCTGGACACCACTGAGCAAAAATGTTACTACCTCCAAGACAGAAAGGAGAAAATTTCACTTACCGTTAATTTCCTTTCCTGGAATACTGCTAAAGACTAGTCCAGACAAGCAGGTTATGCACCCCTGCCAGTAGATGGGGAGACAGAGAAAAAAAACAAAACACTCCAGAGCTGTGATTGGACATGCTCTGGGTGACATAGGAATACCCCTAGGGGTCCTATTCAGTAACTATGTAACGAGCCAAAAAGGGCAACCTCTCAGGGAAAAAAAAAACTCAACTATGAACCCTTGAGAGGAATCAACTCAACCCCTCAACCCGAATGAAAAATGGAAGGAGGATCAAATATCATTCCCAAGGGAAGAAGTCTGAAATGACTGTTTTGCCACATTCTCAGGAAACAAACTCCGGATGTGTTCGTGGAGCATATGACTATCAGCTGTTCTGCACAAGTACTAGTGACTGACAAGCTGGGTGGGTTCTGGACTGGTCTAGCAGTATTCCAGGAAAGGAAGTTAATGGTAAGCGAAATTTCTCCTTCCAGATCACACTGCTAGACCAGTCCAGACAAGCGGGAAGTACCCAAGCTAATTACCCTCAGGGTGGGCAGATAGAGCTGCCGACAGCACCCCAACTCCAAACCAACTGTCCTCCTGGGCCTGTACATCCAGTTGATAGTGCTGAACAAAAGAGGACAAGGACGACCAGGTGGCTGCTCAAATAGAGGGACCTTTCGGCCCATGTGGATTGGGCTCGAGTGGAATGAGCTCAAAGCCCTTCTGGAACCGGCTGGCCTTGGAGAATGTAAGCCGATTCAATGGCACGATGCAGCCACCTAGCGATAGACGGTTTGGAAGCAACCAAACCCTTGTGTGGCCCCGAAAGGACAAAAAGATGGTCAGTCTTGCGAAAGGAATTTGTAACTTTCAAATAGCGAAGGAGAACTCGCTTGAGGAAGCAAAGACTTTTGCGTCTACCCACACACAGTTCTTTAGAGAAGGCAGGCAATAGCAGGGTCTGATTGACATGAAAGGGAGTAACCACCTTGGGCAGGAAGGAAGGAACTGTACAAAGAGTCACACCCTCAGAAGAGGGGGGGGGGGGGGAAAAAAAACAGATCCCTGCACGAGAGAGCTTGAAGTTCGAGATTCTTCGAGACGATGTGATTGCTACGAAAAATACTGTTTTAAGCATCAGATCTAGAAGAGACACTTCCTTCAAAAGGTTCAAAGGGCAGATTTCCGAGCACCAAGAAATAGCACTAAATCCCAAGAAGGAAATACCGGACGGGTTGGAGGACGAAGAAGTTTGACCCCTTTCAGAAACCGAGACACAGTGTGGGAAGCAAGGGATCTACCATGCTCCGAACCCCGATAACATGTCAAAGCAGAAATGTGCACTCTAAGAGCTGAGTGCCAATCCTTTATCAAGACCATCCTGTAAAAAGGCAAGAATATCAGGGACTGATGTACATCATGGGGACAAGTGATGTGAACAAGCCTCGAAGACATGCCACACTCGCATAAGCAGCGGAAGTTGAAGACTGTCGTGTGCTAAGGAGAGTAGCCCACTACCTTAGGAGAATATCCCTTACGGGTCAGACGGCGGCTTTCAAGAGTCAAGCCATAAGCAAGTAGGGAGCTGGATTTTCCATGAAGATTGGTCCCTGTCTGAAGAGTCTGTAGGGAGCTGCCAGTCGCAAGGGCGGCCCCCGTGAAAGTCTTAAGATCAGCATACCATGGTCTTCTTGGCCAATCTGGGGCCACAAGGACTACCGGCCCCCTGTGTGACCAGATCCGTTGCAGGATTCTGCCGATCATGGACCAGGGTGGAAACACAAAGCTGGCTTTCCGGCCAAGTCCGAGTCAACGCATCAATGCCGAGAGTCCCATGTTCTCTCCAACAGCTGAAGAAACTCGGAACTTTGGCATTCGCTGCAGACACCATGAGATCTATTGCCAGTGACCCCCATCTTTGAACTATCCTCTGGAAGGCTAGCGGGGCCAGTTCCCACTCACTGGGGTCAAGGGTATTGCGACTCAAAGTCTGCCTTCAAATTGCTGGTTCCTGCAATGTGTTGGGCGGAGAGGGCTTGGAGATTTTTCTGCCCAAGGAAGAAGAGACATCTTGTTTGATACTCCAGGGCACTTGGTCCCTCCTTGACGGTTGATGTAGGAAACACTGGTCACGTTGTCGGACAGTATCCGAACCGCTTTCCTGTGCAGGAGCGAGTGAAATCTCAGTAGAGCTAGACGTACTGCTCGTGCCTCTAGTCGATTGATCGTCCAGCGGGATGTGTGTTGTCCAAGTGCCCTGCATCGTGTGAGATCGACAGTGCGCACCCCAAACTGGACAGACAGGCATCTGTTAGAACGACCCAACGGAGTCTGTAAGGGAACCCCTTTCAGGAGATTGCTGGAGGAGAGCCACCACTGTAGACAGTGACGCTGGAGTGAAGCGAAAGGTGAATTTGGTAGTCTTCTGAAACTGGCAACCATTGTCTCAGGAGAGCTTTCTGTAGGCAGCGTATGTGCGCTCTGGCCCAAGGCATGAGATCGATGGTCACCGCCATGGATCCCAGGACTTGAAGGTAATCCCATGCTCGAGGCAAGACTTGTGCTAGGAAACTGAATTTGAGAAGTTAACTTGAGGAATTGGGGCATTGACAAAAAGACCCGACCTAAGGCTGTTTAGAATCGAGCTCTCAAAAATGCAATCTCCTGGGACAGCCGAAGACAACTCTTGTCGCAGTTGATTACCCAGTCGAGGTTCTTGAGAAAGGCAACCACCACCGAGACTGTGCTGCAAGCTTGGGGGAGAGTCTGCGCGAATGAGCCAGTCGTCCAGATAAGGATGAACTCTTGATGCCGTGGCTGCGTAAGGCTGCAGCTACTACCACCATTACCTTGGAGAAGGTTCGAGGCACCAAAGCTAAACCGAAGGGCATCGCACGAAATTGGAAATGTTGACCAAGCACCGTGAATCTGAGGAATCACTGATGATCCTCTCGAATGGGAATGTGAAAATATGCTTCCGCGAGATTGAGGGAAGCTAGAAACTTCCCCTGGGGTACCGCTTGAACAACGGATTGCAGAGTCTCCATTCGAAAGTGTGGTACCTGCAGACTGCGATTGATGCCTTTGAGATCCAGGATAGGATGAAAGGAGCTGTCCTTGGGCACCACGAAATAGAGTAACAGCCTAGTCCTCTTTCCAATGGTGGAACCGGACGGATGGCATCCAAAAGCTGGAGTCTGAACAGTGGATTGGATGGCTAGCTTTTTTCCGGAGGAACGTCTGGGAGAGACCAAAAATGTGTCTCAAATGGGGCGCCAACATGCAAGGGCGTATCCAAGAGAAACAATGTCGAGGACCCACTGATCCGTAGTTAAGGCCCACTGACGAGCAGAGGGCTAAATGACCCCCTACTGGTGAAAGTGGCTTGAGTGGGCAAAGCATCCCATCAGTGGGACGGGCGGGAGGTGCCAGAGAACCTACCGGTACCCGAATAGGACTCAGATCCCTTACGGGCTCCCTGAAAGGATTGTGCCTGCTGGGCAAAGCGAGGGGCAGGAGCAGAGGAGGAAGTCGGCCTAAACGACCGATACCTCCTAGAGTCATGGAAAGTGGAGAAGTGCCAAAAGGATTGAGTATGAGATCCACGGCAAGAGCCTTTAGGTCTATCCTCAGGTAGGCGTTGAGGTTTAACCTCTCCTAGATCTTCCCCAAACAGGAGTCTTCCCTTAAAGGGAAGCTTCTACAACCGTGTTTTAGAGGTGACATCTGCAGCCCATTGACTAAGCCAGAGCCAGCGTCTAGCTACCGTCACCGCTGCTAGCAAGTGAGCTGACAGACGGAGGTGGTCATAAAACACATCTGCTAAGAACACGGCCACTGATTCCAGACAGTCAAGTTCCGGATAAGTGTCAGGAAGCTGTTGAATCCACTGAAGAGAAGCTCTAGCTGCCAGGCCTCCACAAACTGTTGCCTGAAGTGACAGAGCAGAAGACGAGAAGGCTGTCTTAAGTCCCTCGACCTTACAGTCCTGTTGATCCCGGAGCGCTGCTCCGCCTTCCACTGGGATGGTGGTATGCTTTGTTACCCCGGTCACCAAAGCATCCACCTTCGGGTAGGCCAGCCAGCGGTCCAGGTCTGAGGGAGTCCATTGATATAACTGCCCAATACGGCAAGCGGTGCGTAAGGAGGCATCCGGGGAATCCCATTCCTGAGATACCATCTGTTGCAATTCAGCTGGAAAGGGAAAAGCCCTGGAAGGCTTGCATATTCCCTGTAATATAGGATCCGGCTGAGATTGAGGCTGCAAGCGCAAGCGCCTCCACCACCTGCGCTATAAGAGCAGGCAACTCCTCTGCGAAACAACCTGATGTCTTGAGAGTCTTCAAGTGCTGTCACGGAGAATCTGAGAGAGAATATTCTCCATCTTCACGCTCTGAAGGAGGCAAACTTCCTTCTGAAGACTTGCGATCCTCAAGCAAATCTGTAGCCTCTGCCAACCATGCTCCTTCTCCAGAAGGTGGTATCTGTTTGAGAAATGTCTTATGAGATCGCTTACGGCTGCCAGAAACCTGCTTATCCAGAGTTGGAGCAGACGTCATGGGAGGATCTGCAGACTCCGTAACATAGTAACATAGTAAATGACGGCAGATAAAGACCAGCATGGTCCATCTAGTCTGCCCAGCAAGATGGCAAGAGTAGGTGCACCTGTTGCTCTGTGCAGGCCACCCCTCCCCATGTCTTTGTTTAGGGGTAAACCCACCACTCCATGTAGGACACCCCTATTTATTGAGATGTTATATGGTTCAGAAGTTAGATGGTACCGTTTATCTTGTTTTTATCCTATTGCTGTAAAGGGATACACTGTTTGCCCCATGCCTTCTTGAATTCTGTCACCGTGTTTGCCCCCACCACTTCCATCGGGAGGGCATTCCAAGCATCCACCACCCTTTCAGTGAAAAAATATTTCCTGACATTGCCTTTCAGTTTACCACCTTGAAGCTTCATGTTATGCCCTCTAGTTTTACAGCTTCCGTCTTTGGAAGAGGTTTGTTCATCATTTCTCTTTAAGTATTTAAAGGTCTGAATCATATCTCCCCTGTCCCTCCTCTCCTCCAAAGCGTACATATTTAGGTCTTCAAGTCTCTTCTCATAAGGCTGACGCAGGCTCGAAATCATTTTGGTCGCTTTCCTCTGAACAGTTTCCAGTCTCTATATCTTTTGCAAGATAGTCTCCAAAACTGAACACAATATTCCAAGTGAGGCCTCACCAGTGACTTATACAGTGGCATAAGTACCTCTTCCTTTCTGCTGGTAATCCCTCTTTGTATGCTGCCCAACATCCTCCTGGTTTTTGCCACCGCCTTGTCGCACTATTTTGCCACCTTGAGATCATCAGATAATCACACCAAGGTCTCTCTTAAACCGCGCATACCAACCTCTCGCCCCCTATCGTGTACATTTCCCTTGGATTTCTGCTACCCAAGTGCATGACACCGCACTTTTTTGCATTAAATTGTAGTTGCCAAGCATTAGACCAGTCTTCCAGCTTTTGTAGATCTTTCATGTTAATCACTCCCTCGGGGGAGTCCACTCTGTTGCAAATTTTTGTGTCTGCAAAAAGACAAACTTTTAAATTCAGTCCTTCAGCAATATCACTCAAATACATTGAACAGTGCCGGGCCCAGGACCGAACCCTGGGGCACCCCGCTAATCACCTTCCTCTCATCCGAGTGAGCTCCATGTACAATCACCTTCTGTCGTCTGTCAACCAATTTCTAATCCAGTTTACCATCTTGGGGCCAATCCCCAAGCTACTGAGTTTGTTGACAAGCCTCCTATGAGGAACAGTATCAAAGACTTTGCTGAAATCCAGGTAGATGACATCCATCGCATGCCCCTGATCTAGTTCCTTGGTCACCCAGTCAAAGAACTCAGATTTGTTTGGCAAGACCGTCCTTCGGTAAAACCATGTTGCCTCGGATCTTGCATCCTGTTGGTTTTGAGAAAGTTCACTATTCGCTCTTTCAGGAGTGCCTCCATTACTTTTCCCGCCACCGAAGTAAGGCTCACGGGCCTGTAGTTTGACACTTCTTCCCTGTCACCACTTGTGTAAAGATACGACATCAGCCATTCTACAGTCCTGAGGAACCTCCGTTTCCAAGGATCTGTTGAAGACATCCTTTAACAGTCCTGCAAGAACCTCTGAGCTCTTTCAGTATCCTGGGATGTATCCCATCCGGTCCCATGGCTTTGTCCACTTTCAGTTTAGCAAGTTGCTCTAACACCTCGTTTTCTGTGAATGGTGTACGCCAGAGAGTCCAAGTCTGGCGAAACAGCACCAGAAACTGCGTATCTGTTGAATCTTTGGGAGTCCCTGACGGCTGAGGAAACAAGGTGGGAGCTGGTTGAGAGCTCTCAGAAGGTGAGACACCTTGTAGAGCATCAAGGGGGGAAGTTGGGAGCTGACATCAAATGCAGGCAGTGTGGGGAGAACAGAAGAAGTCGACGATTCCCCAGGGTCTGACAAACAGGCAGAGCACAGGCGATTACTTAATTCTTTCTGCTTTCTATTACAGACTATACATCTGAAAAGAGAAGGCGGCATGACTGAAACACTTTTTTTTTTTAAAACTGTAAAAGAAAGTTGAAATAAAAACAGAGAAAAAACCCCAAAAGGTGACAATGAGAGCCTGTTGTGCCTGGAATGCCAAGGACAGAAAAACTCAGTCAGCAGCTTCTCCCGCCAAATGTAATGCCCCGTTTTCCAAAATGGCCACCGGCATAATTAAAGAAGGTTAAATTAGACTTACCTGCTAATTGTTGTTCCTGGAGTAGATACAGTCTAGTCCCGGACCTCTGGGTTGTCAATCTTAATCAGCAGCTTGGAGACCGAGGAACCTCCTTTTGTGATGTCACCAGTATTATCCTCCCGGTAGCCAATTCCACCTGCCAGTTCCCTATTGACAAAGCAGACTCACCGGAGCAACAAGCAAGCATGAAAAACGAACTGAATCCTGCACTCAACTACTGAAAACTGACGGGAAACTCCACCCCCGCCAAGAACACTATGCTGAACCTTTAAACCCCGCTGAGGCCCTCCCCTCACCTGTTTGGAGGACCTCCTGAAAAGACACCGACCTGCCCACCTGGGACTGGTAGACCCCCCCCCCAAACAACGCTGCTTACCTGTAAGGGTCCCAGAGCTGTCGCAGGTAAACTTCAGGCTGTAACCTGCATCGAACTACACCGGGAAGGGCACCGGGACTAGACTATCTACTCCAGGAACAACAATTAGCAGGTAAGTCTAATTTAACCTTCCTGATCGTATCTCCAGTCTAGTCCCGGACCTCTGGGTATGTACCAGAGCAGTAATCAACGGGGGGGTATGTCCTTACTAGCCTGAAGAACAGCCGCCCCAAAACAAGCATCCTGTTGTGCCTGGACGTCCAGCCTGTAATGCTTGACAAAAGAATGCAAGGTCGACCAGGTCGCCGCTTTGCAGATTTCTAGCGGTGGCACCAACCTAGTTTCAGCCCAGGATGCCACCTGCGCCCTAGTAGAGTGAGCCCGAAGCCCCTCGGGTACCGGTTTCCCCTTTAACACGTATGCCGACGCTATAGCCTCTTTGATCCAACGGGCAATAGAAGCCTTAGATGCCGATTCCCCTTTCCTTGCCCCTGCAAAGAGAACAAAAAGCCTGTCAGACCTGCGAAACACTGCCATCCGGCGCAGGTACTTCAATGCCTGCCAAACATCCAGGGTGTGCAACCTATGCGGGTCCGAGCCTCCCGGACCTTTTCTGAACACCGGTAACGAAATCTCCTGATTCAGAAGAAACACCGACGCGACCTTGGGCAAAAATGCTGGCACTGGTCGAAGGACCACCCTGGACTCAAAGAACGACAGATAGGGCTCCTTACAGGATAAGGCCTATAACTCCGACACTCGCCGTGCAGAACAGATCGCCACCAAGAATATGACTTTTAAATGTGAGATCCTTCGACGCCTGAGAACGGTTCAAAAGGTCTCCGCTCCAAAGCATCCAGTACGAACGGCCGGTGCCACTTAGGAATGGTCTGCCTAACCGGGGGCTGCAACAGCGCCACCGCCCTCAGGAAGCATTTGATATCCAAGTGCTCCCCAAGCGACCGGCCCCCCCAATTTACCCCTGTAACATGCCAGAGCTGCAACTTGCACCCTGAGCGACGTGGCCACCAAACCTTTGACGAACCCATCCTGCAGAAATTCCAAAATCTGAGACGGTCGCCCTCAAGGCCTCAACCGCCCTGCCACTACATCAGCCTTCGAACACTCTCCAGACCCGAACATACGCCAAAGACATCAATCTCCTTTGAGCCCTCAACAAGGTCGAGATTACCGACGAGGAATAGCCTCTAGCCGCTAGCCTAGTCCTTTCAATAGCCAAACGAGAAGCGATCCACATGCGGCATTGATAGGGGCCCTTGAGACAACAGGTCTGCCCTGGCCGGAAGACGCCAGGGCGTTGCCACGAGGAGCCTCATCAAGTCTGTGTACCAAGGCCGCCGCGGCCAGTCCGGCGCTATCAGAATGACCTGTCCTCTGTACCTTTCTATCCGCTGCACCACCCTGCCTATCAGGGCCCACGGCGGAAAGATGTACAGTAGCAGACCTTCCAGCCAATGTTGAATGAGAGCATCCAGAAACTAACATTCTTTCCCTTCTCCGGCTGTAAAACCAACTGACTTTTGCCGACTGGAACGTCGCCATGAGGTCCAAAACCGGAGTGCCCCAGCGACGTACAATCATGTGAAAGATCTCCGGGTTTAGGACCCACTCTCTGGGATTGACCTTCACCTGACTGAGGAAATTCGCCTCCACGTTGTCCACTCCTGTGACATGCGCTGCCGACAGTGAGGAGATTCTCCTCGGCCCAACCACACAAGTCGTCGGCCTCGGCCTCCAGGGCTACGCTGTTGGTTCCTCCTTGCTGGTTGACGTAAGCCACCGCCGCATTGTTGGAGAATAGCCGAACCGCTCGTCCGGCAAGAGACCTGAAAATTCCGCAGGGCCAAGGACACCACCCGCAGTTCCAACCTGTTGATTGACCAGGAGCTCTCTGTCGAACTCCTGTCCCTGGGCAAACTGGCCTTGAAAGTGGCCTCCCCAACCCCAGAGGCTCGCGTCCATCATCACCGGAACCCAATCTGGAGCTTCTAGCGGCGACCCCTTCCGCAAGGACTCAGGGAGCAGCCACCAACGCAGGGCCTCTCGCGTTTCCAGTGTATAAGGGATCCTCCGAGACAACGGGTCCCACTGATGCGACCACTGCCGGAGCAACACCCTCTGCAATGGCCGCATGTGCGCACTCGCCCAGGGCACCAACTCTATCGATGCCATGGTACCCAACAACTGAAGGTATTGCCATGCTGTGAGGGCCGTCATACGCAAGAAGCAGCGGACCAGGGTGTGCAATCTCTGCGCCCGAAGGCGAGGGAGAAATACTCGACCCTTCTTGGTGTCGAACCTGGCCCCCAGGTACTCCAGGCATTGAGAAGGATTCAAGTGGCTCTTGGACATATTGACTATCCAAACTAGGCTCTCCAAAAAGGCGACCACTCTCGCTGTCGCCTGCACGCTCTCCTCTCTCGACTTCGCCCGAATCAGTCAATCGTCTAGGTAGGGGTGCACTAGAACTCCTTCCTTCCGCAGCGCCTCTAAGACCACAACCATGATCTTGGTGAATGTGCGAGGGGCCGTTGCTAGCCCAAACAGTAACGCCCGGAACTGAAACTGGCCGAAAGGAACCACAAACTGGAGGTACTTTTGATGGTCTGGCCGAATGGGAATGTGTAGATAGGCCTCCGATAAGTCTAGGGAGGTAAGAAACTCCCCCACCTGAACCGCCACTATGACCGAGCAGAGGGTCTTCCATGTGGAAATGTGAAATCCGAAGACAACGATTCACCCCCTTGAGATCTAAAATCGGCCAAACCCCTCCGTCCTTTTTGGGAACCACAAAATAAATGGAGAACCGACCGCAGCAGAGTTGGTCTGCTGGCACCGGCACTATCGCCTCGAGGTCCAGGAGCCTTTGTATGGTCCCCCACACCGCCACACACTTCATTGGGGACTTGCAGGGGGACTGCACGAAGGACTCCTGCACCGGAGCCCGCAGCTCCAACACATACCCTTCTCAAATGACCTCCAGGACCCACTGATCTGAGGTTACCCGGACCCAGGCGTCGAAAAACTTCTGCAAGCGCCCTCCTATGGGAACTAGAGACGCCTGGGCCCCCAGCACTTCATAGGGCTTTCCTAGTATTGGCAAGGGAGGTGGCGGAGGAGGCCCCGAAACCTCTTCCTGCACCTCAAAACCCTCGAAATGTCCAAGTCCTGCTGAAAAACCTGCCTCTGGGTGGGACTAAATCTTTGCGAACGAAAGCAACGAAACTCCCTCTGCTGCCCTCTGCCCACGGGAGCCGCCCTGCCAAGCTTGGGCTTGTCCTCCGGCAATCTACCACCTTTCGATTCCCCTAGGTCTTTGACCAGTTTCTCTAAATCCTCGCCAAACAAAAGCCTTCCTTTAAAGGGGAGCTTGCCCAACCTTGACTTAGACGAGCTATCGGCTGCCCAATTGCGAAGCCACAAGTACCGCCTCGCTGCAACCACAGAAGCCATGCTCTTTGACAGCGCTCGCATCAGATCATAATGAATATCTGCCAGGTAGGCCGCCCCAGACTCCAGCCGAGATGCCTCTCCGGCACTGTCACTCTCCTGCCCTCCTGGTACTTTTTGCGCCCAGCGAAGGCAGGCCCTGGCCACCCAGGCACCACAGATAGCCACCTGAAGTGACAGCATTCACATCAAAAATCTGTCTTAGCAAGACATCCAGATTTCTGTCCTGGGGATCCTTGAGGGCCATGCTACCTTCTACTGGGATTGTGGTCTTCTTGGTAACTGCCGCTACCGCAGCATCAACTTTGGGAGCTTTAAACACCTCTCTATCCTGCTCCACGAGCGGATAGAGGCGGCTCATAACTCTAGAACCTCTAAGGGGTGCCTCTGGCACATTCCACTCTTCCTGAATCAATTCCTGAAAAACCCTATGCACCGGGAACACCCTCTGATTCTTCCGAAACACCTGCAATAATGGGTCTTCCAAGGTCTCATCCGATCCTGGGACAGGCATGTTCAAAGCTTTCAGCGTCTCCCCAATGAGAGCGGGCAACTCCTCCCTACGAAAGAATCGAACTACCCTGGCTTGGTCCTCCTTTTCCGCAAGCTTGCCTTCCTCTAACTCCTCATCCATATCGATGCTACGGCCTCTCAGACAGCTGTGCCTCTGAAGCAACAGAAGAGATCTTAAGATCCTCCTCTAAAAACGCGGCCTCTTAGCCTCAAGCTGGAAATTTTCTGCCACCTGAGATATCGCAGACATCTTACCCCCGAGAACCGTGTGCTCATCCTGAGATAGTCTACGGGATAAGCCCCCCATAGCCTGCTGTAGAAGCACAACAAAATTCTGAGAAAAAAATGGACTCAAGACCCTTTTGCCATGGCACCAGGGGAGGGGAGAAATCTGATGCGGAGGAGGGACCTGGCACCGGTTCCCCCAGGGCCGAAGTGCCTGCTTGTTTATTTATTTTATTACAGTTTTATATACCGCGCTATTCGGTATCAGCGCGGTTTACATCATAACTACCATAACGACAAGTTGTCAGGTTTTACATCGAACAGGGATACAAACTTGGATAACAGGGTAAACTATATACATTGTTCTGTGGAAGGCCACACTTCTGCCTCCAGGCACTCCTCTGCGGCTCGAGGAACACAGTCCATAGTAGCAGCTTCCTTAGAACAGCTCCTACAGACCCCCGATTCAGCTGCCGACCCTCTTAGCTCCACACGAAGCACTGGGGGCCTAGCAGGCATTTCAATCAAAAGTAACTGTTTCCCGCCAAAACCGGACCCCAGGGTTCAAAACCACCGCGATGACACCCTGGCACTGAAAAAACAAGAAAAGAGAATCCGACTGCAAGCAAGCCGAAATCCCCTAAAAAGAAACAAGGAAGCAACCAAACGAGTGACTCAGATTCCTAAGAGCTAGGCCGGGACTGCCGTGAAAGCGCCTGCGTCGGCAATACACAGTTAGGCCCACTGAGACCTTCGTGCCCAAAATAGGCCGAGCAGAGGAAAGTACTGAACCACTTACCTCCTGACGAAACTTCCTGCCCCCGCACAGCCCCGCAATCATAATCAAAATGATACTGAATAGAGCGGTATATAAGATCCTGTAATAAAATAAATAAAACCACTTGCTGATGCTCCGAGAGTCTACACCATCTCCTGCCAGCATCCCCACAGGGGGGGGGGTTAACAGTTCTCAGCCATGGCACGTTGACAGACAGCACACCTCTGTCACGTCGGCTGGAGTCGGATGTAGCAGCCCAGCTAGCAAGGGGCGAACAGCTACCTGCACTGCCGTGCACTTCTGCTCTGATAAGTGAGAAAACTCCAACCACCGTGAGCAGGTAGGACTCCACAGGCGGGGGGAGAGCCTTGAGCCCTGCTTAAAGGTATAGCTTCTTAAATTATCTGCTATCTAAACCAGCTTATTTCCTAAACTTTGCTTCCTTTTGTTTTTTGTTTTTTTTTTGTTTGTTTTTTTAACAACCAAATCTCTCCAACACTAAATCTGTCTTAATTGTTCCTCCTGTGAGCCCGGACCTCCCAGGCTCACTGTCTCTTCAGCTGCTTGGAGACTGAGGTAACTGGCAGGTGGAATTGGCTACCGGGAGGATATACTGGTGACATCACAAAAGGAGGTTCCTCAGTCTCCAAGCTGCTGATTAAGAATGACAACCCAGAGGTCCAGGACTAGACTGGAGATACGATCAGGAACAGTAAATGGCTTCTCCTTCACTAAAAACTGCCAAAAAACACAGCAATTTTGGTTGCAGCATGGAGGGAAGTGCTGTCAGCAGCTAAAGGAGCCTCAAAACCCCGTTCAACAGACCCCGACGAAACCGGAAGTGAAGGAATCAGGTCAGAGACAGCCGGTCCTGAAGCAGAGCAGTTGAAATAAACCTGGGACAGCAGAGGCAAGTAATAAAACAGTTTACTTAGTTTCACACTGAAATTGATACCTGATCCTCCTGCTAATGTCTAAGCCCTCATGGCAAAGACTTAGCGCTGCTCTTAGAGAATCGGGAGCTCTACTGAAGCCAGACTCAGGAGCTCCAAAAGTCTATCTAGGGAATCAAGTTGCTGGGAAACCCACAGTAACACCTCTTGTGTACTCTGGGTGCATCCAGGAGCCTCAGGACACAGTGAAAAGAGAAAAGTTGTAAGACAAGCTTGTAGAACACCCTCATCTGCTGGAGACAGAAAATAGTGAATAGGACCCCTAGGGGTATTCCTATGTCACCCAGGGCCTGTCCAATCACAGCTCTGGAGTTTTTTTTTCTCTGTCTCCCCATCTGCTGGCAGGGGTGCATAACCCGCTTGTCTGGACTGGTCTAGCAGTATGATCTGGAAAATAGGATTCCCTACATTGCCTGCAGCTACAAAATGCGATATGCCAAAATAAAACAATCAAGGAAATGTCTTCAAGGTGATCCACCCCAACTACTCAAAAGATGAATCCATAAAAGCTGAAGCACCAGACCAAGGTCCCACTGCAGTACAAAAGGCAAAAACAAGCTTGGGGGGGGGGGGGGGGGGATTTGATTTTTTTTTAAATTTCCGAAACAAATTTATTTATGGCATGGGTTAAGTTTCCTACATATTCTTCAGTAACTGAAGCAAAAAAAAAAAAAAAAAAAAAAAAAAAAAAGATTCAGGTCTCTATGGTTTTGTCCACTTTGTGCCTTTTACCCCTTCATCTAGCTGTCTGACTCCCTCACAGGAGTTTTGCTACAAATATTTTTATTTAACCAGTTTTATATACCACCGTTTCCTTTAATCAACGTGATTTACATATCTTAAGGTATACAATTATAGGGTAAGGAAAGGTAGTGGGGATATAGGGGAAGCATTTACATAAGAGAAATTACAAACTGCAAATATCAAGATCCCATAGTAGGCACTTTTCAAGCTTTTCAAATTCTTTTGCCTGCTTTACTACAGCCTTGCATCAAACTTGCCAGTATTTGTGTTTCCTGTTTGTCATTTGGCTCTTTCCATTTTCTGAAAGATTCTTAGCTATAAATAGCCTCCGACCTCACTTTTAGCCATGATGGCTGACATTTGGCCTTCCTTCCACCTTTAAGCATGGAATAATCTGGTCTGGGCATCCAAGATAGTACAGCACTTAAGTTTATCCATTTTTTGTCTTTTTGAATGTTAAATGCTAGCGCAGTTAGTTTCCTTGTTATCCTCCCTCCATTTATTAAATCAAATGCGATCATGTTATGATCGCTGTTGACAAGCAGCCCAAAAACAGTTACCTTGCACTAGATTCTGCAGCCAACCAAAAAGGACTCCCACTCCAGCCAAGGGAAAAGGGTGGTCAGAAGGGGCAAGAAAAGAATGCCACCCTCTCTAATGTTCTCCACTAGTATGGACTTCACATTCAGGGGATAGCCTCTACTAGGACACTAACCATCCTGGTAGACAAAACCACCCCACCGGACAGCTGGAGCTGTGCCATGTGAGGAGATGCAGTCCATGGAGAAGCAAGGTCCAGGCCAATGCTCAGACTGGCACTTTGCTCTACCAAGAAGTGGTATATAGCTTTAAGACTGAACCCAGGAATCAGAAAAGTCCTGCTGCACCATCCCAGCATCCACCATGTACTAGACACTAACCAGTTCTAGCTGCACCCTTTCCTTATACCAGTGATTAAGTTGTCTCCATCTGTCAGGGAAGCACAGCCTGCTTGCCTAGATTGTCTCAAAATGGGACACAGAACTTTCCTTATCCTGCCAGAGACCAAGTGTTACTTGACTTATATTGACTTTATACCAGTGAACTAAAATGTCTCATTTATATACATACATTATACACAAACACTTAAGACTACGTATCAGCCTTTCTGGCCTTAAAGCAGTGCTGTGCAGCATCCAACATGCATGACAAATTTCATTTTAATATTTTGACATGAAACTGACAAAGTTAACACAAATCAACTTTATGCATGCTAAACGTAGTCAGAATGCACTAATTTTAAAAGCACAGAACTACACAAATCTCTGTATACTTTGCAAAAGCAGTACATTAGCATGCTGTTTGCAAAACATGGGACTATAAGCCCCAAGGGAATATTCCATGTAATCCTTGTGATCCACAGGTCAGGATTGAGAGACTGGCGTTTGAGGGGTACAAAAGCTAATATTTTACTTACCAGTTAGTGTCCTTTCCTTGAGTCCTGCTAGACCAATCCAGACAAGTGGGTTGTGTTCCCCTAACAGCAGATTGGTGGAGACAAAGAACCAATGAAAAGCCCAAGATTCAATGCCATCACTCCTATGCCTTTATTCGCCTTAGCCACCAGAGGTCTTCAGTATTTGCCCCAAAGCTTATGAGAGAAGACGACAAGGCCCTTGCAACCTCAACTGTAGGCAATGAGGGATCAACAGATAACTATGTACAGGAAAGCATAAACATACATCAGTGGATGATGGAATCTGCAGAGCCAAGTATAAATATTAGAGCAGAATCAAGGATACTACAGCAGAAGAACAGAGCAAATACAGTTTCAGGGGCAAGTCCAGGACTGGTCTAGTAAGACTCAAGGAAAGGACATTATCAGCTAAGTAAAATATCATCTGTATTATCCTGCTAGTCCAGACAAGTGGGACATAACACTGAGCATTTGTATAGCGCTGCACAGACACAAATGGTCTCTGCTCAGAACTTACAATCTAGTCAAGACAGACAACACAGTAGCTGTAGACAAAAAGGATACATCTAGGGGGAATGGTAAGGAAACAACCAGGTGAGTCACGATCTGAAAGCAGCAAGATACCAAAGCTACAGCTCCACTGGGTGAGAAGACAGCAGCTCACAACTCTTGAGCCAAGGACTGTCCACCTACATGTGAACATCCACGCTGCAATGCTAGACAAAAAAAAAAAAAGTGAAAATGCTCATATTGCTCCCAACAAATGTCTAGAGGGGCTACTGAACTCTGCCCATATGAGGATGCTTGTGGTTGGGTAGAATAGGCACACAAACCATCTGGGACCAGCCAGATCCACAACAGATACACCAAGGCAATGGCCTCCTTAATCCAGCTCCCTAAAGTCAACTTAGCTGCCGCATCACCCTTGCACGGACCTGCAAACAGCACGAAAGAATGGTCAACTTTACGAAAGATTTGTAATCTCCAAAGTACCAGAGAAGCAAACTCCAGACAACCACAAAGGCAAAGACCTTTCTTTCCCCCGACACTGCTCCTTAGTGAAGGAGGGCAGGCAGACCACCTGGTTCACATGAAAGGGAGAAGTCAACTTAGGAAATAAGGTAGGCACAGGGTGAATGAAAACTGCCTGTGTTTTTTTTCAAAAGACAGATAAGGATCCCCACTAGACAGCCTGTAGCTCAGAAAGCTGCCCGTGAAACAAACCAAGACCACTGTCTTGAGCATCAAATCCTTCAAAGTAGGATGTTTCAATGGATAAAAGTGCCACCATCAGGGCCCTGAGCACCAGAGATCCCAGAAAGGTACCACAGGCCACAGAATGCAGATGCAGTACCCTCTGAAGAAAGCACAAGACATTCAGGTGAAAGGCTAGAGACTAACCAGCCAGTGGACCTCAAACAGGACAAAGCTACCACCTGAGCTTTCAGGGAGCCAAGGGAAAGGCTCTTCTCCAGACCTTCCTGCAAAAAAGATAGCACCTTAGATGCCAACTGCCAAACACTATTGCACCAGACCCACATGTATGCTAGCTTGGTAGACCACCTCTGGGCTCCAAGCAGAGTGGAGACCACTGCCAGGAAACAGCCCTTACACACTAGCCATCTCCTTTCAAGAGCCAACTCATAAGCAAGAAGAGAACCAGGTCCTCCAAAAACAATTGGTCCCTGTCGCATTAGGCCCCAGAGATGGAGGCAACCGAAGGAGGTGCCTGCAGGAGCTGAATCAGGTCTCCAAACCATGCTCTCCTTGGCCAATCCAGCACCAAGACAAAATTAGACTTACCTGCTAATTGTTGTTCCTGAAGGAACTCTAGTCCAGTCCCGGAACCTTAGAGTTTAGAATGCCTTCCAGCAACCTCGGAGACTGAATGATGTCATCTTTTTCTGATGCCACCGATACAAGTAGGCTAACTCCGCCCCCTTTCAACAGTACCTATTGACAAAGCAGACTCAGCAGAGCAACAAATAAGTAGATAAAATATAATAGGCAAAAAATACCTTTAAACAAACCGTAAATTTATAAAAAGTTTTTTTTTTGCATGCTTACAAAGCACTGCTGCCACAAAATATCCTGAAACATTGAACTATATGTAAATGTTTGCAAAATTTTAAAAGCTTTAAAATTAAATTCCTAACTTCTTAATAAAAAGACTCAGGCTGATGAAAAACCCCCTTGAAATACACTGGGAGGGATCCGGGACTGGACTAGAGTTCCTTAAGGAACAACAATTAGCAGGTAAGTCTAATTTCGTCTTCCTTTGCATCCCTCTAGTCCAGTCCCGGAACCTTAGAGGATGTAACAGCAGTTAATCTTAATGGGAGGGACCTGCAAGGCCAGCCTGAAGAACCGCTGAACCAAAACACCCATCTTCTGCTTCCTGCACATCTAACCGATAGTGCTTAGCAAAAGAATGCAAAGATGACCATGTAGCCGCTCTACAAATATCTCCTACTGGAACTAAACTAACCTCCGCCCAAGACGCTGTGTGTGCTCTGGTTGAGTGGGCTCGAAGACCCACCGGAACCGCCTTTCCTTTAAGAAGGTATGCCGATGCTATCGCTTTTTAGCCATCTAGAAATAGAAGACACTGCCGCCACTTCTCCTTTACAAGGACCTCCAAAGGACACAAACAATCTATCAGATTTCCTGAAAGTAGCGGTTCTGCGGAGATACCACTTCAACACTCTACGAACATCCAGAAGATGCAATCTACGACCTGACTTATCTTTCTGGCTCTTTGAAAATACAGGCAGTGAGATCAACTGATTGACATGAAACACTGAAACCACTTTCGGTAAGAATGCTGGCACTGTATGTAATACAACCTTGTGATTAAAAAATGATAAATATGGCTCCTTACAAGATAAAGCCTGCAACTCTGAAATTCTTCTAGAAGAACAGATTGCCACGAGAAAAACCGTTTTCAACGTTAAATCCTTCAATGACGAAACTCCCAATGGCTCAAAAGGTGGACCCATTAGAGACTCTAAAACCAAATTTAAATCCCATAAAGGCAATAAATTACGTTTAGGAGGCCACATAAGCAATACGGCTCTTAAAAATCTACGAGTGTCTACATGAGAACCTAATAGCTGACCCTGAATCCTACCACGATAACATGAGAGCTGCCAGTTGCACTCTCAAAGAACTAGCCGCTAGACCCCTTTCCACACCATCTTGTAAAAAAGAAAGAATCTGCGGCACCGAGGCCCCTAACGGCCTAAGATTCCGTTCGGCACACCATGCCTCAAAAATTCTCCACACTCGTATGTACGCCAGCGAGGTTGAACGTCTTCGTGCCTTCAGCAAAGTAGAGATGACCGCCGACAAATAGCCCTTGGCAGTCATCCTATCCCTTTCAAGAGCCAAGCCGTAAGCGAGAATCAAGCCACCTGGGGCATGCGTAATGGACCTTGCTGTAAAAGATCCTCTTGAAATGGAATTCTCCATGGCATGTCCACTAGCAGACGCACTAAGTCCGCATACCAAGGTCTTCGAGGCCAATTGGGCGCTATTAGCAACACCTGACCTCGATGTCGCTCCACCCGTTGAAGTACACGCCCTATCAGAGTCCACAGAGGAAACACAAAGGAGACAGTCTTCCGGCCATATCTGTGCTAAGGCATCGAGGCCTTCGGACATTCGTTCCAGTCTTCGGCTGAAAAAACGTGACACCAGCACAGACTCGAAAGTTGCCATCAGGTCCATTAGGGGAATCCCCCATCGTTGCACCAACAACGCAAACACTTCTGGGTGAAGCTGCCACTCTCCTGGGTCTACTCTGCGACGACTTAGAAAATCTGCTTCCACATTTTCCACTCCTGCGACATGCTGAGCGGAAAGAGCCAACAGATTGTGCTCTGCCCACTTCAAAAGCTGACTCGCCTCCGTTTGCAGAGCCAGACTGCCGGTTCCTCCTTGGTGATTGATGTAGGCGACTTGTTGCATTGTCGGAGAACACCCTTACTGCTGCATGATTCAGATATCTCTGAAATTCCCGCAACACCAAACTCACAGCTCTCATCTCTAGACGGTTGATGGACCAAGTTTGTTCCTCTGGTGACCAGAGACCTTGGACAAACCTGCCTTGGAGATGAGCCCCCCAACCTATGAGGCTTGCATCCATTGTTAGCAAAATCCAGGATGGAGGCTCTAGAGGCATACCCGCCTCCAGATGCTCCTCCGCTAACCACCATAGAAGATCCTGACAAACCTCTGGAGGACAGATTAGGCGCCAAGTCAACGCATCTTTCTGGTGAGACCATCTTTGCAGAAGAGCCCCCTGCAATGCTCGCATATGAGCTCTGGCCCACGGTACCATTTTGATCGTGGCTGCCATTGTACCCAGTAATTGTAGATAATGCCACGCTGTCGGCGCCTGTCTTGCTAGAAACCAACTGACCATCTCCCTCAATCCTTGAACTCTGAATTGGGAGAAAAACTGCAGCTTTCTCTGTTTCGAAACATGCTCCTAAATATTCTAGAGACTGTTGGTTCCAACTTGCTCTTTGCAAAATTGACCACCCAACCAAGACTCTCCATCAACTGTACTACCCACGCGGTGGGTATTAGACTCTCCTGCCTTGACTTTGCTCAAATCAGCCAGTCGTCTAGATAAGGATGCACTCGTACCCCTTCCTTGCATAGTGCAGCCGCTACCACTACCATAACCTTGGTAAACGTTCACGGAGCAGTAGCCAATCCGAAGGGCATCGACTGAAATTGAAAATGCCCCATGGGCAGAGCGAATCTCAGAAATTGTTGATGATCTTTCCGCACGGGGATATGTAAATACGCCTCTGTCAGATCTAATGAGGTTAAGAATTCGTTTGCCTTCACAGCTGTGATGACAGAGCGTAGCAACTCCATTCTGAAATGGGTGATCCGAAGACAACGATTTACCCTTTTTAAAATCTAGAATCGGCCGAAAAGTGCCCTCTTTGGCACTACGAAATAAATGGAGTACCGACCGAGACCACACTGCTCCACAGGAACGGGAATTACCGCCTGAAGCTGCAGTAAATGCTGCAGTGTGTCTGCGACTGCGTTCACTCTTTGTGGAGTGCAGCAAGGAGATTGAACAAAAGGAGTCTGACACGGGCCGAAGGAGCTCTAGAGCATAACCTTCTCGAATGATCTCTAAAACCCACTGATCTGTGGTAATCTTGACCCAGGCAGGGTAAAAATCCCTCAACCTTCCTCCCACGCGAATAAACCCTGCCTGAGCCTGTCTCATCTCATTGGGACATCTTAAGATTTGTGGCCTGAAACTGGGAAAATCCCCTTCCGGCTCCCCGGAAACTCCGAAATCCTTGACCCCGTACTGAGAACCTTCCCCGTTGGGGCTGGCTAAAACGAGGCGTCCGAAATCTCTGAAACTCTAGAATTTCCTCATGAGCCTCCAGCACCTCGACTCTGCCTCGGCTTATCCTTCGGCAGACAACCACCCTTGGACTCCTAGTTCTTTAACCAACTTTTCCAAATCTTCAAACAAAAGTTTACCCCTAAAAGGTAACTTACTAAGACGAGCTTTAGAAGAACCGTCCACAGACCAGTTACGCAACCAAAGGTATCTTTGGGCCGCTACAACCGAGGCCATACTCTTAGCCAGAGCTCTGATAAGATCATAATGGATGTCCGATAAATAAGCAGCACCCCATTCTAACCGAGTTACCTCCTCTAACTGCTCATTTACCTGATCTACCTGCAACTTTTGCGACCATCGCAAACATCCTCTTGCGACCCATGCCCCCGCAATCGAGGCTTGCAAGGAAAGGGCACTAACAAACACCTGCTTAAGCAAAGTGTCTAATTTCCTGTCCTAAGCATTCTTTAATGCAGCGGCTCCTTCAACCGGAATCGCAGTCTTCTTGGTTACAGCTGAAACCGCAGCATCCACTTTAGGAGAGCGAAAAAGCTCCTTATCTTGATCCGAAAGAGGGTAAAGACAAGTTAAAAATCTAGAACCTCGAAAGCTGCCTCAGGACAGTCCCACTCCTCTTGAATCATAGACCTGAAAACTCTGAACTGGGAAAAACTCGCTGGGACTTCTGCACTGCCTGCAAAAGTGGATCTTCCAAAGATTCTTCAGCTACCGAATCCCCGCAGGCATATTAAGTGACCTGAGAGTCTCAGAAATCAAAGCAGGCAACTCCTCTTTACGAAATACTCTAACTCCTCTTTGTTGTTCTTCTGGCAACTCTCCTTCCTCTAATTCCATCTCAGAGGACTGATCTACATTGTCTGCACCTTCCAACACTTCCTCGAGAAGACTATCATTTACTGCCTGCTTACTGATCTTTGCTAACCCTGCGTCCTCCTCGGGTAGACAAACAGATCCAGTACACTTCATTCCCTTTGAAGTTTGAGAAGAAACTAACATAGGCTACAGAAGCTCCAAGGCCTGAGACATCAGCAAATAGAAATTAGGAGGAATAGAATGAACATCTGCTGTGCTCATAGATGGAAGCACCAGAGCATCAACCTCAGCAGAAGACCCAGGCCCTGTCCGCACAGGACTTAAAGCAGGTGGCAGAGAATTACCAAGTTCCCCTGTTAAACCAACCTGAGCACCCAAGGAACTTCCTTGGGCTTTGATTGCACCATCGGGCTCCAAAGTGCATGACTTACACACCCCCGAATCCATTAATTCTCCACGCCGCGAGCCACAAACTAAACACCATGGCTTAGCCGGCATTCTATAATAAAAAGTCAAACACAATTAAAAAGACTACCTTAAAAGGATTATTTTCCCAAACTAAAGAGAATAATAAAGTCAAACACACAATTAAAAAGACTGCTGCTTAACTCCCACATAAGCTAACGAAGAAATCGCACGCCACACACCTGCGCGCCGCACACCAAACGATCAACGGAAACAAGGCGGATTCAAAAAACTACTAATTACCAGTACCTTCCCCCACGTACCTTAAAGTCCTGGGGAAGTTTAATGCGTCGGAGCTCAGCCGTTCAGTGGCTTCGGCACCAACGTCAGAAAACAAAATGCCCTGCAATCCCTTACATCTAATGGCAGTGCACAGCCTAAAACTTTGTTTCTCTTTTCTCTCTCTCCACCTGCTCCTCACCCCTCTTACCGGGTTCGGGAGCAGGGAGGATCTATCCGTTAAAACTATTAAGCCTCTGATTGTTTAAAAGATGGGGAGGAGGCAAAACAAAACAAATTAAAATAGCCCAGCAGGAAGCTTCAGCAGCGCTCTTAACACAAAAAGAGAAAATCTAATCAAAATTTGAATTAAGCCAAATCAAACTAAATAATTCAGCTCTACTTGTTTGTTACAACTGAGCCCAGTTACAGGCTCAGACGTCTCAAAAGCTGCTTGGAGACTGAAATACTGTTGAAAGGGGGCGGAGTTAGCCTACTTGTATCGGTGGCATCAGAAAAAGATGACATCATTCAGTCTCCAAGGTTGCTGGAAGGCATTCTAAACTCTAAGGTTCCAGGACTGGACTAGAGGGACGCAAAGGAACAGGACAATACTGCACAGGTGGCATTCTATGCACAATCACATGTCCCACCAGGGGCCACAGAGGAAACATGTACAGCAGGTGCTGACTTGACAAAGGATGGGCCAGGGCATCAATGCCTTCAGACCCCATCTCTATGCAGCAAGTGAAGAATCTGAACACTTAGGCATTGGAGCATGTTGCCATCATATCCATTTTGGGGTGACCCTGGTGACAATCAGCTGAAACATCTGACTCAACTCCCACTCTCCAGGATCCAGAGTATGACAGCTGAGAAAGTCTGCTTTTACACCATCCACCTGGGCAAGGTGCTGAGCCAACAAGGCTAGGTAGTTTTTTTCCGCCCAGGCAAACACAAAAGAGCTCTGGAGATGACTATCACAGCACTCCTCATGCTATCTGGCTAACATAAGCCACCACCATGGCAGTGTCTGAAAACAATCTGCCCAGTCCAGGAGTTGGAAATGCAGAAGAGCAAACCTGATAGCCTTCACCTTGAAGCAGTTGATGGCCCTTACCTATACAGTTTTGGCAATAGGCTCCCCAACACAAGAGACTCATCTCAACAGGATCCAGGAGAAATCATCCAGAAGCATGAACTTCCTCAGATGACAGGGCTGGTGCCACCACCACAGGCTGGTCTTCATCCATGAGCAGGAGTCTGCGCGAACTCCTGAGAACTCTGAACCACCGAGTCAGCAAGGACTGCTAGAGAGGCCACATGTGAACATGTGCCCATGGCACCATCTCTATGGTCAATGCCATAAATCCAAGGAGCTGAAGATGATAGAGCTTGCTGTGCACAGAATAGTGGGCAGGCAATCCAGTCTTTTGACCTTCTCCTCTGGCAGGAAAACTGCTCACTCAAGTGTTGACATGTGCTCTCAGGAACTCCGGGGACTGGAAAGGCAACAGTTGGCTCTCCCCTGATTGTCTTTTTAGAAAAGTCTTGGCTAGGTGATCAATCACTTGGGATGCCTCTGAAAGAACAGGCCCAGAGGAGCCAGTTATACAAATATGGACAGAGATCCCTCTGCACCACAGAAGCCACCATGACCTTGGAGAATGTCCTCAGGGTAGTGTATAACCCAGAACAGGGGATGACAAACTGACAGTGAGAGCCAAGCATGGCAAAACAGATACTTTTGCTAATCCACCCAGATCCGGATACGAAAATATACCTCGGCCAGATCCAAATTCCCCTTGGTGCACAGATTCAATAATGGAGAGCAAGCTTTCCATTTGGAAGAGCAGGATGGAAGTGCTTGACGACCCCCCCCCCCCCTTGAGGTCCACAAGGAACCATTTTTGGGCATCATGAAATAGATGGAATATCTGCCCTTCCATGTTTGTCGGGGGGGGGGAGAAGAGGGGACAGGCACCACTGCCTTTAGGTGCAGCAACTTGTCCAAGGTGGTCCATGTAGTGGCACTTTTGATCAGATCCACAAGGTGTGGTGAAGGTGGCACCCAAAATCAGCTCTTTGCATTCCAGGACATAGGCTAACTCAGGGGAGGATCCAAGATGGCGAATGGTCAGATGAGCTCCAGCTGCCTGCTGGTGAATGGTCTGTTTGAGAACTCCGTGTTTTTGCTCCTAAGTTTCTTACCTTATCAATGGAGAAGAGAAAGGGGAAGTCAAGTACCCTGAAGCTGACACTTCACCTAAGCAGCAGCCCATAACCAAGTTTGTTGCTGTCTGAGCCATGCGGAGTTTTGCTGGGGTTAGCATCGGAGCCGACTCAAAAGCAGTCCTTTTGACCTCAGATGTTAGTCTGAGCCCTGGAGCAGCGTGTTCCACCAGATGAGCCTCTCAGTCAACAGAACAGGCTTCCTGACTGCAGCCACATTTGAGGTAGGCACTGTTTTGCCAACTTTGGGGATAATGCAGAACCCTGAGATGCTGTCAAATGCTTTGGGGGAGGGGGGTGTCAAGGGAGCCTCCCTACATGATCCTGGACAGAGTGTGATCTTTCTGGGAATCTAAGCCACTTAAAAGCATATGAACGTCTGGTGGAAGGTTTTCTGGAAGCCAAAATAATTCCTTAACCTCTGGAGTAAGGCCAAAGCCATGCTCTCAGCAGCCAAGCTGTGAGACAGAAAGACTGCAGATTGCGATGGAGTAGTGAGCAGTCATCCTAGGAGAGGAGATTGAATGCATATCCCAGAGGATGTGTCTGGAAACCAGTTGTTGCAGCTAGTGAGGAGATATGAGCATCATGGAGCCCTTGTCGGACTGAAGCTTGAAAAGCATCTTGGGAATGAGGGGCATAAAGCAGATCCTGACCCCAGTGTAGATGGAAGGCATCCACTTGTTGGATGGTTGATGTCAGTTCTTGTGCAGAAGCAAGAAAGCTTGGTGTTTTGTGGAGTCGTGAACAGATCCAAGTCTGGGAGTTTCCCAGGTCTGGAAGATGTAGGAGGATGTGGTGTCTGGATGGAGAGACTATTCATGGGGAAGGATGTGACTCAGTCTGCTAAAATATCCCCCTTTGGAGTCACCCAAATCCTTATCTTGTCCAAAACCTCCCCAAAAAGCAACCGTCCCTTAAAACAGAAGCCTATTGAGCCACACGCATTGGAAGCAGCATCAGTCACCCAGCTGTTGAGCCAGAGAAAACAGCACACAATGATGGAGGTCATCATTTTGGACACCACCCAAATAAAGTCACAGAAGGTGTCTGCCATGTAAGCAGTTGCAGACTCCAGTTTGGCTGCTTCTGAGGCTGCCTGGCCTAAGTCTGCTGTAGCCAAACCCTGGATCCATCAAATGGATGCTCTGGACACATAGGCCCTGCAGACTGAAGCCTGCAAGGCCAATGCACGCAAATCAAAGGCCCATTTAAGGAGGAATTCCAGCTTCCTGTCCTGCAGATCCTTCCGGGTCAACTCGCCTCCCCACAAGGATTATGGTTCTCAGTCACTGATACTAAAGCATCCACCTTTGGCATTTTCAGGCATTTCTGCTCTTCCTGCAGAATCAGAATATAGGCGACCCATAGGCTGGTTATCCCTCAAGGTAGCCTCTGGACATTCAGACTATCATTTTTTTTGATCACTCTGAATTGGGCAGCACACTTGCATCCCTTTAAAGCCCTGCAGTAGGGGCTCCTCCACCTGAGGAGATGCTTGAACATTGAGGGCTGACAGCAAATGGTTAATCAGCACCATAAGCACCTCTTTGTGGAACACATGAAAGACATTGGGATCTTCCCCCTGTGCAACTTCACCCTCCTCCAAGTCCTGTGCCCATGGCTCACCCCAAAGGTCAGATGAGACTTCTCCCAGCTAAGTCGCCTGTGTACAAGGTGAGGCCGGGACCTGCCAGACCTCTGTCTCAACCCCCCCCCCCCTTACCTCGGAAGGGCCTTCTCCCAGGTCCCCTTCCAAGAGGGCCTCTGCAGACACCAGCAATTGAACCTTTGAGGCCTTACATAGTGATAAAATAAAATCAGGGTCAAAAATTGGCTCAAGGACCTCCTTAAACTTCAAACACCACTGTCAATGGGGCACAGTCTGCCCCTGCCAGCTTTTTTGCCTTGGATTTGTTTTCCTCACTTCTCCTGCAGTGCCAGGAAAAATAGCCACCTCCTGCAACATGGCCACGGTTTCCTGCCAAAATCACAGGAGCTGCAGGCCTCAGGGGATCACCCCATGACTCTGCCGAACTGCCTTCCATGCAGGTTGTGAACTCCTGCTCTTCCCAACTGCCCTGCCTAATACACATCTGGCACCAGCCAACTGTTGACAAGACGCAGCTGCTGCCACACAGATTACAGGCAGCCTGAGCTGGAGAAGACTGCAAACTGTTGGCAAACGACCAAACTCCCACTGCCAGCCTCCCCCAAAGGCTTTGGAACACATGGCCTCAGTGTGCCTCCCCTCTACTCCTAATATGAAAGTCTTAGATTCGGGAACCTGTGCTGCTGTCTTACCTCCAGTGTCATTGCTCAGCTCTTGCTGACTGACGTATAACACAGGCCCTGTAGCTAACAGGGCTCTTGCAATCTCACTAGTAAGGGACAGAGCTCCTGTAGCTAACAGTGCCCAAAGCACATGCTGGGAAACGGGATGGGGGGGGGAGAAGAGGGACCTGGGGTTGCCAAGCAGCCTCTGGCCAGATTAGACTTGAGTACTGGAGCAGATACTACCCTTAATGCTCATCCCTACTGCCTTATCCAAATTTGTTTTTCTTGTCCTCTTTAAGGGGACTTCCAGCCTTCACCTCACCAGCACTAAGGCTCTCACCCTTAAAAAAACATTAACAAAAAAAAAAAAAGTCTCTCAGTAAGGTAACTTGGGAGGTTATCTAGCAGTAGCCCTTACCCAGCTTCTGAGGACTAAGACTGGAGTCTTGAGGTATAGGGGGAGCTCTTATACTAATGCATCAAGACCATCAATCTTCAGCTGCTGGAGGGGGCTGACAATCCACACAACTAACTGGCCTGGAGGGATGCTAAGGAGAGAGAAATTAGACTTGCCTGCTAATTGTTGTTCTTTGAGGAACCCCAGTCCAGTCCCACACCTCTGGGTAGTGTACCTCTTCCAGCAGCTTGGAGGCTGAGCCTGTCTTCTTTTTGATGACACTAGTGTACATATGCAGCTGGCACTGCCCACCAGCCCCAGTACCTATTGACAAAGCAGACTCAGGAGCAACAAATAGAAGTGTTTGCATGTTTGACTACCTATGTCTAAACAAACTAGTACCCCCCTCCATCCACTGGGAAGGATATCCCGTCCCCCACTCCAGGATGAAGAGGCCTACCTGTTGAGCACTTGAGCAACTCCAACCAGCAGGAAGCGAGCAACCAACAGCTCTTCTGGCCACCCCTCCCCGGCTCCTCCTGGCCACTTCCTCCACCAAGGGAACCAGCTTCAGGTCTGGGGTGTGCACAGGTCACCACAAGAAGCACTCAGGGAGGGTTCCGGGGCTGGAATGGATATCCTCAAGGAACAGTTAGCAGGCAAGTAATTTCTTTCCTTATCGTCCCTCCAGTTCAGTCCCACACCTCTGGGATGTACCAGAGCAGTTAAACTAAACGGGAGGGACCCGCACAACCGGCCTAAAGCACTGCCGATCCGAAAACTAGCATCCCCTGCTGCCTGAACATCCAGGCGAAAACGTTCAGAGAAGTATGCCACCCTACAGATCTCCACTGGCGGAACTAAAGTATACTCTGCCCATGAGGCTGCCTTAGCCCTCATGGAATGCGTCTGCAACCCTGCCAGATGCGATTGCCTTACTGATCCATCTGGAAATGGAGGCTTAGCTACCGCCTCACTTTTGCATGACCTGCCAAACAAAACCAATAGATGGTCCGATCTTCGAAAGGACAGTGCCCTTTTCACATACCTTTGCAGGACTCTTACCATCCAGGTGGCACAGCCCATACCTGCTCTCGCCAGAGCCGGTAAGGAAGCAGCCTGATCTACATGAAATGCTGACCCCACCTTGGCAAAAAATGAAGGTACTGGGCACCGGACCACTGTTTCTCTTGGAGAAAGGAAAGGAATGGGCTCCTGGCATGACAGGGTCCAAAGCTCTGAAATCCTGTGTGCTGAGCAACTCGCCACCAGGAATACCCATTTTCAGAGCCAAATCCTGCAGGAAAGCTTGACTCAATGGCTCAACGGGTTCCCCAGACAGCACCATATTGAGATTCCAAGGCGGTACCACTGCCCTCTTTGGCAGATGGAGGTGGGTGACCACCCCAAGAAAGCTCAGCACGTCTGGGTGGGTACCCAATGGCAGCCCGTGAACTTTCCCATGATAACTGGAAAAATTGCCGCCAGTTGCATCCTCAAGGAACTGGCAGCTAGACCCTTATCAAAACTGGGTTGCAAGAATGCCAATATGTCTGGGATGGAGGCAGTGGAAGGGCGTGACTGCCTCTCTGCACCATGATTCAAAGATGTGCATCTGCATAGGACACAACAGGTTTGTAGACCACCTCTGGGCCTGTAGCAAGGTCACTATTCCCAAGCCTGATTATCCTTTCAACCTCGCCCTTTCACGAGCCATGCTGTAAGCGAGAACTGATCCACCTGGGGCATGCAACCTTCCTTTTGGACAAAATAAAATACATGAAACATCAACCGCAGATGTACTGGTCTTGCAGAACCAGTTCCACAGCTCTCAGCTGCAGGAGACAAATCAAGGTCTCCTACTGCTGCCAACACCGCTGCGCCCACTTTGGGCAATCAAAGGAGCTCATTCTTGCTCCGGCAGTGGGTATAGGGGTGTCATGGATTGCACCCTTTTAAGGCTAACCTCTGGCAGATCCCACACATCCTGGATCATCTGTCCTACTACTCCATGTACTGGTAAGAATTTCTACCATTTCCGTACTGCCTGGAACAGTGGATCCTACAGCACCTCTTCAGCAGGCATATTCAGGGCCTTGAGGGTTGCCAAGGTACACACAGAATGTGAGCCCTTTGGAAAAGAATTGTATCAGTACCTGCTTCTAGTGATTGTAAACCACCCTGATGGCCTTTGGCCTGGTCGGTATATCGAGAAATTGCATAAACATAAGCATAAAGATGAGCACTGGTAGTGCCTCCTGGCAGAAAACCCGAACAATTTGGCACTGATCCTCCTGTTCTGGGCTCTCTCCTTCTTACAACTCCTTCTGCAGATCTAACTGTCAAGTTCTTCCCCAACCCCCCCCCCCCCCCCCCCCCCCCGGTGGCAATTGCTGCCACTCCTCTAAGCCTCTAGCCCAACTCCATTGGTCTCTTTATTGCTGCTGCTGTAGCAGCTCTTTTCTACTTTCCTCCTCTGTCTCATGGCATTCCTTTTCCCCTTTTCTTGTAGCCATTTTTTTTTGTACTTTGCATTGTACACCACCCTGATGCCTTTTGGTAAGGGCGGTATATCAAGTTCCACAAATAAAGACAAATAAAGATAAAGATAGCCCGCTTAGACGCCACTGCTCCTGACTCGTGCTCTTTTGCGTCTGACATTCTCTTAGCCCTGTGTTCCAGGGCCGAGGAGCCACTTGGTAGGCAAAATGCCTTATGTAAAAGTAAGACACTCCGGTGAGAACTCCCCCAGGAGCCCTATCACTCCCTGGGCTTGAGGGGTGGATGGTCTGGACATGGTGCAGAGACAACTGTTGAAGGTAACATGGTAACCCCCCGCCCCCAGGGTCTCTTGAAACTGGGAGGGACTTTCCTGCCTCATCTCATCCTGCAGGTCCTGCTCCCATGACCTCCCTCTTGCGTGTAGTTTAGGAAGACACCTGCCTCCGAAATCACACCACATCGGGTACTGCACATCTTGAGGATTTTTAGATTGCACTGCAGTATCTTAAAGATATGAAATGGACCTTGCCCTGATCCAATAAAACTGACATTCTCTGAGTAAAGTTTACGTTTTTATTCTAATACTACTAATGGCTATAAGGGAGGCTCCAGGCATTATTGCTTCCCTTACAAGCAATATAACAGATTTAATAGGTACATAATCCTGGCTAAGAGACAAGAGATGATCATGTCAGGTTACTCACTGACCATAGACAGATGGAAGGATTTCATTTGCTTCCTATCCACTCTTTCAAATTACATACACTTCTTGTATGCAGGTACTTCCTGTTTTCCACAGAGCTGTAGCTGCTACAAACCTATATGAAGTATTTTTTTTATTATTATTTTCTTTTAACACCTTTATTCCTGTCTGACTTTCTATCAGACCCTTCTCAGGAGAAAAACAATGTATCAACCAACTGCCTTTAAGATCACCTGACCAGGCACACAGCACTGAAATTTGCCCAGCAACAATGACCTGATTAGGCCTTTCCCACATCTCTGCACCAAGTCATTGTGCACTGAATAAGTTTTGAGCTGTATAACACAAGGAATGCTTAAGGATTAAGTGGGGTTCACACCCCTTGATACCATCCTATACCAGGCACTACGGTCTGGCCGGCATGGTGGGAAGGGATGGGGCACGCCCCAGGAATTCCCTCAATTTGTACCCAGGTATGTAACAGGATCCCCAGCACAGAGCACGATTACTTGAACTAAAATAAAATCTAAAAACCCCTGTTATCCAAGTTTGCACTCCTGTTCTATGTAAAACCAAACAGCTTGTTATGGTCATTGTGTTATAATGTAAACCGCGCTGATACCGAATAGTGCGGTATATAAGAAATTGTAATAAATAATAAATTAACTGAAATGGGAGGGGGGGGACTGCAAATGGGCCCCCTAGGAAGAGGCTGCTCTGTCCTGCTTTATTCTCCGGTGGCTTCCTCTCCCAGGCACCCAAAACACAACAGGAGGTTAAACACATGCGAGCCTGAATAAGAAATTGCACCTAAATGCAGTGGGGGGAGTTTTCCACACTGCTGCAGGCTCCCAAACATGCAGCTGCAGGCCGCTCTGTCTCCTCATATTCTGGCGGTTGCTAGAGGTTTCTGCTGTCTCTCTCCCCCCCCCCCCACACTCTTACCTCAGAGCCTCTTTGGCCACATGGCTTTTCTACCCCTTGTGCTCAGCCTTCCTTCCTGGCTTCAGCACTGAGGAGGGGGCGACTCGGAGCTGCCAGCTTTCACTGTCAAGCAACTGCAGCACCTGCAGAGGCTCCTCACTCAATAACGGATTCGGGAGCAGCCAGAAGTCTCGGACTGAGGAAGGACCCCACAGAACCCTCCCCCTGAAATCCTGGAGGGGAGAGGGGGGAAGGAATATTCTCCCCTCAGCCCTGTTGTCTGTTCCTTCTGGTTTGTTTTTTCACTTCTGCCTTTAAAAACAAAGAAACCTGCACCTTAACAGGGGAAATAAAATAATTACACTTACCTGGTAATTGTAGCTCCTGAAGGGACTCCAGTTTAGTCCTCCACCTCTGGGTTGTGCACCACCTCCTGCAGCTTGGAGACTGGGCATGTCAAAATCGTGAAATCACTGGATGTACTCTGCTGGCCTCTCCCAACAGCCCCAGTGAACTATTGACGAGGCACCCTCAAAGGAACAAATAAGTATATAGCATATTAAAACTTTCATTATAATTTAAAAAAACGTTATAGTGAAATTGAACTTATAACTCGCAACTGTGCAACATAAATTCACCCCCCCCCCCCAACAAGGAGGAAACAGTCTTGCACTGCTCCCTTCCGTCCGCTATAGAATAAGACAGAACGAAGAGTAAGAAGAGAGAGAAACAGACCGAGCTATAAGCAAAAGAAACCATTAATGTGAAACCTTACCGGTAGGGTCACCCTTCTCCCAACTGAGCCTTTACTGCCAACAATACGACCCCGAGCAGGAATGAGGACTAAATTGGAGTCCCTTCAGGAACTACAATTACTAGGTAAGTGTAATCATTTCCTTATCGGTCCTCCAGTTTAGTCCTGCACCTCTGGGATGTAACAGAGCAGTAATCATTGGGAGAGACCTTTCCAGCCGGCTCAACACACTGCCGACCTGGAGCAGGCATCCTTTGCTGCCAGAACATCGAGGTGGTAGTGCTTACTAACGGTATGAAGAGATGACCAGGTGGCTGCTCTACAAGTCTCCTCTGGTGGAACCAGTGATCTGCCCATGAAGTCGCTTGTGCCCTGGTAGAATGAGCCTGTAAGCCCATCGGAACTGTACGACCTTGCAACCGGAATGCTGATGCAATCGCCTCCTTAATTCAGCACGAAATGGACACCTTCGCCACTGCTTCCCCTTTGCAGGGACTTCCAAACACCACAAAAAAAGGACAGCCCGACTTGCGGAAGGTTTCTGAGACTTTCAAGTAGCGCCACAGCATGCATTTTGTGTCCAAATGGCGTAAGTTACAATCAGAAGCATCCCCTTCCAGGAAACCAACTGGAAGAGAACATAGTTACTCACCTGAAACAGGTGATCTCCGGGAACAGCAGGAATTTAGTCTTCACATATGGGTTCTAATTGGACGCTCCCCAGCATCCAATTAGAAAGCTTTTGGGAGCATCCCACAGCGCCTGCATGCTGCCTTCCCACCTTTCCCTAACTGCCTCTCTCCAGTTGAGTTTAAAGCTGAGATAGAGATACAACTCCTAGGGGAGGTGGGTGGGTTGTGAAGACTATTGTCCTGCTGTTCCCGGAGATCACCTGTTACAGGTGAGTAACTATGCTATCTCCAGGAATAAGCAGGCATGTAGTCTTCACATATGGGGACTCCCTAGCTTTAGATGCCAGGGAGAGACCCCAGTTGTGTGTCCCTGTGAAAGGGCTCCACTACCCCCCATGGATCTCTGGCATCCAACCAGGGATGGTGGGTAGGAGTTGATTAGGTATGGAACAGGTGTTAAAGAACAGCCTGACCAAACAAGGCATCCCGGCAGGAGTCCTTGTCCAAGCAGTAATGGGCTGTGAAGGTATGAACAAAGGCCCAAGTGGCTGCTCAGATGTCGTCAATAGACAGTGCAGATGAGCCATTTTTGAAGCTGCCATGGCTCACATTGTGAGCTGTGACATTGCCTATCAGAGTAAGAATCTTCCTCTGGAGGGCCAAGGAAATACACTGAGCAATCCAGTTGGACAGTGTTCTCTTGGAGACTGGAAGTCCCAAATGAGAAGGATCAAAAGCAACAAAAAGTTGGACTTTATGTTGCTGTGTTCTATGCAAGTAAAAGGCTAAAGCTCTTTTACAGTCCAAAGTATGAAGATTCCTTTCTGCATTGGATGCATGAGGCCTTGGAAAAAACACAGGCAGGTAGACTGCCTGGTTTAGATGAAAAGGCGAGACCACCTTTGGCATAAAATGTGGATGAGTCCTAAGGACTACCTTGTCATGTTCTTATCTTATGTTCTTATGATGGAACCTTGTATAAGGTGGATTAGCTACTAGTGCCTGCAACTCACTGATGCGGCGTGCTGTGATTGCAATGAGAAAGAACCTTCCAAAAAAGGAATTTCAATGAGGTAGTAGCTAAGGGTTCGAAAGGTGGCTTCATGAGCTGACCAAGAACCAGGTTTATGTCCCATGCCACCGGTGGTGGCCTAATGGGAGGCTTAGTTAGAAGGCCTCTCATAAATCTTGCTATAAGAGGATGAGAGAAAATAGGTTGTCCATTTAGAGGCTTGAAAGAAGCTGCAATAGCACTCAAATGGACTCTTACTGAGTTAGTTTTAAGTCCTGCATTGGATAAATGAAGGAGATACTCCAGTAATGATTCCAGAGGTATCGCAAGGGGGTTAGGACCCTTCTGCGAACACCATATGGTAAACCTTCTCCACTTGAAAGCATAGGAGCGTCTTGTGGAAGGCTTCCTGGAAGCATGACGGACATCCTTTACTTGCTGAGAGAGGTTAAGATCTTGAAGATCTAGGCCTTCAGCAACCAAGCTCTGAGGTGCAGAGATTGGGGATTGAGATGCCATAGCATTCCGTCCTCTTGAGACAGGAAATCTGGAGCAGATCCTAACTCCAGGGAGGGGGCTTGAGAGATGTAGAAGCAGAGGGTACCACACTTGCCGTGGCCAATGTGGAGCTATGAGACTCATACGCCCTCTGTCTCTCTGAAGCTTGAATAGGGTTTTGGGAATTAGGGGAATGGGTGGAAAGGCATAAAGGAAGACTTGCCCCCAAGTGAAGGAGGAAAGCATCCCTGGCCTGAGAGCCCTGAGCTGGAATTCTGGAACAGAACTGGGGAAGTTTGGCATTCAATGGACTTACAAAGAGGTCTATGTCTGGTGTTCCCCAAATTTGAAAGATCTTGGCCACCTGGTCTGCACGTAGAGACCATTCGTGTGGAAGCAGAACTCGGCTGAGTCTGCCTAAGAGTTTTATATGCCTGAGAGGTATACTGCCAGGAGATGAATCTGATGCTCTGGCGAGGGCCCATAGTTGCAAAGCGACAGAGCCTGTTCCCCCTGCTTGTTCACATAAAACATCGCTACCTGATTGTCTGCATGAATGAGGACTGTCTTGTAGCTGAGAAGGGTGTGGAACACGAAGAGCAAGGAAGATTGCTCTGAGCTCCAAGAGATTGATATGCAGATGAGTCTCCTGTGGAGTCCAGGTGCCTTGGGTGGAGGGGTCTTGTAGATGAGCTCCCCAACCCATTGATGAAGCATCTGCTGTGAGTTGCCTGGGGTAAGGGTTGTTGAAAAGGGGACCCCAGCAACAGGTTTTGAGTGGACTGCCACCATTGGAGGGACAAAATAAGATGACTTGTGTTTGCTATTTTGTCTGACAGGCTCCCTGATGCCTGGGTCCATTGGATGGATAAAGTCCACTGGGCTGCTCGCATATGGAGGCGAGCATAAGGAACCACATGCACTGTGGATGCCATGTGGCCTAGTAGTTGTAGCATTTCTCAGGCAGTGAAATGAGGTTTTAGCACTGCTTGAGAAGCTAACTGCACCATGCAAAGGCAACAGGCCTGGGGGAGATAGGCCCTTGCCTTTTTGGTATCCAGCAAGCTCCTATGAATTTTAGAGACCGAGTGGGAGTTAGACTGGATTTTGGGATGTTTATGACTAGGCCCAAATACTGAAGGATACGCATTGTGCAAGATAGAGAAACTCTGGCCTCTGGCTCTGATGGGGCTCGAATGAGCCAGCCGTCTAAGTAGGGGGAAGACGAATATGCCTAGAGTGCGGAGAAGTGCTGCTACCACCACAGCCATGCATTTCGTGAACTCTTGGAGCTGAGGCCAGGCCAAAGGGAAGCACCCTCTATTGGTAGTGCTTTCCTTGAAAAAGGAACCGAAGGAACTGTGTTGGATGGATGAGAACATGGGTGTATGCACCTTGAGATCTAGAGAAAGCCAATCCCGACTCTGAAGGTATGGCAGAAAAGTTCCTAGAGAAATCTTGAATTTTTCTGAACAGGAATTTGTTCAATTCTGAGGTCCCAAAAAAGGTCTGTATCCCCCCCATTTTCTTTGGGATAAGGAAATAGGGGAAGTAAAACCCTGTACCCTGTTGATGAATGGGTACTTCTATTGCCCCTTGGGCAAGAAGTATGACGACCTCTTGATTTAAATAGGTTGATGAGAGAGGTCTGAGAATTGAACTGTTACTATTGTGGGAGGGGGCATGCTCAAGAAATGAAGCTTGTACCCCTCTTATGATGGAATGTCCAATGCTCTGCTGTTATCCGCCCCCATCTTGGGGCAAAGTGACATAACCTTCCTGGAATGGTGGAAGGCTCTGGTCCATTTAGAACCAAGAAGGCTAAGTTCTCTAGATGCAAGTCAAAGGCCTTGTGGAGGCCGAGACTGCTGAGGCGGTTGAGGCTTAGCAGTCTGCTTTTCTTTTCTTGGAAGGTTGCTGACCCTTCTGGACAGGTTGACCTGCAGGGCGTCCCTGCTGGGAATAAGCACGATAAAACCTTCTCTTTTTAGAAAAGAATGGTTTCTTGAAAGATTTTTCTTGCAGGATTAGCTGTGCCCTTGGATAGTCTATCCAAGATGGAGTTGTCAGCATCCAACTCATTGTCCTTTTCTTGCCAATCTTTGCCAAACAGGTTCTCACCAGTACAAGGAATATTGCCCAATTTGTCTTGTACCCAGAGCTCCAAATCAGATGCCTGGAGCCAGGCAATTCTACGTGCACCTATGGCAATGGCAGAGGTTCTGCTTATGCACTCAAAACAGTCAAAAGCTGCACAATTGGTCAAACATGCTCAAGATGTTTCCAAATTTGTCAATGTGAGAAAAAACTTGTCTCCTATCCTCAGGAAGAAGAGGACTCAAAACCTCTAAGTCTCCTGTGATTTCCTTCAGGAACATTCCCATATATAAAATATAGGAACTGATCCTGGCAGAAAGCATGGAAGCTTGGAAGGTACGACGTCCAAAAAGCATCCAAAGTTCTGCACTCACGTCCTGGGGGATTAGAGGCATGCCTCTTTGACCTCCTGATCCTTCCCATAGCTGACTCCACCACAATAGAGTGGTGAGGGAGCTGAGTTTTCTGGAAACCAGGACAAGCAGGGACTCTATACATAGTGTCAAGTCTACGAGAATGAGGAGAGGTGGTAAGAGGTGTCATAAGAACATAAGATATGCCATACTGGGTCAAACCAAGGTCCATCAAGCCCAGCATTCCGTCTCCAACAATGGCCAATCTAGGTCATATGTACCTAGCAGTTTCCCCAAGAGACACAGGTTCCACAATGCTTGTATTGGTTCAAGCATTGATATCCTGGGTCCCTTTTTAATAATGGTTTATGGACCTTTCCTCCAGGAACTTGTCCAAATCTTTTTTAAACCCAACTACATTAACAGCCTTTACTACATCCTCTGGTAACAAATTCCAGAGTTTGATTAAAAAATATATATTTTTTCACTCAACGTGTAGTCTTAAATAGTTTACCCTGTAGCTTCATTGCATGTCCCCTAGTCTTTCTATATTCTGATAAGGTAAATCGATCTACGTTTACCCATTCCACTCCGTTCATTAATTTATATACTTCTATCACATCTCCCCTCAGCCGTCTCTTTTCCAGGTTAAAGAGCCCTAACCTTTTTAGCCTCTTCATAGGAGTATCCTTCCATCCCCTTGACCATTTTGGTGACTCTTCTCTGAACCTTTTCTAAAACCGCTATATCCTTTTTAAGATACGGCGACCAGAATTGCACACAATATTCAAGGTGCGGTCTCACCATGGAACGATAGAGGCATCACATCTTGTTTTATTTTCCATTCCTTTCCTTATCATACCTAGCATTCTATTTGCTCTCTTGGCCGCCGCTGCACACTGGGCCGAGGGTTTTAACATGGTATCCACAATGACGCCTAAATCTTTTTCCTGGGTGGTGGTTCCTAATGTGGAACCTTGCATCGTGTAACCGTAGTTTGGGTTGTTCTTCCCTAGGTGCATAACCTTGCACTTGTCCACATTAAATTTCATCTACCATTTCAACGCCCAGTCTTCCAATTTATCAAGATCCTCTTGCAATTTTCCACAATCCTCTTGGGTTTTAACAACTTTAAATAGTTTTGTCTCATCTGCAAATTTGATAACCTCACTCCAGGTCATTCCTAAATATGCTAAAAAGCTACGGACCCAGCGCAGATCCCTGGGGTACTCCACTATTCACCTTTTTTCCATTGGGAAAATTGGCCATTTAGCCCTACCCTCTGCTTTCTCTTTTAACCAGTTCCTGATCCACAATAGTACACTGCCTCCTATCCCATGACTCTTTAGTTTTGCCAAAAGTCTCTCATGAGGGACCTTGTCAAAGGCTTTCTGAAAGTCCAGATACACAATATCAACCGACTCACCTTTGTCCACCTGATTATTCACTCCTTCAAAAAAACATAACAGATTAGGAAGACAAGATCTGCCTTATCTAAAGCCATGTTGGCTGTCATGACTATCTACATGCTGAGTAATTTTATTCTTTGATGGTTTCTACCATTTTTCCCAGTACTGATGTCAGGCTCACCGGTCTGTAGTTTCCTGGATCACCCCTGGAACCTCTCCCACATTCTGAGCATGAGATCATGCAAGATCTCAGATGGGCAAAGTAGCTGCCTCCTTAGGAGCTTTGGGATATTGCAAAAATTTCCAGCTCCTTTGCTCTGGGCTCTGTTTCAGGAGCCACAGTAATGGAGAGAACCAGAGCCACCTCCCTGATGAAATCCTGGAAGGAGATATCCTCTGGAGGAGACATCCTGCGTTTAGGGGAGGGCTCCTCTGGAAGAAGTGCTCTGTATTGACAGAACTAATCGGAATCCTCAGATTCCTCTGAGGACTCGAAGTACCTTCTGTCTGGATGCTCCTGTAGAGCCTGATACCCGTACTGACCGAAGTTGGTACCGGGGGGGTATCAGTACCGGAGGGCATCGGGTGACTGGGTGCTGTCAATGTGGACACCAATGTCAATGCTATTGGTATTGGTGCCAGAGTCTGAACCAGCTAACTGACGCGGTTCCAAGGGTGTCGATACCACAAGGAGAGCTGCCAGACTGTGTTCAATAGCCAGGAACCTCTGGTCTATCAACACTGCCGATGCCTGGATGTCGGTACCGGAGAAAACAGCCAGTACCCCAGAGCATGGCACCAGTAGTTCTGCCGATGTCGAGGCCTCGAGAACGTCCTGGAGCCCCAATAATGCTTTGGAAGCCAAAGCCTCCCGCTGGGGCAATTTTGCCGGTGTAGAATCCTCAAGGGCAACGCCAGAGGCATCTCGGTGCTTAGAGGGATATCTACCCTTTGGAGGACCGGCTGGACTTATGTTTAGTTACCTGAGATCCACAGGAGGAAGAGGAAGCCCTAGAAGATGTTGCCACCGAAGCTGCATCAGAGGGAAACGGTACTGAGCTTAGCAGCTCGGTTCTGCCTACCTCTTTAGGCATCATGGCACGGGACATGCAATCCGTGATGGAGTTGTCAGGACCTAAACATGTCGGACACCATTCATGGGTGTCGGTAACGGAGATGGTACCGCCACACTTGGTGCACTTTTTGAAACCTGAAGCAGTTTTCTCCATTGTAGGAAAGTTTTGGGCCTAAGGCCCAAAATAGCACGTGCACCTGGGAAACACTTTTTTTAAAGAACAGAAATGAAGAAAAAACGGCGGTACCAGTAAAGCGTCGAGAAAGGCAGACACGACCACAAAAAAAAGTAGAAGGGAAGAATTTTCTGCGGTGACAGGAACGGACCTGCTGGCTCTGTGGAAAAAGAAGAACTGGAGAGGCAGTTGGGAAAGGTGGGAAGGCAGCACACAAGCACTGTGGGATGCTCCCAAAAGCTTTCTAATGGACGCTGGGGAGCATTCCCATGCAGGCTCCTCGGTACTGATGATACCCATGATACCCATATGTGAAGACTACATTCCTGCTTGTTCCTGGAGATAACCATTTCCTTCATGTGAAAATCAGATGCCACCTTTGGTAGGGATGGGGGGGGGGGGACTAGTAGCAAAACCACCTCCTCTCTACAAAAGGCCAAAAACGGCTTTCTACATGACAACTTTTGTAACTCTGAAACTCACCGCATCAAACAGATGGCTATCAAAAACGCAGTCTAATGTCAAATCCTTTACCGACGCCTGGTGTAAAGAATCAAAAGGCTCTTTAGTTAATGCCTCTAAGACCAAATTGAGATCCCACGGTGGCACCAGAATTCTCCTTGAGGACCACAGTTGGGTTACAGCTTTAAAGAAATGCAAAATGTCGGTATGATCACCTAGAGCAATTCCCTGCACTTTGCCTCTAGAGCAGGAAAACAGCTGCCAACTAGGCCTTTAAGGAACTGTCCGCTAGTCCCTTATCAAATCCGTCTTGCAGAAAACCTAAAACCAAGGGTACAGACACCTTTGTCGCCTGAACTTGCCGCCGTGAACACCAGTCCTCAAAAAGGTGCCAAATACAGACCTATGCAATAGATGCAGACTGTTTCCTTGCTCTCAACAAGGTGGTGATGACTGCTGAAAAATAACCCTTCAGCCCTGCCCTTTCAACGTCAAAACTAAGCGGGAACCGATCCACCTGAGTCATTCGTAGCAGATCTTGCCGCAGCAGATCTTCTGCTACCAACCTCTAGGGATGCCTGCTGAGCAGGTGAATGAGATCAGCCTACTACGGCCATCTTGGCCAGTCGGGTGCTACCAATAGTACCCTTCCCCGATGAGCCTCGATACACTGAACTACTCGCCCTATGAGTGCCCACAAGGAAAAGACATAACGAAGACCTTTAAATGGGAACTTACTGAGATGCGATTTGGATGAACCATCGGCCGCCCCATTCCTCAACCACAGAGATCTCTGGGCTGCCACCAAGGAAGCCATACTATTCGCTAGTGCTCGAATTAAATCATAAAGCACATCTGCCAAATAAATCGAGCCAGACTAGTCTGTAGAAATGGACAGATAAAGGGATACCAGAATCCCCAATATGTAATTGAAGATGGATGAATTTCTTGATACAGAATGTGTTTAGAAGTTTGGCTTTTCACCTACTTCCTCTTAAATAGGATAGGATGTCATGATCACGAGTTGTGTGTAACAGTCTTTAAAATAGTCTAGAAAATTGTTAACGTAAGCATAAAAGAGTAAACATAGGCTATGAACTGTGCAACTATAGTTCATTGTACAGTCACTGCTGACAATTTTTGCAGCTTTTGCAATTAAATAATTGTCATAATCAAGTAAATTTCAACACACTAATCAGATCTTGCTCTGTAAAAAGAACTTTGGCAACATCTTGTGTTATTTCACGGTTATAATAAATGACTGTTACTTCCCCTTTTTCTTTAATAGAAGGAGCTTTTTAGGAGGAAGAATTTGAATTCAATAAGCGTGGAACTATGCATGTCCATAGACAGTTTGTCGTCTTCCCTCTGAGCTCAAAGTAGCACTTGTGTGTGATTGTGTTCTGTATTACTCTGCCTGTTTGAGGGACCAGAGACCAAAAAGAGCCGTGGTATTGTGGCCAGATCAGAGTTTTCTTCATAGTCTATTCAACTCCCTGACCTCTTCCTGCTCCAGGCAAGTAGACTGCCATAAGCACTGCGACCATCTGAAGTATGCTCTCGCCCCCCAGGCTCCACAAATGGAAGCCTATAAGGACAGAGCATTATCCACAAATGGTTATTTCAATAAGCCATCTATTTCCTATCTTGCGCATCTCCAAAGCATAGCTACCTTCCACTGGAATGGTGGTGGTCTATTTTGTAACTGACACTGCCGCATCAACACGTGGCGAGTGGAACCTCTCCTTGTCTGAATGGTATAGCCTGTTCATGGTCCTAATGCCTCTCAGGCCTGTTTCCGGCTGATTGCACTCCTGAATCATCCGATCCACCACTCAAGTGCACAGGAAACACTACCTGTGCATGTCTCACCACTTGCATTATAGGGTCTTCCACCTCTTCATCTTCGACGGCTGTGCGGTAGCAAGACTGAGCGTCTGAAGGGATTCTGTGATAAGAGTCGTCAGTTCCTCCTTCTGGAATACCCGAATGATTTTAGCCTGATCCTGCAGCTCTGGAATTCCACCTTCCTCCAAGTTGTCCACTGCTGCGGGCCCTGTCTTGGCATCTTCTGTGTCTTGCCACTCAATCAGGTGAAAGGTCACGTGGCCAAGGCCGCTTAGCAACTTTTGAGGAACCACCACCAGTGTCCCCTACCCCAGGCTGCTGCCCCTAGCTAGGTAGAGGTACCATCTCCAGTATTTTCCCCTGATGCTACATACAAAACACTTGATGCATAAGCAACACAGTCTGGACAGAAGTCTGAGCTGAAACTCTGACTCCAAGACCACTAGCGCACCTGATGGGCCCGCTACAACCTGCTGGCTAGACTCCTGTGCTGTGGTTCTCAATGCCTCTCCCTCAGCCCCCACTGAAGCCTCCGGGGGGTCTTGAAACACCTTGACTTCCATCTGCTAGTCGACACTGAAGCGCAGTCCCTGCAGAACCCGGAGCCCTCGACCGTACCCCTACAGGTGCAGCAGACCACACACTGGAGGGCAAGATGCCATAGGTCAGACACTAAGAATGTTTATTTTATTTTTAACCAAAACCCAAAGAGAACACAAAGGTTTTCTCGGAAAGGACATGGTGTCCCCGTCCCCCCCCACCGAAAGTGGCACAGGAACCCTCAGAGCTGTCTTTGCTCAGCTGCCCATAGTCCCCCCCAAAGAAAACCAAAACCATCAGCCTGATGAACAAAAAAACGTGAGAACCACCAAAGAAGTCAGGCGAGAAGCACTGTGCTCTCCCAGGCCCAGGGCTGAAGTCTTCAGCAGCTCATGCCCCAAAGCGCGATAGTCGGCCACGTGGTGCACACATGGCTTCCTAAAATGGCCACCGATTAAGCCCCTGCAAAATGGTGCCAAACCAGCCCATCTACACCCCGACTAACTGGCAGCACTCCAAACTCCTGCACCACACATCCAAGGTCTCTTACCCCTTTCAGTAGCAAAGCAACGCCGCTCTGCACCTGCCGCCTCAATCGGTGATCTCCAGCCTGTGCAGTCCCGCTCGGTACAGTAATGAGCAGGAAGCCACTGGTGAGATGACTCCTCTGTGCTCCTTCCCCGCACTGGCGCTGCCTCAGTCTTGGAAGGGGGGGCTGCCTGATGCTGAGCTCTCCTCCGTACAGGCAAGAAGGAGAGAGAGATTGGACAGCCTAGCCTCCACAGAAAAATACAGGAGAAGATAAGGCAGAAGGGGACCGGTGCAACAAAAGCTGCGCCGACTAACTTATTTAAAAAGAGACAGGACTCCAAAAACCAAGTTTAACAAATCCAATTAAATCAAATCAGCTAAAGCTACCCTAACTGCTCCTATTGCTTTGCAAGAAGCTACCTGCACCTGCTTCACCAAGCTTTCCTTAGCCCCTTATCCTGAGGGACTCAGCATTGGCAGGATGCGTCCTGCACCCACTGCCAGTCTGCTGCATCTGCCAGGGTGTTGAATAGAGAAATAGAAAGTAGAACCCCAGGAAACCAAACAGTGCCTTGTCCTTGGTGTTCAGAACGCAAAAGGCCATACAAGAAATAAACGGTGTTAGCTAAAAATGAACAAGGTCTAACATCCAATGCACCATTGTAACGAAGACTCAAAAGAATTTTTATTTTTTTTTTTTAAATCTCACCCAAGTCTGTGGGACCAAAGCCTTCAAACACAGCCCCTTAACACTGCCCAAACCATAAAATGAGAAATGAAATCAAAATAACCAAAATTAAAAAAATCAAAATAAATCCTTTAAGGGCCTGAAACATTAGGGAGCTGCCACTGGACACAGCCTTCCCGCGCTACAGAAAATGCACAGGAAAAGTCCCGTGCACCTCAACTGCTGCACCTGATAGCTGCCACCGTGGCAGGAGCACAGCCCCCAGACTTACCCATGTCCATGTTGTGTACAAGCACAAACTGGCTCTACTGTTCTGATCAACGCCCTCCAGCCTGTTAAGGTCGTGGGCCATTTCCCCACAAAGACCTTCGCCGGCTATTTGGGCTGTACTCCCCTCCCAGTCTGAACGGAGAGGAGTTGTTCAGGAGAGTCTGCTGGCCAGCCCGAGCCTCGTGCTGTGTGGCTGAAGGGCACCCCTGCGGCCAGGAAGCCCTCTCCATGCTGTGAGTAGCAGTGTGGCTAGAAGGCCCATAAGTCACACATCCGAGGAAGAAATTGCTCAGAGCACATTCTGAGGCAGGCGTGTCCCGGTGAAGCACACTGAGGCTAGAAAGGCCATTCAGCTTGTCTCGCTGTTTTTTTTCCTTTGAGTAACCAATAAGACCTCAACCAGCAAATTACTTCAAAATGAATACTGAAATTCAACTTCTTAAATTGAGTGGCAGTCCTTTACAAGATACTCGCTGTCCTCCAGTGTATACTGCAAAAAAATGCACTGCTTCCCCACGTGGCCTGATAAGCGCAGGAAGCATGCCCCACGAACAGACCGGCTGGGCCTGCTTCCCTCGCTGCACTGTGCTCTTGCAAAGCCTCCTAATGCAACGGTGCTCCGTGGGAGAAAATGACCCGATCACCTCCAAATCACTGGCCCTGCTATCCATGTCACTGCCATCAGCTAAGTGCTCTAAGCAGAGACAGAGCTTTCCAGCTGCTGGTTTACTGCCCTGAGGTCTGCCAGCAGTACCAGGGCACTCAGAGCAGTCTGTGCTGCTGCACAACTCCCCTCCGTCCCCTCTAGGAGGGGAGAGCAGCTGCACACTCAGGCCGATTCTGGAAGTGAAGGAGAAGCACCAGCGATTCCTTTCCCCCTCAATCACCTTTTTTTTGGTAACCCTACTCAAAAGAAACGGAATAAGCAAGTAAATGAAATAAAACAAACTGATCAACAAACCCTTAAGACTAACTATACTGCACTGAGTGCTCCTTAACTGTTCTAGTGAGTCCAGCAGCTAGGCTCATGTCCTCCTGCTGCATGGAGACTGGACACACTGGGGCTGTTGGGAGAGGCCAGCAGAGTACATCCAGTGATGTCACAATTTTGACATGCCCAGTCTCCAAGCTGCAGGAGGAGGTGCACAACCCAGAGGTGGAGGACTAAACTGGAGGACCGATAAGGAATGCAAACTACCTAAACCTATCTCCTTAGTTGTCCTTTGTGAGTCCAGCACCCTAGCTCACAACCTTCTCCAGCTGCTTGGAGGCTGAGCATACTGGGGCTGGTGGGCAGTACCAGCTGCATATGTACACTAGTGTCATCAAAAGGATGACAGGCTCAGCCTCCAAGCTGCTGGAAGAGGTACACTACCCAGAGGTGCGGTACGATAAGGAAGGAGAAATTAGGTCTTACCTGCTAATTGTCTTTCCTTGAGTTGTCTCCGGGCCAGTCCAGGGAACGGTAGGGTTGTCAATCCCCTTCAGCAGCTGAGGACTGAAACACTAAGATTTTTGCTGACAGTCTAAGCCACTCCCCCCAGTGCTCCTGCTCCAGTCTCCTCTTGCCAAAGCAGCTTAACTTATAAACTAGAACCAATACTGATAACACTGAAACAAAAAGTCTGTATACCTTTGCAGCAGAAAAGCTCAACATCTGGCCAGTGGCTCTGGACTCATAGCTTTGAAAGTAAGCCATTACTTTCAGGCTGTATTTCATTCCTCTTTTTTTTTCTTCCATCATCACTTTAACCTCCCACAGAGAATCCCGAGGAAGCCCCACAAAAAACACACCACGCCACCAGCATCAAACCAGCTTCATAACTGAACTCCGGAAGGCGTAACTTTATAGAGAAAAATAGACCTAAAAAACTGTTTCTAAACCATACTGGGTGGGCCCTGGACTGGCCCGGAGACAACTCAAGGAAAGACAATTAGCAGGTAAGACCTAATTACTCCTTCCTTATCGTGTCTCCGGGACAGTCCAGGGAACGGTAGGGCAGTACCAAAGCAGTACCTAAAGTTGGGAGGGACCGGTGAGCCCCGCCACAATGGCAGAGGCCCCCACCTTTGCATCTCCTCTGGCCTGAACATCCAGTCTATAGTGCTTAGTGAAAGTATGCAGAGATGACCAAGTTGCAGCCCTACAGATATCTACTGGAGGAACCAACGCAAAACGTGGCTTGACTACGTGTGGAATGAGCCTTGAGCCCCTCTGGAGGCAATCTTCCTACAGCCGCGTAAGCCGCCACTATCATGCGCTGCACCCACCTGGTAATCGACGCTCTCGTCGCCGCTTTACCCTTACGTGGGCCTGCGAAAAGCACAAACAGCCTATCGGACTTGCAAAAAGACTTAGTGGCCTTAAGATACTTCAATACACGTCAGAGATCTAACTTCTTGAAAGACCGATCCATTGGAGATCCTGTCAGATCTGAAAAAACCCGCAACGCCACCGACTGATTCATATGAAAAGAATACACCACCTTAGGAAGAAAAGGAAGGAACCGGCCGTAATACCACCTTCTCGGCCAAAAATTGCAGGTACGGCTCGACACGACAGGGCCTGTAGGTCAGAAATCCTTCTAGCCGAACACAAAGCCACCAAGAAGGCAGTCTTCCAAGACAGCTCTTTTAATCCTATGGACGCCACCGAATCAAACAGCAGGCAAGTTAAAGCCTCTAGAACCACGTTCAGGTCCCACGGCGGTACCACCTGCTGAACCGGCGGGCTGATAAGCTTGGCTACCCTGAAAAAAAAAAACATTGGACATCCACATGAGCTGCCAAGCTGAGACTCTGCACTGAGCCTCTAAAGCAAGCTAAAGCTGCCAGTTGAACCTTGAGTGCTAAGCGCTAAGCCTTTCTCTAGACCAGCCTGCAGAAAAGACAACTCTGGTAGCGCCGCTGAAAAGGGACTAATGCTACGCTGCGCACACCAAGATTCAAGAACTCGCCAGACTCGAATATACGCCAGTGAAGTCGACAATCTTTGACTGCAGCATCGTGGCTACCACCGACACAGAATAACCCTTACGCCTTAACTTGTCCCCCTCAAGAGCCAAGCAAGAAGCGATCCACCTGCGGCATCAGAACAGGACCCTGAGCCAACAGATTGAGACGGACAGGCAGCCGCCAAGGCGAATCTACCAACAAACGCACCAGATCTGCATACCAAGGCCTGTCAGGCCCAATCCGGAGCAATAAGAATCACCGTTTCCTGGTGACCTGCTATCCGCTGAATGACACGGCTGAGCATCAGCCAAGACGGAAACACATACAGCAGCTCGTTCACCGGCCACGGCTGGACAAGGGCATTCAGACCTTCCGATATGCGCTCCTGACACCTGCTGAAAAAACGAGGAGCCTTTGCATTGTTGAAAGTCGGCATGAGATCCATTACCGGCTGCCCAACATTTTGCAATGTCGTGAAACACAGCCGCATTCAGTTCCCACTCTCCGGGATCGAGAACATGACTGAGATAATCGGCCTGAATATTTTCCTTCCCGGCTACATGAGCCACAGACAAAGCAACGAGATGAGCTTCCACCCAGATCATCAACTCCTGGCTCTCCTGCAGGAATAGTACACTGCCTGTACCTCCTTGTCAATTGATATAAGAGACTGTTACCAGATAGTCGGAGAAAACTTGAACCGCCCTCCCTTCGAGCAATGCCACGAAAAGAAGAGCGAGACAAACCGCCCTGAGTTCCAAACAATTGATCGACCACGAACTGTCCACCACAGAGCAGCACCCGTGTCACCCGAGCCAGACAATGAGCCCCCCAGCCTGAGAGACTGGCGTCGGTGGTCACCAGCACCCACTCTGGGTCCTGCAAAGAAAGACCTGCCTGCAGATGAGTCGCATCCAGCCACCAGAGCAGACTGTTGCGCACCGACCCCGGGCAGACTAACCTGTCCATAAGCGGTTGAAGCTGCGGAGACCACCAGGATAGCAAGGTGTGCTGCAGAGGACGCGTGTGAACCTGAGCCCACGAAATCAAATCTAAGGCTGCCACCATGGACCCCAAGAGCTGTAGGTACCTCCATGCCGAAGGAGCTGGAAGCTGTAAAACGCTTGAACCTGAGACAATATCTTCTGCACCCTGTCTCTCAGGCAGAAACAGATCCCACTTCGGTGTCGAACACGGCCCCCAGATAGGTGAGGCGACTGTGGCTGGAAGTGACTGTGGCTGGAAGTGACTTTACCCTGTTGATGACCCAACCGAGTCACTCCAGAAGCTGCACCACCCAAGAGGTAGCTTCTACATCTTCTGGCAGAGAACCGGCTCTGATCAACCAATCATCCAGATAAGGATGAACGCGGATACCTTCCTTCCGTAGTGCTGATGCCACCACCACCACCACCTTTGTGAAGGTTCATGGAGCCATCGCTAGCCCGAAGGGCAATGCCCGAAACTGAAAACAGCCCATGGTCACTGCAAACCTCAAAAACTGCTGATGATCCTCTGATGGGAATGTGCAGATAAGCCTCAGATCTATGGATGAGAGTAGTTCTCCTGGTTGCACTGCCCGAATCACTGATCTTAGAGTCTCCATCTGAAAATGAGAGAGACTCGCAATGAGCGATTTACAGGCTTGAGGTCAAGGATAGATCGAAAAGAACCTTCTTTCTTGGGTACTACAAAAGAAATCAAGTATCGACCTAACCCGTATTGGTCGCGGGGCACCGGAACCACCGCTTGCCACTGTAGCAAACACAAAAGCGTGTCTACCACTTGCTGCCTTGGCCCCCAACCACACGGAGAGATAATGAATGCCTCCTGCAATGGATGAGCGAAACTCCAGGGCATAGCTGTCTCGAACGATCTGTAGCACCCACTTGTCTGTGGTTCTCGGTCCAGGCTGAAGGAACCTCCGCAGACGGCCTCCCAAAGGAATTTCCGCCTGGACCAGCTGAACTTTATTGCGACTTTAGCGGAGCTCTGCTGAGCATTGACAAAATTCCTGCCAAACCCTCTAGCTCCACGAAAGGACTGCCCCCGAGGAACAAAGCGACCTCTGGGATAGGGAGCAAACCGAGCCCCCCAGAACCTCCGAGACTCTCTCCCTTGCCCCTGAGGAACTGTTCCACCTCTGGCGGCTTTCGGACGATCCTCCGGCAGGCGACCCCCCTTTGAATCTCCCAGATCTTTAACAATCTTCTCTAAAGCTTCCCCAAAAAGCAGTCTGCCCTTATAGGGAAGCTTACTCAGACGAGATTGAAGAAACATCCGCTGTCCAATTCCATAACCACAGAAAACGCCATGCTGCAACCAGCAAAGCCATAGATTTCGCCGAAATCCTAACCAAATCATAGAAGGCGTCCGCTAGGTAAGCAGTCGCTGATTCCAACTTAGCCCCCTCTGTGGACGTGCCGTCTGCTCCATCAGCAATGGCCTGTCCTTGAAGCCACCGAATAGCCGCCCTTGATACGTACGCTCCACAAATAGAGGCCTGCAGGGAGAGTGCACTGGAATCAAAAAAACTCGCTTTAGGAGCACTTCCAGTTTACGATCCTGGAGATCCTTAAGCGCAGCCCCTTCCACAGGGATTGTGGTCTTTTGTCACCGCTGACAGCAAGGTGTCCACCTTAGGCATTTTCAACAAATCTTTCCCTCTTTCGGAACCGAGTAGAGGCGGCCCAGGGCTTGGTTACACCGTAGAGGAGCTTCAGGAAACTCCCACTCTGCCTCAATCATCTGCTTTATTACGCGGTGTACCAGAAAGCAGCGCTGCTCAGATTTAAATCCCTGCAACAGAGGAGCCTCCAGCGGTTCTGGAGGTATAGAAGACAACGGAAGATTCAATGCAGCCAAAGACTTTGTGATAAGCGCTCCCAGTTCCTCTTTGTGAAAAAACCTTAAAGACATTAGGATGCTTGCCAGGAGCAAGCTGTCCATCCTCTAGGTCCCCTGACCAAGGTCCAAATCTGCCTCCGAGGATTTCCCCATCCTCTCTCCCCTGAGGCTCTGGAAGCTGTGGCTCAGAGCTTTCCAAGCTAGGCTTCCCTTTTTCTCCCAACAGGGAAGAGCCTTCCCCAGGGTCAAGTCCACTGATAAGCTGAGACTTCACCTGAGAATCAGAAGAATCAGTGACCAAATGAGAGGCTTTTAAGTAGGCTTTATGCAGGGATAATATAAACTCCGGAGAAAAAAATGCAGCAACCTCTTCCTGAGAAGTAAGGAGCACTTTAGGAGTTTCCACCATGGAAGGAGAATCTTTACAAGATTTTGCCCTCTTTTCCCTGCTTGTGCTGGGCTGCGGGAAGCACCGCTGACTGCACCAAGATGGCCGCCGTTCCCGCCTTATCTGTAGAGACGTGATGTCAATCTACCTCAGCTGAAGGCTTCGATTCCATGCTAAGAAAAAACATGCCAAAAGGCAAGCGAAATCACAATTCTCGAACGAAGCCCTGCTGGAACGCAAACCCCGGAGGCAAACGAAGCACCGCTCTGTTCCCGGCCCTCAGAAACTAACTCAGACGGCGCGCTCAGCGGCACTGTGACCAAGGCCTTAGAATGAAAAACACTGACCTGAGGCAAAAATCTTTAGTGCCGCGTTAGATTCCCACTGCTCGCGGAAGATGGAAATCGGGGCTGCTGGTTAAGGCGGGTGGTTTCTGGGGCTCCCAGGACCAAAACCGCTGTAACAGTAGATCGATTCCAAAGAAAGCAGGCTCTGCCTTCCACGCTGCGCTCCCAGCACAGCTAAGTATCGTCTACCAGCATAACTTTATTTAAAACTGTATGCAGCCCCAGGTAAACAAAGCAGAAAAATCAGCCCTGCTAGAGCCAATCTGCAATTCAAAGGTATATCAAGATAAAGGCTTCTACCAACTAAACAAACAGAGACCGTCAGAATCGATGTCCTGTTCAGCTGCTGAGGACTGAAAGACTGGAGCAGGAGCACTGGGGGGAGTGGCTTAGACTGTCAGCGAAAATCTTAGTGTTTGTCCTCAACTGCTGAAGGGGATTGACAACCCTACCGTTCCCTGGACTGGCCCGGAGACACGATAAGGAATACAAGTTTTCATACTACTGCAATATGAAGAAATTAGATCTTACCTGCTAATTGTCTTTCCTTGAGCTGTCTCCAGGCCAGTCCATGGAATGTTAGGGTTGTCAATCCTCCTTAGCAACTGAGGACTGCTGACTTCAAGCTTTCTTGAGAAGCGAAGCCACTCCCCCTGATGTCACCAGTCAGTCAGTCTTCCGTTGACAAAGCAGATAACTAAGAAAGAACTTATAAACAAACACTACGTTAACTTGTCAAAACTGAAAATGCTCCATAGTCCCTTGGAAAATGTATGCGCATTTAAAATAATGCATCACTAACTTAAATTTTTTTTTTCAAATAAATTGATATAGTATTGACTTTCTCTGAATAAGAACCTGGAAGCCCCAACACACTCCACTTTCCCACACAATCCAAACTTTCATTTCCTAAAGGGTGGGACCCTGGACTGGCCCAGAGACAGCTCAAGGAAAGACAATTAGCAGGTAAGATCTAATTTCTTCTTCCTTATCGCTTCTCCAGGCCAGTCCAGGGAATGTTAGGGCAGTACCCAAGCAGTACCTAAATTCGGGAGGGACCCACTAGCCCTGCAATAAGAGCCGCCGTCCCAACTTTCGCATCTTCCCTAGCTTGAACGTCTAAACGGTAATGCTTTGTAAACGTATGCAATGATGACCACGTTGCTGCTTTACAGATATCCACTGGAGGAACAAAAGCAAATTCTGCCCATGAAGCCGCTTGAGCTCGAGTGGAATGAGCCCTCACACCCTCTGGGGGTGCTTTCCCTTTGACCTGATAAGCTGCTACAATAGCTGAGCGCACCCAACGAGCAATTGTTGACTTTGAAGCTGCCTGACCCTTATTAGGACCTGCATGCTGGACAAACAATCTGTCTTCTGCACTGATTTGGTAAGCTTAAGGTATGTTTTTAAAACACGATCAAGATCCAACCTTCGGAGCGCTCGATCCACCGGAGAATCTGATAAATTTGAAAACACAGGTAATGCCACCAACTGGTTAACATGGAAAGCCGACAACACTTTAGGTAAAAAAAGAAGGCACCGTCCGCAGTAATATCCGCTCCGGAAGAAATTGTAGATAAGGTTCCTGACAAGACAAAGCCTGTAAATCTGAAATTCTTCTTGCTGAACATAAAGCCACGAGAAATGCAGTTTTCCAAGAACACTCACGTAAAAATCGTGAGGATACTGACACCCACGAGGACGTAGAAAATGCTTCCAAAACATTTAAATCCCACGCAGGAACCACTTGACGACACGGAGGACGAAGAAGCCTAGCTGCTCGGAAAAAACGTTGCACATCTGGATGCATTGAAAGACGACGATTCTGCACCAAACCTCTAACAAGTAAGCGCTGCTAAATGCACCTTAAGAGTATTAAGAGCCAAACCTCTCTCTAAACCCTCTTGGAGAAATAAAAGCAATTGAGGCAAAGTAGCCAGAGTAGGGAGAAAATTACGTTGGTTACACCAATGTTCAAAAAGCTTCCATACATGCACATATGCTATAGAAGTTCCCAGTCTTCTAGACCGAAGTAAGGTAGCTACTACCAAAGACGCATAACCTTTACGCTTTAACCGAGCCCTCTCAAGAGCCAAGCCGTAAGCAAGAAGCAATCCACTTGTGGCATGAGAACTGGTCCCTGATTTAACAGATTGATCCGATCCGGAAGGCGCCAAGGAGGAGCTACCAAAAGTCAAATCAGATCGGCATACCAAGGACGGCGTGGCCAATCCGGCGCAATCAGAATCACCAATCCTCGATGACCCGCTATTCGTTGAATAACTCGATTCAACATCGGCCAAGGAGGGAACACATACAACAGGGTGTTCAATGGCCAAGGCTGCACTAGAGCATCCAATCCTTCCGACATGTGCTCCTTGCGTCTGCTGAAAAAACGATGTGCCTTTGCATTGCCAAACGTCGCCATAAGACCCGTTCACTGGCTGACCCCAACATACTACCAGTTCGTGATACACTGCCATGTTCAACTCCCATTCTCCGGGATCGAGAATATTGCGACTGAGAAAATCTGCTTGCACATTTTTCTCGCCTGCCACATGCACAGCTGACAACGCTAAGAGATGGACCTCGGCCCAAGCCATCAACTCCTGAGATTCGGCGAGAAGAGAAAGACTCTTGGTCCCGCCCTGACGATTGATATATGCAACTGTCACTGCATTGTCGGAGAATAATCGGACTGCAGTTCCTTCTATCAAGGCTTGGAAGTGCTGAAGGGCAAGCCGAGCCGCGCGCATCTCTAATCTGTTGATCGACCACAAGCTTTCTTCCTGAGACCAAGATCCCTGTACGATCTGCGACTGACAATGAGCCCCCCAGCCTACGAGACTGGCATCTGTCGTAACTAGTACCCAAGCTGGCTCCTGCAAAGGAACCCCTGCTGCTAAGTGGACCGGGTTTAACCACCATTGAAGACTTTGTTTCACCGATTCCGGACAAACGAGCCGTTGAGAAAGAGAGTGAACTTGCGGAGACCATTGGGAAAGTAGCACCTGTTGTAAGGGTCACATGTGAGCTCTGGCCCACAGAACCAGATCCAAAGTCGATGCCATGGAGCCCAAGAGTTGCAAGTATGTCCACGCCGGAGCCAAAATCCTTAAAAATGTCTGCACCTGTTGCAAAATTTTCTCCACTCTTACCGCAGGTAAGAAAACCTTGCCGATCGCAGTGTCGAAAAATGCTCCGAGATGAGTCAGTTGTCTTACAGGTTGCAAATGACTCTTTGCCTGATTTATGACCCAACCTAAGTGCTCCAGAAGATGAACAACTCGAGCCGTCGCCGATATTGCGTCCACAAGAGAATCGGCTCTGATTAGCCAATCGTCTAGATAGGAAGGGATTCGAGTTCATCAGTTTCTCAATGCCGCCACAACCACCACCATTAATTTGGTAAAGGTCTGGGGAGCTGTTGCGAGGCCGAATGGTAACACCCGAAACTGAAAATGACCCATAGGAAGGGCAAAACGTAAAAACTGATGAGCTAGCCTTATGGGAATATGAAGATATGCCTCTGTGAGATCTATGGATGAGAGAAACTCTCCTGGTCATACCGCTCGTATCACAGTGCGTAAGGTTTCCATGCGAAAATGCGGAACCCGCAGCGATCGGTTGATGCCCCTGAGATCCAGTACTGGCCGAAAAGAACCTCCTGTTTTGGGCACCACAAAATAAATCGAGTATCGACCTTGACCGTATTGGTCTTGTGGAACAGGAACTATTGCCCGGAGCTTTAAAAGACGAGCAAGCGTGTCTGATATGGCCTGCGCCTTCAGACCCGACGCACAAGGGGACATTACAAACGCGGGCGCCAGAGGGCAAGCAAAATCCAGTGCATAACCTTTTTGAATTATCTCCAAAACCCATTTGTCCGTGGTGATGTCGGTCCAAGCTGAAAGATAATCCTGCAGGCGACTGCCCACCGGAACTAACGCTTGGACCAGCACACCTTCATTGCGTTTTCTTAGTGGAGGACTGAGAGGCACCGAAGTCAGTCTTGTGGAAACCTCTTGCCCCCCGAAAGGACTGACCTCTGAATCCTGTACGGCCTCTAGAATAAGGAGTAAAACGCGCCCCTCGAAATCTCCATGAGTCTCGACTATAGCCTCGTAGACTTGCTCCTCTCATAGTCCTTGGCCTGTCCTCAGGCAATCGTCCTCCTTTAGACTCACCAAGATCCTTAACAATCTTGTCTAGCGCTTCCCCAAAAAGTAATCTTCCTTTATAGGGCAATTTACTAAGATGCAATTTAGAGGAAACATCCGCTGACCAATTTCGCAACCATAGGAAACGTCTGGCTGCTACTAAAGACGCCATAGTCTTAGCAGCTATACGTAGCAAGTCATAAAAGGCATCTGCCATGTAAGCCGCGGCTGATTCTAACTTTGGACCCTCCAAAGCCTGTGTAGATGCCGCATCCGCGGAAGCATCTCCCTGCAACCATCGAATGGAAGCTCTAGAAACATATGCTCCACAAGTAGCAGCCTGTAAAGCTAACGAGCTGGCATCAAATGCCTGCTTGAGAAGAATCTCCAACTTACGATCTTGTAGATCCTTAAGCGCTGCCGCTCCTTCCACCGGGATGGTAGTCTTTTTAGTAACTGCCGAAATAGCATCCACTTTCGGCATGCGCAAAAATTCCTTCTCCTCCTGCGGCATAGGATAAAGGCGAGCTAAAGCTCTGCTCCCACGGAGCGTAGCCTCTGGACATTCCCATTCTGATTCAATCATCTGTCTTATAACTCTGTGCATTGGAAAACAGCGATGTTCTGTTCTAAAACCCTGCAGTAATGGATCTTCCAAAGGCTCCTGTGTAACCGAAGGAAGCAATAAATGCAAAGCAGATAAAGAATGAGAAATCAGTGCAGCCAATTCCTCCTTGCGAAACACCCTAAAAATATTAGGGTTTTCCCTAGGTGCAATCTCACCCTCCTCCAGCTCCTCTGGTGCTAATTCCACACCTGCTTCAGAAATGAATTCTGAATCTCTGACCCAAAAGGCCTGAAAAATGTGGAGAAAACGGATCTAAAGGATCCCCAGAGAGACCCATCTGGTGAGAAGTACCCTCTACAGGATCCTCTGGTACAGAAATAGCTTGCTGAAGCTCCCCTGCACTTTGAATGGTTTCCACTGGAGTAGGGCTTTGAATGCTTACACCTGAAACAGGCTGAGCAGTTTTAAATAAAAATGCTCTGTGCATTGCTAAAATAAATTCTGGGGAAAAAAATGAGCACATAGATTGAATTTCAGAAATCAAAGGAACAGACTTTTCCCTGTGAGAAACGCTCTTGGAAGCCTTAGATTTCCTTTTAGCAGGCCGGTTCTGCTCTGGAGCTGAAATGGCAGTTGCACTTAGAATGGCCGTTTTCCCTGCTCGCTCTGCGGATAACGGCCTCTCTGCTTCAGACACACTTTTCTCTGCCATACTCTACTCTATTTAAAAGTAATTTCCTACCTTCACTAGTATTTGTGCAGCCCCGAGTCACAAAAGCGCCAAAAACGCCCCCAAACTCGATCCGACAAGAAAACGAAAGTAAAAAGACACTTCACAGCTGAGAGCAGAAAGCTTACCCGGAAGTCTATGGCAAGCCTCGATCTTATTCCGCTGCTAACAGAACCACTGATTAGGTGCGTTTCAATTTTACAAACAGTGGAAATATCAGAGGAGTTACTGGGGCCCCCAGGATCACTCTGGTAACAGAAAATTATGCGGTTATATCAGGTAGGGCTCTACCTAATACCGTTATACAAATCCACTCCTCTCATTCGCTGCAAATCGTGAGCAAAATTAAACTCCTTAGGACTTAGGAAAGCATCAGCTCTGCTAGAGCCAACATGTAATGCTAAATAAATTAGAGGGAGAAAAATCAAACCGATCCTCTTTAGCTGCTGAGGACTGCAAGACTGACTGGTGACATCAGGGGGAGTGGCTTCGCTTCTCAAGAAAGCTTGAAGTCAGCAGTCCTCAGTTGCTAAGGAGGATTGACAACCCTAACATTCCCTGGACTGGCCCGGAGAAGCGATAAGGAATTGATGTTTCTATAATAGCTATTTAACCAAGTTAGTCAACCTTTAAAGGGTCTGCATCAGGTCGTCATTCATAGGGCCTTCGAGCAAAGTTTTAGAGAAAGCATGAAGCATATTTAAAGTTCATGGCGTTTAGCACATAGTAAGCATGCCGTGTTAAGAGTTCACATGGAGCCCAGCGCTAAAAACCCACGCTAACCTGTTAGTGCTCAACTGGGCAGAATGTGAGTAATGAGTCTGCAGCCATTAGTCTGTCTTGAGTGCATACTAACCACAGCTGTTGCCATTAATGCAGATGCACTTACCACCTCAATGGTGGCATTAAGTACACTTGTATGTCAATAGCATGTTGCAATAGCAGAGGGACAATGTGTGCCTCAAAGAATGAGGGCGTCACTTGCATAACAAGAGCAACGAACAGGGTTTTTTTGTGGGGGTTTTAAACCATAGCCTCACCAGGATTCACATCTCCATTCACCTCACAAGGTTGACACTGGCCTCTTCCACAGCACTACTGGGTGGAGAGGTTTGGTAATGCTCTGGGGTTGAGAATGAGTTTGCTAGTAGTACTACATAAAATTTTATTTTATTTACATTCTCTTATATACTGCGCTATTCTGCATCAGTGCGGTTTACATTGAACAAACTGAAATTACATTGAACAGGGCATTATAACTTGGAGATAACTATTTTACAGGGAACATGGCTATGGAGGGTTAAGTGGCTTGCCCAAGACCACAAGGAGAACCTGTGGGACTAGAAACCCCAGTCCTTCCAGCCCAAGGTTGTCCTCTAGTGGGATAAAGTGGTGTGAAGCAGAATACACGAGGGTATATTCCAACTACATCAGGATTTTTGTGCACTGAGGATTACACCATTCGTCATCCTCATCCTCCCCCCTTCTGAACTGCAGTAAACATTAGCAAAGAGGCAAGGAGAAGCAAAATACACATGCTAGCCAGCTTGTTGGGTAGAGAACAGTATCATGAGCTACTCAACGCTTCTAGATAGAAGCTGCTGGTCACAGGTTAGTGGACCAATTCAGGTAAAACGCTATATTTAACTGTTCAGGTTTGTCTAATTAATTCGTTACAACATAGGGCCCAGGATATATTAAAATTTCATAAATACTCACTGCTTGCACTTCCTCCACTCTGCGAATCCGAAGAGTTCAAGTCTAGGCCAGCAAACTGGAAAAAAAAAACACACACATATGGTCTTAGAGGGAGACAACAAAAACCCCACAAACACACACCAAGAGGTAACTATCAAAAGGGACCGCTACAGCTGGAAAGATCTGCACTTTTAAGTATTTATCTTCTGGAATATACTCTAAATCATGGGGGGAAAAGGGAAGTTTTTGGGCTAAAGCTAATAAAGCTATTTAGAATTGAGTTATGCAGAGAGTCAGATCTTAGTACCACTAGAGAGCTTTTCATTTAAATCAAATTAGAATATAGCTTAGTATACAAGTAGAATAAATAGTTTGAGCAAGAAACAAGTTTCTTTTGACCTTTATGAAGAGGCTTTTCAGTTAGGAAGCCAAATATCTGCAAAGTTGTCTTAAATAGGTGTAAAAGTCAACTGACAGATCAAAGGGGCAATTTGAAAGCCCCCCCCCCATCAAACCAAGGGCTGTGTGAATCACCCAGGAAATTGGTAAAACCACCTTAGAAACACAGGTCAGGTCACGTGTAGCAAGCCAGCTTTTATTAAGTCTTTTCCCACCAACTCCCACCCACTCCAGGGATAAGTCAGCTTTATAGGCCCTTAGACTACAAAAGGGGACTGCTACTTCTGGAGAGAGATCTGCAATTATAAGTATTTAATTCTGGGAATTTTTCTAAATCTTGGGGAAAAAGGAATTTTTTTAGATTAAAGCAGACTAATTTATTTAGAAGACTTGTATACCACCTTATCCTTCAATCAAGGTGGTCATGTCACATCACAGTTGGAGGGTTACAATTAAGATTAGGGTACATGTAAACATTTAGACAGTACAGTTACATAACAGTATTTAGACAGTACAATTAGAGGTAATTAACATGAGGGTATTTAATAACGTGGTATGATAAACTTGTGTGGGGGGATAGGATGGGTGTGTGTTTAGTTGGCGGGGTAGGTGGTATTTCAGTTTGGGTATGGGATGTTGCCTGGATGCTCATATGTTTCTATAAATAAATGTTTTGAGGTCTTTGTGGAAATCTTTGAGGTCATCTAATGCTCTCAGGCTCGTTGGGAGTTCCATAGTGTGGATGCCAGTAGCGATGGTGCTCTTTTTGATGTTTGGTTTTGTGATAGCCTGCAGGTGTGCCGATCATGTTGTCATTATTGGTTCTTCTTGGTCTATTGCTGATGTCTCTTGTTATGTTTTAGCGTATGTCTGCTGAGATGGTGAATGACTGAAGATGATCGTGATTGTTTTGTATTTAGCTCTTGTCACTATTGGGAGCCAGTGCAGTTGCTGCAGGATGGGAGTGAAGTGCTCAGTCCTTGGTGTGTCTAATGATGCGTGCTGTGGTGTTTCGTACCATCTGTAGTGGGTGGAGTGTCTGCTGAGGTAGGCCTTAATTAAAGCGAGTTTCCGTAATCAAGCAGTGGTGTGATAAGTGCTTGGCACACTGTGCGGAAGTGGTCCTGGTAGAGCATTGGTTTGATTTGTCTGATTGTTTTCAATCGTTGATAGGCCTTGTTTGCCGTTTTGGTGATGTAGGATTTCAGGTTTAAAGCTCTGTTTAGTATGATGCCCAGATACTTAACTTCTTTGACTACTATGCGTTTGTCTAGGATGCTGATAGTTTGTGGAGGTATGAAGGTGGGGTGCCTGGTGACGAACACTGCTTCAGTTTTATCGTAATTGACCGTTAAGTTGTTGGCTCTGAGCCAGTCAAGCGTAGTTACTCACCTGTAACAGGTGTTCTCCAGGAGCAGCAGGAATCAGTCCTCACATATGGGTGACGTCGGCGCCGACGGAGCCCTCGGAGCAATTTTTCCCAGCTTTCAAAGAAAGCCTTTGGGAATTGCAGCGCGCATGCGCGGTCCCCTTCCCGCCCAAAGGTGCCATCTTGGCCAGTCTGATGACATAGCGAAAAGACAGCAAAAAGTTTGCAAAAACTAAATCATATGACTGCAACTCCAAGGGGAGGAGGGAGGGTTGTGAGGACTGATTCCTGCTGCTCCTGGAGAACACCTGTTACAGGTGAGTAACTACGCTTTCTCCAGGACCAAGCAGGAAGTCAGTCCTCACATATGGGACTCCCAAGCTTAAGGCTACCGGAGACCCTAAGCACAAAAATGAGCTCCCTCTAGCTCAGCAGCACAGAAGGAAGGAATCTTCTCTGAATACGTCTCCAACCGGTAGCCCAACATCCGGGATGGAGGGTAGGAGTTGCCTATACCTCGAAGAGGTTACGGAGGACTGCCTGTCCGAAAGCACTGTCCCTGCGGGACTCCCTCTCGAGGCAGTAATGGGCCGTGAAAGTTTGGCTCGAAGACCAAGTAGCGGCCCGGCAGATGTCTGCCAATGGAACAGAGCGGAGGTAAGCCACTGACGCAGCCTTCGCCCGAACCCGACGAGCGGTGACTCGACTCTCCAACGAGAGGCCTGCCGCCGCATAAGTCCAAGCGATACAGTCAGCTACCCAGATGGACAGAGTGCGCTTGGAGACAGGGAGCCCCAACTTATTAGGGTCGTAAGACAGGAAGAGCTGAACCGTCTTACGGTGCTCCCGCGTACGATCAAGGTAGAAGTTCAGCGCCCTTCTACAGTCCAGGGTATGCAAGACCCTCTCAGCTCGGCTGGAGTGAGGCCTGGGAAAGAAGGTTGGAAGCACCACCTCCTGATTGATGTGAAAAGGGGAGACCACTTTTGGAAGAAACTTAGGGTGAGTCCGCAGGACTACCCTATTCTTGTAGAACCGAGTGTAGAACCGAGTGTAGTCTAGCGGAAGTGAGGGCTACCAGAAATACGGTTTTCCAAGAGAGAAAACGGAGAGGACAGGTAGCCATGGGTTCAAAAGGCGGGCAGGTGATCCGCTGTAAAACCACGTTCAGGTCCCAGTCAGGGGCTGGGGGGCGCAATGGTGGTTTGAGAAGGAGGCCCCGGGAGAACCGAGCCACGAGGGGGTGGCCGGAAAGAGGCCTGCCTTCCACCGGCACATGATGCGCCGAAATAGCACTGAGGTGAACCTTGACCGAGTTGGACTTGAGCCCAAGATTGGAGAGGGAAAGCAAGTACTGCAAGACCACCGACACCGGGCAGGAGAAGGGATCTTGAGACCGTTGAGCACACCAGTTGGAAAAGCGACGCCATTTAAGGGCGTAGGATTTCCGGGTAGAGGGCCGCCTGGAAGCCAGCACGACTTCCTCCACCTCCGGAGGCAACAGGAGGGGAGCAAGGACTAACCTTTCAGTAGCCAGGCCATCAGATGGAGAGATCTGAGGTTGGGGTGTAGGAGAGACCCCTGATCCTGGGTCAGGAGGTCGGGTTGAAACCCCAGAGGCAACGGGGTATCCACCGCCAGCTGCATCAGAAGCGGGAACCACGGTTGCCGGGGCCACCGGGGAGCGATCAGGATCACGGAGGCCTTGTCCTGGAGAACCTTGAAAAGAGTTCGAGACACCAGCGGCATGGGAGGAAAGGCATACAGAAGGCCCGTGGACCATGAGAGCAGAAAAGCATCCGCCGCTACTCGGAGGGGATGCGGTTCCCGAGAGCAGAATCGAGGAAGTTGCCTGTTCAGAGGACTGGCAAAGAGATCCAGTGTGGGGAGGCCCCACCGCAGGAAGATCTGCTGAACCACCAACGGGTCCAATCGCCACTCGTGCGGTTGGAGGATTCTGCTCAGTTTGTCTGCCAGGTGATTTTCTTGACCTGGGAGATAGACAGCTTTGAGGAGGATTCCTCGGCCGACGGCCCAAGCGCAGAGCTTTTGTGCTTCCCGGCAGAGAAGGAAGGAGCCCGTGCCCCCCTGCTTGTTCACGTAGAACATAGCAACTTGATTGTCCGTCTGGACCAGCACAGACTGGTGGGACGTGAGGTGGGAGAAGGCCCTTAGAGCCAGGCGAATGGCCCTGAGCTCCAGGAAGTTGATCTGCTGAGCAGATTCCCACGGGGTCCAGAGACCCTGAGTACATGACCCCTGGCAATGTGCTCCCCAACCCAGGAGAGAAGCGGTGGTCGTCAGAACCTGAACCGGCGGAGGGGACTGGAAAAGCATTCCGAGCACTAGGTTGGGTAGGTGAAGCCACCATCGCAGAGAAGAGACTAGCGGGCTGGAGATGCGTACCGAGTCCGCCAGTCTCCCTGAGGCCTGATGCCATTGAGAGCGAAGGCACCACTGAGCCGGCCGCATGTTCAGGCGGGCATTGGGGGTCACATGGACCGTGGACGCCATATGGCCAAGCAGCTTCAGGAAGAGCCGGGCCGAGACCCAGGGATGGCTGCGAAAACGGCTGGCGAGAGCCATGAGCCGGTGAGTCCTGTCGAGTGGCAGAAAAGCCCACGCCTGAAGTGTGTCCAATCTGGCGCCGATGAACTCGAGGTCCTGAGAGGGGAGCAGAGTGGACTTTTCGAAGTTTATGACAAAGCCCAAGTACTGGAGCAGAGCCACAGTACGCTGCGTGGCGTGAGTGGCCTCCGTGGCGGACGGGGCCCTGATGAGCCAGTCGTCCAGGTAAGAAAAGACGAAGAGGCCTTGAAGCCGGAGATAAGCCGCTACCACTGCGAGACATTTTGTGAAGACTCGTGGTGCGGAGGATAGGCCAAAGGGCAGTACTCTGTATTGGTAATGATTGCCCGCCACCACAAACCTTAGGTATTGCTGGTGACTGGGGTGGATGAGGATGTGAGTGTAGGCATCCTTTAGATCCAAGGAGCATAGCCAATCTCCCTGCCGGAGGTAGGGCAACAGGATTCCAAGGGTAAGCATCTTGAACTTTTCCCTCTCCAGTCCGCTTTGGTACCAGGAAGTACCAGGAATAAAAACCGTGACCCTGCAGGTGGTGGGGCACCGGCTCCACCGCCTGTTCCCGAATAAGACTTGCCAACTCCTGAAGGAGTAAGTCCCGGTGAAGAGGGGTTCACAGAGGCTCCCCTGGAAAGTAGGGGGGAGGTACCAGGTGGAAGTGCAGAAGATAGCCCTCTCAGACTATGTGGAGCACCCAGGCATCTGACGTGACGTTGGACCACCTGTGGGCAAAGTGGACCAGCCGGCCTCCCGTGCTGAGAGAAACCAGCGGAGGGGGAGAGGCTATGCTGAACGAGTCAAAAAACCCCACCCTGCGGAGCAGGGGCCGGTGGCGCAGGCTTGGGGGCTTGCTGCCTACGGGATCTGTTACCCTGTCCCTTGGCCTGCTGACCCTGATGGGGAGCTGTGGAGGCCTGATAAAGGGGATAGTGTTTATAGGCAGCTGCCTTCCTCGGGTAAAAGGGCTTCTTCCCCGAGCCCTTCTTCTTTTGGGAAGGGCCAGAGGTTTTCCTGGAGAGCCGAGTCCTGGTGAGAGTCTGTCTCGAGCTGAGCAGCCTTCTCGTCCATAGGTTTACCAAAGAGGTTTTCACCTCTGCAGGGGACATCGACCAACTTGTCCTGCACCCAGGGCTCGAGGTCGGATGACTGGAGCCAAGCCTGGCGGCGGGCTCCGATGCCGGCTGCGGCCACTCGAGCTGATGCCTCGAAGCCATCATAGGCTGCTTGAGAAATGAACTTGGAGCACTCACGAATACCAGTGGACAAGGCCAGGAACCTCCGCAAAGGTTCCTCGGAGAGACCAGCAGAGAATCCAGCTAGTTCTTTAGCCAGGTCCCGGAGATACATGCCCATGTAGAGCTGGTAAGTCTGGACCCGACAAGCAAGCATAGAGCCCTGAAAACACTTCTTACCGATGCCATCCAAGCTGCGGGCTTCCCTGCCGGGAGGCACCGAGGAGTGCATCTTCTGGCTCTTGAGCCGATGCATGGCCGATTCCACCACCATGGAATGGTGCGGCAGCTGTGCTTTCTGGAAGCCAGGGCTCTTGCGGACTCGATATATGGCATCGACCCGCTTGCTTAATACCGGCGATGCCGGGCTCTCCCACATGCGGAAGAGAAGTCGTTCCAGCATCAGAGGAACCGGCACAGTAAAGTGCTCCTTTGCAGGAGAGTCATACTGGAGGGCATCGAGCTCCTCGGCTCGAGGCTCCTCCTCGGGATCCGCAGGGAAGGCCAAGGCCTTGGCCATATCACTTACGAAGTCCGAGAACCGGGCATCCTCTGGGGGGGACTGTCTCCGAGGCTCAGACTCGGGGGAGTCAGAAGGGACACACCGAGTCCGGAAAGAACCAGGTGACTCATCCACCTCGGATTCCCAGGCCGACTCCTCAGAGGAGGAGACGAGCGGCTCCGGTCGGGCGGGCACAGACGCCGTCCGCCCCAATGCCGAGGGAGTTGGCGTCGACGACCTCGGCCCCGAACGGGAGGCCGAAGGTGGCCTCGACTGAGGATCGACTCGAGCCCGCATGGACTCGAGGATTGGCTCGGTCTCCGGGGTCGACTTAGACGTCGACGTCCCGGCGATCAGGGCAGATGCGCCAGCGAGGCCAGCGATCAATGCCCGCTGCTGGTCCATGAAGGCAGTCAAGCTGCGCTCCAAGGCCGTCAACCTGAGTCCGAACTCAGGAGACCCAGCAGCCCCCGACTCGGGCCCCGATGGCGTCGGGCCCGACGTCGGACCACTCGGAGGCGAGTCTACGAAGACAACAGCACTTACGTGAGCAGAGGAGTCCAGTTCTAGACGAGGCTGTTTGGATGGCCGCTCCAGCTCCAAAGACCCGGGACGGCTGTCGGGGCTATGCGACCTGGCCCTCGAGGAGCCAGGAGCGTCCACTGACGCCACCCTCGCGGGTTTCTTCTTCCGCTGATGTTCCCGGTTAGGGGACCCCCTCTCAGAAGAGCTCCAGCGGTGTTCAGAGCCAGATTCTCTGGACACCGAAGCTTCTGACGAGGTCCAGGTACGGGTGGGGTCAGAGAAGATTCTCTCCCGCTGATGCTGCTGACTCCGCAAAGACTTCGCGGACATTTTGCTACAGGGCCCACAGATCATTTCTTCATGATCAGGGCCCAGGCAACGGAGGCAGCAATCATGTGTGTCGGTAAGAGACATAAGTTTCTTACACTTAACACACTTTTTAAAGCCACTGGCGGCCATCGGGGGAAAAAGGGCCCCTGCGAGGTCGAACGAACGGGCCGCCAGGGAAAAATGAAAAAAGGCGCGAAGTTGTCGCGAAGGACAGAAAAAAACAAAAAAGGGGAGGCCTCGCAACCGGCGTCGCGAGGCCGGGCGGAAAAAGGACCGGCATCGAACCGAAGAAATACTGAAAATAAGGAAAAAAAATCAACTTTTCGGCGGTGACTATTAGACAACGTCTGTAGGGCTCCGTGGAAAAAAGACGACTGGCCAAGATGGCACCTTTGGGCGGGAAGGGGACCACGCATGCGCGCTGCAATTCCCAAAGGCTTTCTTTGAAAGCTGGGGAAAATTGCTCCGTGAGGGCTCCGTCAGCGCCGATGTCACCCATATGTGAGGACTGACTTCCTGCTTGGTCCTGGAGAATTCATGTCTTCGAGGCATTTGGTTATTGTTTAGTGCTAGTATGTTGATTGGAGCATACACCATGATGTTAAAGAGCATTGATGATAGGGAATACCTCAGGGCTCAGCCCTATGTGACGAGGAATTGTAGTGGTTTCTTTTGATCACATTTGACTTGCTGCATTCGCCCTTCCAAGTATGATGTGAACCACTTCAGGGTATTCTTGCATAGTCCTGTTTTAAGTGTTGAAATAGAGCTTGGTGTGGGACAGCGTCTAAGGCCACCGAGATGTCCATGAACACTAGCAGGAAGCTGTTTATGTTGTCCATGCCTCTTAGTAGGTTGCCAAAGAGGGAGGTTAGTATTGTTTCCACACAGTGTTGGCGTTTATAAATCCATGCTGATGTATGTCCAGTGGGGCATTAATATCAATATGGTCCTGAAGTTGCTTTTGCACTGCCTTTTCCAAGATTTTAGCAAGGGATGGTAGGCTGGAGATGGGACGGTATGATTTTGGTTCGGAGGGGCTCAGATTGATACTTAAGTATTGGTCATATCATTGCATGCTTTAGGGGTTGCGGCATGTATCCTTGTTGGAGTGAATCTTTGACCATTTTTTGAATGTGATGAGAGAGTTTGCTTTTTGTAGCTTTGAGCCATGTTACTGGGCATGGGTCTGACGGTGAAGTTGTAGCGTTTAGTCCAGATATGTCTTCTACTTGCTGCTTTGTTGGTATGTTGAAGCTCCCCCATGTTTGTTTATTTATCGTGTGATTGTTTGTGGTGTAGTAGAGAATGTTAGGTTGGTGTTTTGACTTCATGTAGTCTGCATATTTGTGGGTCAAGATGGTGGGTGCTTTGTTGCCTGTCATCCTTGATGAGCTTTTGGACAATGCTAAAGAATTATCTTGGTCTATTAGTAGCTTTCATGATCAGGTTGGTATGGTGTTGCTGTCTATGCTCATTTAGATTGTATTGGGTTAGGAGGTTGTGCGATTTGTTCCATCTCCATTTTCTTTCCAGTCTTGAGTGCGCATTTTGCAACTCTGATTTCATGTGAGTACCATGGGGCATTAGATCTCTTGCGTGTTTGTGGTTCTTTGATAGCTGGGGCAGATGCTGCGTTGGATATTATTGTGTTCCATTCTTCTATATTTAGGTCCAGGGTGTTGTGTTCCTGTTGAAGTTGTGGAGCGATTTTGCTCATGAATGAGTCTGTTAAATGTTTTGAACCGTCTGATTATTCTCTCTTCTGTGCGTTGGGCAGGGTTATTCAGGGTCATGGTGAATTCAATTACATGGTGGTCTAGACTGGTGTGATTGTTGGTTTTGTGATTTTGTTCTGTTCCACTAATTGCATTGGCATGAAGACCAAATCCAGAGTTGCACCATGCTGGTGCGTTGGGGCGTTAATTGTCTGGTAGTACTTTAATAACTCCATGGCTTTTAAGAATGTTGCGGTTTCTCTAGTGGGTGCAGATGTTAGGTTGTAGTCTCCTAGTGCAATGAGAGGTTTGTGTCTGTTATGTGCGCATATCGTTTCGATTACTGTGGATAGGAGCTCAGTTGTTGTTCCAGATGGTATGTGAGGGATATGCTTAGGTACTTAGCTACAGTGAGTGGGTTGGATTTGTTAGCGGTGTTGATTGTTTTGAATCTGTAATCTTTTCTGCTAAGTATTAATACTCCTCCTCCTCTCCTTTGTGCTATGGTACAGTTAAATGCCGAGTATCCTGTCGGGGTTACTTGGTTTAATATGACCTGGTCCGAGTCATCTAGCCAGGTCTCGGTGATGCATATTATATCTAGCTTCTGGTCATGGATTAGGTCAAGGATAGTATTTGGTTTGTTCCCAATAGATTTGGCGTTTAGAAGAGCACACCTGATGTTTGTTATGATTGAGTTTGTATGTTCATTATTTGTGTGGTGTGTGGGTGTATTATGTGCGGCATTGTATGGTTTGTGGGCTGTATGCTTTGGTTGTTGGCGTTTTGGATAGGTGCGATGCTGGTGTGCATCTGGGTTGGGTGGTATGTATGTTGAAGGGGATTTGCTCGTTGAGTCTGATGTATGTGTGCAGGGTGCAAACATATGTAAGAGTGTGAGGTAGATCATAAGGTAGTGGGTGGTGGAGTGCATTTTGTGGTTTGTGTTTTACTGGCCTGGGATTAGGTTTATGGTTTACTAACCTAGGCTCAACTTGAGTTGGGTCATGTAGGTGTAATTCTGTGGGTCCTATATGTGTAGTTCTGCATTGGTAGTGGTGTCTTTATTCTGTGTGTTATGTTACTTGTGGTTGGTTAGTAGTCTAGTGGGGTTACTGGAGTTAATAGGTTATGCCGCATGAGTTTTATCCGGGCTTGGCTATATTATCAATGTACAGACATGTAGCAAATATATATACTTGTAGCATTATATAATAATGTAGCAACATAGATATGTGGTAATTATATAGCAATATACAGACATGTGGCAAGGTTGTACAGACATGCAGCAATATAGACAAGTAGCAGGGTTGTCCTGGTGGAATTCTACTGAATGTAGTATACACATGTAGTATTATAGAAACTGACAGTGCAATATAGTTACTTTGCTTGGGTATAGGTTAGTTCAGGTGTTTTCCTGCAGTATGCAGTTCCTATAGATACAGTATCAGACTTACAGTCTGTAGAGACGGTTCATTACTGAGGAGCGACATTGGATGGACGGTTGTCTTGTCTTATTCATGCTATGGTATTGTTCATCTGGTGTCTTTTGCCGAGGCCTTGCTCTTGCTTTGGTCCCCACTTAAGGGCCATCTGGCGAGGCCCTCAGGCACGGGTGCACCAAGGGCCCCGAGTGTTTTAATTTCTGGCGTTGAGCCGGATTGGCCTTGGGGGGCTGATCGGGAAGGAGCGATCCTCCTGCTCAACTCCCCGATGCTGGATCAGGCCCCGAGTGAACCCAGTGTATTTGTTAAATCAATCAGTCAGGGTCTAGTAGCAGCAAAGAGTTTTCAGTTTAAATTTAAACACAGAAGAGAGCTTTCTGGTTAAAATTTAGAACCGAGCAGAGCGCTTCTACTTTCAATTTCATACTCAGTCAGGACCTAGTAGCAGCAAAGCTTTCAGTTTAAATTTAACAGCCAACTTTGTGGGACTCCCCCGTGGAGCTTGGTCACAGAATACCTTAAAAGCACAGGATAGAGTACTGTGTAGCAGCCAGCATATAATAAGTTTTTTCCCTCCCTCCCCACCACCCACCCATGGGATAATTGCACAGCTTTATAGCTGCTTAAATCTCTTAAAAGAAAGGTGCTATATTCACTCTCAGGTTCAGCTGTTTATCAGCATACATTCTGAGATTAAACAAACTTCAGGTGAAGTACATTAAATGTATACTTTTATTAGTATGTATCCCCAGAAACCTTTAGTAAGAAAGCATAGTTACTCACCTGTAACAGTTGATCTCTGGGAACAGTAGAAATTTAGTCTTCACATATGGGTATCAATATCGGAGGAGCCTGTCGGGAACGCTCCCCAGCGTCCAATAGGAAAGCTTTCGGGAGCATCCCACAACACCTGTGTGCTGCCTTCCCCTCTCCAGTTGAGTTTATAGCAGAGAGAGCGCAAACTAATTGGAGAGGGAAAGGCAGCACACAGGTGCTGTGGGATGCTCCCAAAAGCTTTCCTATTGGATGGTGGGGCGCGTTCGACATGCTCCGTTGGTACTGACGATACCCATATGTAAAGACTAAATTCCTGCCGTTCAGTAACTATGCTATCTCCAGGAACAAGCAGGAATGTAGTCTTTGCATATGGGGACTCCCTAGCTGCAGATGCCAGGGAGAAGGCCCCAGTTGTGTGCCCCTGTGAAAGGGCTCCACTTCCCCCCATGGATCTCTGGCTTCCTACCAGGGATGGTGGGTAGGAGTTCATTAAGTATGGAACAAGTGTTGAAGAACAGCCTGACCAAACAAGGCATCCCAGCAGGAGTCCTTGTCTAAGCAATAATGGGCTGTGAAGGTATGAACCGAAGCCCAAGTAGCTGCTCGACAGATGTCATCAATAGAGTGAAGATGAGCCACAGAGGCTGCCATGGTTCTCACATTGTGAGCTGCGACATGGCCTTCAAGAGGAAGGTTCTTACTGTCCTAGGCAAAAGAAATACTGTGCAATCCAGCTGGACAGTGTTCTTTTGGAGACTGGAAGTCCCAAATGACTAGGATCAAAAGCAAAGAGTTGAGAGGACTTTCTATGTTGCTGTGTCCTTTGCAAGTAAAGCCCTTTTACAGTCCAAAGTATGAAGATTCCTTTCTGCATGTGAGGTGCGAGGCCTTGGGAAAAATACAAGAAGGTAAACCGCTTGGTTTAAATGAAAAGGTGATACCACATTTGGCATAAAGTGTGGATGAGTTCTAAGGACTACCTTATGATGGAACCTTGTATAAGGAGGATCAGCCACCAACACTTGCAATTCACTGATGCAACGTGCTGATGTGATTGAAATTCCTTTCCTGGAAGGTCATCTTTCTTATTGCAAAGAGGTAGTAGCTAATGGTTCAAAAGGTGGCTTCATAAGCTGCCCAAGAACCAGATTGAAGTCCCATGCCACCGGTGGTGGCTTAATGGGAGGCTTAGTTAAAAGGCCTCTCAAATCTTGCTATGAGAGAATGAGAGGAAATAGGTTGTCCACTTAGAGGCTTGAATGAAGCTGCAATAGCACTCAAATGAATTGGTCTTAAACCCTGTATTAGACAAATGAAGGAGATACTCCAGTAATGATTCCAGAGGTATCGCAAGACCCTTCTGTGAGCACCATATGGTAAACCTTCTCCACTTGAAAGCATAAGAGCATCTTGTGGAAGGCTTCCTGGAAGCATAAAGGATATCCTTTACCTGCTGAGAAAGGTTAAGACCATGAAGTTCTAGGCTTTCAGCAACCAGGCAATGAGATAGAGATTGGGATGCCACAGCATCCCATCCTCCTGAGAAAGGAGATCTGGAGCAGATCCTAACTCCAGAGGCGGAGCTTGAAAGAGATGCATGAGCAGAGGGTACCACACTAGCCGTGGCCAATGTGGAGCTATGAGAATCATATGACCTCTGTCTCTCTGAAGCTTGAACAGGGTTTTGGGAATTAGGGGAATGGGTGGAAAGGCATACAGAAGTCCTGGCCCCAATGGAGGAGGAAAGCATCCCTGGCCTAACAACCCTGAGCTGGAATTCTGGAATGGAACTGGGGAAGTTTGGCATTCTGCTGACTTGTAAAGAGGTCTATGTCTGGGGTTCCCCAAATTTGAAAGCTTTTGGCCACCTGGTCTGCATGGAGAGACCATTCGCGTGGAAGCAGAACTCAACTAAGTGTCCGCCCAAGAGTTTTGAATGCCTGGAAGATACACCACAAGGAGATGAATCTGATGCTCTCTGGCGAGGGCCCATAGTCAAAGCTTCATTGCATAGTGACAGAGCCTGTTCCACCCTGCTTGTTCACATAGAACATGGCTACTTGATTGTTTGAACTAGGACTGTCTTGTAGCAGAGCTGGGTGTGGAATACTCGAAGAGCAATGAAGATTGCTCTGAGTTTCAGGAGACTGATATGTAGATAGTGGGCTCCCCAACCCATCTGTGAGGCATCTGTTAAGAGTGGCTTGAGGTGGGGGCTGCTGAAAAGGAGACACCACCAAAAGGTTTTGGGGTGACTGCCACCATTGGAGGGACAAGATAAGGCGATCTGAGTTTGCTATTTTGGCCGACAGGCAACCTGATGCCCGAATCCACCGAGTGGATGGAGTCCACCGGGCTGCCTCACATGAAGGTGAGCATAAGGAACCACATGCACGGTGGATGCCATGTGGCCTAGTAATTGTAACATCTCCCAAGTAGTGAAGTGAGGTTTTAGTACTGCTTGGGAAGCTAACTGCACAATGCGAAGGCAGCGGGCCTGTGGAAGGTAGACCCTTGTCTGGTATCCAGCAGAGCTCCGAGACCGAGTGGGAGCAAGGTTGAATTATAGGAAGTTTATGACAAGTCCCAAATACTGAAGGATGCGCATTGTGCGAGAGAGCAACCCTGGCCTCTGGCTCTGAAGGGGCTCGAATGAGCCAGTCTAAGTAAGGGAAGACGAATATTCCTAGGGTGCAAAGAAATGCTGCCACCACAGCCATGCATTTTGTGAACACCCTTGGTGCCGAGGCCAGGCCAAAAGGAAAAACCCTGTATTGGTAGTGCTTCCCTTGAATAGAAAGCAAAGGAACTTGATGAGTTGGATGGATGAGAACATGTGTACGCATCCTTGAGTTCTAAGCAGAGTTCCTAGAGAAATCATTTTGAACTTCTCTTTGAACAGTAATTTGTTCAATTCTCTGAGTTCTAAAATGGGTCTCTGTCCTCCTGTTTTCTTTGGAATAAGGAAATAGGGGGAGTAGAACCCTGTACCCTGTTGGAGAATGGGTACATCTTCTATTGCCCCTTGGGCAATAGTGACCTCTTGACCTAACTGGTTGTTGAGAGAGATCTGAGAATTGAACAGTTACCATTGTAGGAGGGGGCATGCTGAGGAAATGAAGCTTGTACCCCTCTTACAATAGACAGAGTCCAATTTTCTGCTGTCATCTGACCCCATCTGGGGGCAAAATGACAACCTTCCTGGAATGGCAGAAGGCTCTGGGCTGTTCAGGGCCAGGAAGGCAAAGTTCTCTAGATAGGAGTCAAAGCCCCTGTGGAGGCTGAGTCTGCTGAGGCTTAGCAGCTTTTGTTTCTTTGCCTAGGTTGTTGCTGCTGTCCCTTTTGGGCAGACTGACCTAAACGATGCCCCTGCTGTGTATAGGAGGGATAAAACTTCTTACTGAAGAATGGTTTCTTGTATGATTTTTTCCCTTGCAGGATCAGCTGTAGACTTAGACAATCTATCCAAAGTGATATTGTCAGCATCTAGTTCATTAGCTTTTTCCTGCCAATTCTTGCCAAAGATTCTCTCCTGTGCAAAGAATATTCCCTAGTTTATCCTGTACCCAAATTCCCAAGTCAGATGCCTGGAGCCAGGCAATCCTACATGCACCTATGGCAATAGCAGAGGTCCTGCTTATGCACTCAAAGGCTGCACGATTTACAAACTTGAAGACATCCTGAGCATGTTTGACAAGGGCGAGGAAATCCTGCCTCTTATCAGGAAGGAGAGGGTTCATAAGCTCTAAATCTCCTGTAACTTCCTTAAGGAACATTCCCATATATAATCCTAGCAGAAAGCTCTAAATCTCCTGTGACTTCCTTAAGGAACATTCCCATATAATCCTAGCAGAAAGCATGGAAGGTTTGACATCCAAAAGGCGTCAAGTCCTACACTCACATCCTGGAGGATTAGAAGCATGCCTCTTTGCACTCTTGATGCTTCTCATAGCTGGATTCCACCACCATGGAATGGTGTGGTAGCTGAGTCTTCTGAAACCCAGGACAAGGAGGAACTCAATACACGGTGTCGAGTCTTCGAGAGTGAGAAGATGTGATTAGAGGCGTTTTCCACATCCTTAACATGAGATCATGCAAGATCTCATGAATAGGTAAGGTAGCTGCCTCATTATGAGCCTTAGGGTATTGTAGGATTTCTATTTCATTTGCCCTAGACCAGGAGTTCTCAACCTGTGGGTCATTACCCCCGTGGGGGTCGCCTCGGGATTTACCAGGGGTCGGAGCAGCGGCAGCAACGACCGAGATCTTCAGTTTAAAAAAGCCAAGCCGGTGCAGAGCCTGTCGTCTCTGAAGGAGCCTGTGCACATGTATCCTGCCCCCAAAGGAAGTTACATTAACTTCCTTTAGAGGCGGGACACATCCATATTGGCTCCTCGGAGGCAGGAAGGTTCTGCATCTGCTTGGCTTTTATAAAAAAAGATCACTGACACCTGATAGTGGAGCGAGGTGTTGGATCGGGCCCGGACTTAGAGAAGAGCGGCGGAGTATAAGTGGAGGCGGGCGGAACAGGATGGGAGCTCCGGTGCGCGCTGGCAGTGAAGTGAGCAAAGGAGGCGGGAGCACAAAACGCCGGACAGCAGAGGTAGACCGCCAAAGCGACTGAGCAAGGGCCGTGCGGGTCTAGGACGTGCAGCCACGTGGCAGAGGTCTAAGAGGAACGCAACAGAGGTGCAGGCGGCAGAAGGAGACAGTTAAGTGTTAACATCGGAGGGGAAGTGTGCCTCAGTGGAATAAAACAGCCCAGCTGTACAGCTCAAAGCGCAAGGTCCCCCAGCCAGGCTCATATGGATAGAAATACTATATTTTCCTTCTGCATTTGTATTTTCAGCAGCTTGGTTTCCGTTTACATTGTGTTGAATATTATACTTTGATAGAGTACTGTAATTGTGTGGGTATGCTGGATGGTATTTTGTACTTCCTTTTGAAAAGAAGGTGATATGTGCGAAGGTAACTATATGCTGTCTGTCAATGGTACAAGTCAGCCTAATTAAGAGACTTACTACTGCTACTTCTGAGCATTAGTATAGCGCTACAATACGTATGGGTCTAGTGGTCAAGTGGTCTAGTATATAAAAAGTGCCCCACTCGACCATCTTGGATTTTGCTGAAATTTTGTATGTACACTACCATGTGTCTCAAACTAACTTTGGTAAAGTTTTAGATTCTCTCGTGGAATACTTTGAGATATAGCCGTATATAGCCGTTTGTCTGATCACATACCTTGACTTTGTACAGTACGAGTCTGAGATTTCAGCAACTTTGAGACCCTATATTTTCTTTGCTATTTTATTATAAAAAATGAAACTTGACTATCCTGTACAACGTTTTGTGCTCTATTTGATACTAATAATATATTTTGAATATGTCAGAAGTAGATACATTGCAGCAAAATCAGCCAAAAGAATTGACGTTCTAAAAAAAATTAGACATTATGCAGCTTCCTAAATAATCAAGTAAAAAGTATGAAATTTTGCACATAATACCTCTATGTACTGAAGTTCTTGACTTTATAATTTCATGCTCTTAGCATTCTCCGTTAGTTTACAAAGTTGATGATTTTTTTGCAAAAACGTAAAAATAGGGTATTTTTAACCTCCTTTTACACAAAAGTATCTTCTAAAATCGTTTTGAAACCAATTTCATTAGAACGAGCATGTTTTAAGCTTTCTAGAAAAGCGGATTTAATTTACTAACCCTGGCGTACAATACCCTGAAAAGAGGGTTAAACATAGCGGACATTACCATGCTTGACAAAGGCATGTAATTCAACCTGCAGTTCTAACGTTATCCAAATGTTATATTTGAAACTCATTTCCATAGGAGTTGCTCAATAACTGTTAAGTGCAATTATGTCGTGAGGTTAACGTATAGATTCAGATTAGCATTAGTTGGTACACATTTACTAATTTACTTCAAAATGGACATCGACGAATCACTTGATAAACAATCCTCCTATGCCTGAATGTACCGTTGGTCCACAAATAAACTCCAAGATGCTATATGTCTTTCTTTAACAGAACCAATGGTCTCAGATTACGATTTGCACTGCTCCGGAGAAAACTCTTAAGAGCTACATGCCGCAATAGCATCAATGACCATAATAACTCATATTAGCTTTGGTTCTGAAAAAGGTCTTATTTCAAACTGAATAATTCTCAAAAATCGAACTTATCTTAAATTTTGATCCAGTTTCCAGATTCAAATTGTGCCAATGCGTGGCGTTTGAGAGGGCTGGGCAGCCACATCCAACGCATTATAACTTGCACAAGCCTATACTTAGAAATCTTCTAGTCTGGTTCAGTGCTAATACACTGCTTGCATACCCCCTGAAGAAGAAACAAAACGTGGAACGGATACCGATGAGGTGGCGTTGGGGCATTTGCAACATTGGCACAATTTGGATCTGGAAACTGGATCAAAATTTAAGATAAGTTCGATTTTTGAGAATTATTCAGTTTGAAATAAGACCTTTTTCAGAACCAAAGCTAATATGAGTTATTATGGTCATTGATGCTATTGCGGCATGTAGCTCTTAAGAGTTTTCTCCGGAGCAGTGCAAATCGTAATCTGAGACCATTGGCTCTGTTAAAGAAAAAGACATAGCATCTTGGAGTTTGTGGATCATAGAACATCGAATTTACCTTATTTAATTGGAGAGATATCCTCACATATTTTGTAGTTTTATGACTACCCTCTACAAGTAGACCATCTATCTTCGTCGTGAATGTACCGTTGGACAAAAATCATCAAAATGTCACCATGGCTCATTTTATTCCAATAAAACTGGGCTCAATTCTGTGAGCTGCTTGTCAGCAAGCGAGAAATTGATTACTCGATCAGAAGTTGACCTTACAATGACAGTATCTGCTTGCATCACCAAGCACAGTATCAGCAAATATGAAATGAACCAAAAGTCGTGTTGCAATCCATTTGAAAAGCAGAATCATGTCACTAAAAGTGGATTATCAAAAGTAACTTTAGCCATGTCTGAGGGCTTGAAAAAAGTGACCAAAATGAACGTAAAGCCAGGACAGAAAATTTGCATCAGGTGCCAAGCAAAATATGCTTCTATGGTTGAAGCCACAGCATCTTCATCTTTGGATGATTTTGATCCAGATGCCTTGGACACCCCTTGATCAAAGCTTGACTGCTTTAGGCACTTCTCTATTAAAAATATGAAGAATAAGCAGTAGAGACAAAGCTGGCTATTTGAAACAAGATTGAGCGCACAGAACGTGGTAACAAAAAAAAATAATGTCTGCTGCTGGAGTGGCTGACAACGTTGAACAATCTAGTCTATCTGCAGAATGCAGTCTATGTAGCGATTACACTGAGCTTATTAAAGAAATGAAAGCAAAGACTGATATATCCAATAGGTCAACAAAAGTTCAATTGTTGACTTTGGCCCCCAAAAGTTGGTCAATAAAGGAAACAGCAATGAAGTTTGGTGTTTCTGAACGTATGGTCAAAATGGCCCGAAAAGTCAAGAAAGGCATTTGTGCTTTACCTGATGCAAAAATTGGCAAACCATTATCAGAGGAAGTCGCTAAAAGAGTCAAGGATTTCTATGAAGATGGATTTAGCAGAATGTGTCCTGGCAAAAGAGACTGCATTTCAGTGTGACTCGATGGTGTCAAACTTCAAATACAAAAACGGTTGCTGTTGTGTAATCTTAAAGAGTTGTATGTAGCATATCATACTAAATTGAGCAGAAAATGATAATTACAATTACCTGGTAATTGTAGTTCCTTGAGTGAGGACAGTTCAGTCCTCCACCTCTGGGTTGTGCACCTCCTCCTGCAGCCTGGACTTGCCAAAACGTTGACATCACTGGATAAGGTCTGGTGCACACTCGCCTTTCCTCCAGTGAACTATTGACAAAGCACACTCAAAGGAGCAACAAATAAGTAGCCAATAATGAATATCATCCAACTAAGCCATCATATCTAAAAATGTAACCCCAATATGGAACAAACATTGCACAGTACCGGTTCCTGCAAACCCCTTCATAGAAAGAACAGACAGACAGAAACAGGACAAAGGAGTCGGACCTACCTGTGTCTGAATCAGGCGATCCAAGAGAAAGCACAGTTACTTACCTGTAACAGGTGATCTCTGGGAACAGCAGGAATTAGTCCTCACATATGGGTACGTCGGTACCGACGGAGCCCGTGCGGGAAAGCTCCCCAGCTTCTTAGAATAGAAGCTTTTGGGACCTCCCACTGCACATGCGCACTGCCTTCCCGCCTTCCTGAACAGCTCTCCTCAGTTTCGAGTTTATAGCTGAGTCAACAGAGAGAGGACAGGAAGATAGATAGATAAAAGATACAACTCCTAGGGGAGGTGGGTGGGTTGTGAGGACTAATTCCTGCTGTTCCCAGAGATCACCTGTTACAGGTAAGTAACTGTGCTATCTCCAGGAACAAGCAGGAATAAGTCCTCACATATGGGGACTCCCTAGCTTAGATGCATGGGATCCCCTGTAAAGGTTCGCCATCTTCGTATGGATCTCAGGCATCCATTCTGGGAAGGTGGGCAGGAGTTGTTTAGGAATGGAACAGGTGCTTGAGGACAGCCTGGCCAAACAAGGCATCCCGGCGGGAGTCCTTGTCCAAACAGTAATGGGCTGTGAAGGTATGAACCGAGGCCCAGGTAGCGGCTCGACAGATCTGATCTATGGAAACAGAGTGCAGATGAGCCATAGAAGTTGCCATGGCCCTCACATTGTGAGCAGTGACATGGCCTTCCAGAGAAATGTTTTTGCTCTGGTAAGCAAAAGAAATACACTGAGCAATCCAATTGGAAAGTGTACGCTTGGAGACTGGAAGTCCCAAATGGGAAGGATCAAAGGCCACAAAAAGTTGAGAAGACTTTCGATGTGGCTGAGTCCTATTAAGGTAAAAAGCGAGAGCTCTTTTACAATCCAGAGTATGAAGGTTCCTCTCTGCATTGGATGCATGAGGAGCTGGAAAAAAGACAGGTAGATATACCTCTTGATTAAGATGAAAAGGCGAGACCACTTTAGGCATAAAGTGTGGATTCGTCCTAAGGACCACCTTATCATGATGAAATCTTGTGTAAGGTGGATTAGCCACTAAAGCCTGCAGCTCACTGATGCGGCGAGCCGAAGTGACTGCAATGAGGAAGATGACCTTCCAGGAAAGAAATTTCAAGGAGGTGGAAAACATTGGCTCAAAAGGTGGCTTCATAAGTTGACCGAGCACTAGATTCAAATCCCATGCGACCGGGGGTGGTCTGATGGGAGGTTTAGTGAGAGTCAGGCCTCTCATGAATCTTGCAACAAGAGGATGAGAGGAGATAGGTTGTCCATTTATATGTTTCAAGGATGCTGCAATAGCACTTAAATGGACTCTTACCGAATTCGTCTTGAGGCCTGCATTGGATAGATGCAGGAGATAATCAAGAAGAGAATTCAAAGGAAGTGCCAGAGGGTCAAGACCCTGCTGAGCACACCAAATGGAAAAACGTTTCCATTTGAAAGCATAGGAACGCCTGGTAGAGGGTTTCCTAGAGGCAGAAAGGATATCTTTCACTGGTTGGGAAAGATGAAAGTCTTGAAGGCTTAAGCCTTCAGTAACCAAGCACTGAGGTGAAGGGATTTGGGGTTTGGGTGCCACAAAGTCCCCTCCTCCTGAGACAGGAGGTCTGGCGCAGCTCCCAGATCCAAGTAGGATCCCTGGGAGAGCTGTAGAAGTAGAGGGAACCACACTTGGCGTGGCCAGCGTGGAGCTATGAGGATCATAGTTCCATGATCCCTCTGGAGTTTGAACAGAGTCTTGGGAATCAAAGGAATGGGTGGAAAGGCATATAGGAATGCCTGATTCCAATTCAGGAGAAAGGCGTCCGTAGCCTGAGCTCCCTGACACGGAGTTCTGGAACAGAACCGGGGAAGTTTGGCATTCCACGGACTTGCAAAGAGGTCTATGTCCGGGGTCCCCCATTCCTGAAAGATTCGGTTTATTTGGTCCAAATGTAGGGACCATTCGTGTGGCAGCAGAACTCGACTGAGCCTGTCTGCCCGAGAGTTTTGAACTCCTGGGAGATACACTGCTAGCAGGTGAATCTGATGCTCTCTGGCGAAGGCCCATAGTCTTAGAGCTTCGTTGCAAAGCGACAGAGAGCCCGTCCCTCCTTGTTTGTTTATGTAAAACATGGCCACCTGATTGTCCGTCTGAACTAGGACAGTGAGGTTGGCTAGGAGGGAGTGGAAGACCTTGAGGGCAAGGTAAATTGCTCGCAGTTCCAGAAGATTGATATGAAGGGTGGTCTCCTGTAGAGACCAAGTGCCCTGAGTGGAGAGAGTTTGCAGATGGGCTCCCCACCCTGTTTGGGAGGCATCTGTTGTGAGGGTTGCTTGGGGTAGCAATGGTTGAAATGGAGCCCCCAACAACAGATTCTTGGTGGAAGTCCACCAGTGGAGGGACCAAAACAGACGATCGGAGGTTTGTATTTGGTCTGAGAGCGCTCCTGACGCCTGAGTCCACTGAGTGGCCAGGGTCCATTGAGCTGCTCTCATATGAAGACGAGCATAGGGCACCACATGCACTGTGGAGGCCATATGACCCAGTAGGCGTAGCATTTCCCTGGCTGTCAAGTGAGTGCTGGACTGAGCTTGGGAGGCCAAACTCAGGAGGCGCTGGCCTCGAACATGTGGAAGGTAGGCCCTTGCAGTGATGGTGTCCAACTGGGCCCCTATGAATTCTAGAGATTGAGTAGGGATGAGTCGGGACTTGGGAAGGTTTACTACCAGTCCCAGATACTGCAAAAGGCTCCTTGTGTGGTCCAGGGAAATCTGGGCCTGTGACTGAGTTGGAGCTCGGATGAGCCAGTCGTCCAGATATGGGAAGACAAAGATTCCCATGCCTCTTAGAAATGCGGCTACGACTGCCATGCATTTTGTGAATACTCTTGGAGCAGAGGCTAGACCGAAGGGGAGTACTCTGTATTGGAAATGTTTTCCCTGAAACAGAAAGCGAAGATACTTTCTGTGGGATGGATGGATGAGTATATGTGTATACGCATCCTGTAGGTCTAGAGAACAAAGCCAGTCCTGACCCTGGAGGTAAGGAAGGAGAATGCCGAGAGACAGCATTTTGAATTTCTCCTTGAAGAGAAATTTGTTCAATTCTCTCAGATCTAGGATTGGTCTGAATCCCCCTGTCTTCTTTGGAATGAGAAAATAAGGGGAGTAGAAACCGGACCCTTGTTGAGGAAGAGGAACCTCTTCTATGGCCCCTTGGGCAAGAAGAGAGGAAACCTCTTGACCCAACAGGGTTAGGAGAGATGGGGGAGAATTGAATGGTCTCACCATATGATGGGGAGGAAGGCTGGAGAAATGAAGTTTGTAACCCTCTCGAATGATAGAGAGGGTCCATTGTTCTGTTGTGATTTGTTCCCATCTGGGAGCAAAGTGAACCAACCTTCCGGGTATGGTGAGAGGTTCTGGTTGTGTTAGAACCAGAAGTGGCAAGTTCCCTAGGAGCAAGTCAAAACCCCTGAGGGGTTGGAGCCTGCTGAGCTACAGTAGCTGCTGCAGGCTTAGCTCGTGCTTGTTTGGATTGCTGACGCTTAGCAGTATAGCGAGGTTGAGAAGACTGCTGGCCAGTATTTGAAGCAACTCTGGCCTTCTTATAGTAAGGCCTTTTAAAAGACTTTTTCTTAGTAGGAATTGAAGTGGACTTTGAAAGTCTTTCCAAGGTGGCATTTTCAGCATCCATCTGGGTGGCTTTGATTTGCCACTCTTCCCCAAATAAGTTCTCACCTGTACAGGGCAGATTCCGTAAGCCATCTAGAACCCAAGGTTCCAGATCAGAGGCCTGGAGCCAAGCAAGACGTCGGGCTGCAATAGCAATGCCCGAAGCCCTACTGGCTCCCTCAAAGGAATCATATGCTGCCCTATTAGAGAACTTAGAAACCTCTAAGAGTTGTTTCACTAGGGAAAGGAATCCCTGCTTTTTATCCTCAGGGATAAAGGGGGCAAAATGCCGCACCTTTTTGGCAAGTTCCTCCAGGAACATGCCCATATAGAGACTGTAGGAATTAATCCTGGCTATAAGCATACTAGCCTGGAAAATTTTCCTACCAAAAGAGTCCAAAGTCTTACATTCCCGTCCTGGAGGGGTGGAAGAGTGCCTTTTGGTACTCCTAATCTTCTTCATTGCAGACTTCACCACAATAGAGTGGTGGGGCAATTGAGTCTTTTGGAAACCAGGAGAAGGAGGGACCCTATACATGGTGTCCAACCTACGGGAATAAGGAGACAAAGTCAAAGGATTTTCCCAGAAATCCATCAGTTGTTCTTGAAGGATTTCATGGATAGGCAGGGTAACTGCCTCCTTAGGGGCCTTTGAGTATCCCAAAATATCCAGTTTTTTGGATCTGGGTTCCTTTTCAGAGGATGTGGTAATAGAAAGGGCTGTAGCCATATCTAAAACAAAGTCCTGGAAGGACAAATCCTCTGGAGGGGACATTCTCCTTTTAGGAGAAGAGGGCTCCTCAGGTAAGTTGAGTGAAAACTCAGCAGAATCATCAGAGGAGTGAAAATCCTCAGAGGAATCGGTGCTTTCCTCTAACGCACGATACGCGTACCGATCGGTATCGATATCGGGCGTATCGGGTATGGAACCGGTATGGAGCGAAAGCCCATACGGTACCGACTTGCGTTTAGAGGTGGATGGCCTCGATACCGGCATGGCGGACGATACCGGTATCGGGCCCGGAACCGCTGAAAGCGGAACCGATGGCGTTGCAGCTTTAATGAAAGCCATGACGGCCTGCTGCATGGACTGTACAGTATCGCCCATGGACGCCATAGCTGCCTGGATGTCGGTACCGGAGTGACCCGGTACCCCAGAGCAGGCTAACAGGTGATCTGTCGAGGCCGTAGCATCGATATCAACCTGAGACCCCTGAATTGGCGTTTTTGGAAGTTGGACTTCCCGCCGGGGTTGTTTGGCTGGGGCAGGGTCCTCAAGTTCTAAGCTAAGAGCCTCTCGATGCTTTGAAGGAGATTTGCTCTTTGAGGACTTGCCCACAGAAGGTTTGGTTACCTGAGATCCATCCGGAGAAGAAGACCTGGATGACTGTGATGCTGTATTCTCTGAAGCAAACAGCACATGGAATTTGTTGGCCCGGTTCTGCAGCCCACGTTTAGACATGTGGGAGCAAGATGGGCAGTCCGGTATGGAATGGTCAGGCCCCAAACATTTCAGACACCAGTCATGGGTGTCTGTGACTGAAATAACAGCATTACATTTGGTACACTTCTTAAATCCAGGGGCTGGCTTCTCCATGAGGAGAAATTGAGTAGGCCGAGAGGCCTCTCTGAAGTGACCAAAAAGCTAAAAAATAAGAAAAAAGAATTATAATTTTTTAAAGAAAGAAAGAAAAGACCGGCGATACCGGTATCGGTATGGGGAAGGCAGGTACGCGGTCTAAAGAAACAAATAAAATAACAATTTCTTCAGCGGTGACAGGAACACGACCTGCTGGCTCCGCGGAAAAAGAGAAACTGAGGAGAGCTGTTCAGGAAGGCGGGAAGGCAGTGCGCATGTGCAGTGGGAGGTCCCAAAAGCTTCTATTCTAAGAAGCTGGGGAGCTTTCCCGCACGGGCTCCGTCGGTACCGACGTACCCATATGTGAGGACTTATTCCTGCTTGTTCCTGGAGATAAATACATCTTCCTTATGAGACCTGGGTGGGAATGAGGACTGAACTGTCCTCTCAAGGAACTACAATTACCAGGTAAGTAATTATTTCCTTATCGTTCCTACAGTTCAGTCCTCCACCTCTGGGATGTAACAGAGCAGTGTTCAACGGGAGGGGACTTCCATCGCGGCATGCAAAACCACAGAACCGAAGGAGGCGTCCCCCGCCGCCAGCACGTCTAGACGATGGTCTTCTCTTTACACATTCAGTAAGCACTATGTCGCTGCCTTGCAAATGTCCACCGGAGGAACTAAACCGAGCTCTGCCCAAGAGGCTGCCTGTGCTCTAGTAGAGTGCGCCCGCAAGCCCGAGGGCACTACACGCCCCTGAAGAATATACGCAGACACAATGGCCTCCCTAATCCATCGAGAAATGGAAGCTTTAGCCGCCGAACAGCACGAACCGATTTACGAAACGACACGGACACCTGCAAACAACGTTGCAACACCCTCTTAAGATCCAATCGACGCAACAGTTCCTCCGAAGAAGAGTCCCTTCCCGAGGAAAGCACCGGGAGAGAGACCGACTGATTAAGGTGAAATGGAGAGACGACCTTAGGCAAAAAGGAGGGTACAGGACGCAGGACCACCTTCTCCTTTGAAAAAAACAGGAATGGCTCCCTGCAAGAAAGCGCCTGAAACTGAAATACGCTTCGCGGAACAGATGGCCACCAAGAACACCGTCTTCAAGGTTAAATCCTTCACCGTTGCCAAACTCAAAGGCTCAAAGGGTTCCCGAACCAGCGCCCGCAAGACCAGGTTGAGGTCCCAAGGAGGCACCAGAATCCGGCGACAGGGCCGCAGATTCGATACCGCCTTGAGGAAACGCAACACATCCGGGTGCGCTCCCAACGGGACATCTTGCACCTTGCCCCTATAGCAGGCCAAAGCTGCCAATTGTACCTTCAACGAACTAGCCGCCAAGCCCTTTTCAAAACCGTCCTGTAGAAAGCTCAAGACCACTGGCACGGAGGCTGTAGCCACGCGAACACCAATCCTCAAAAAACACGCCATATCTGAACATAAGCCAAGGACATTGATCTCTTCCTGGCGCGCAGCAGCGTCGCCACCACCGAACCTGAATATCCTTTCCTCTTCAACTTCACCCTTTCAATGGCCAAACCATAAGCGAGAATCGATTTTTGCGAGTCATTCGAAGTGGACCTTGGAGCAAGAGATCTTCCGAAGTTGGCATTCTCCATGGCTCACCGTCTAGCAGACGGACCAGGTCCGTGTACCACAGACGCCACGGCCAGTCCGGAGCCACCAGCAACACCCTTCCGGGGTGAGCCTCTATCCGTTGCACTACGCGACCTATCAAGGCCCAAGGCAGAAAAACGTAGAGGCGGCCGTGCCTTGGCCACCGTTGCATCAAGGCATCGATCCCTTCCGACATCCTTTCCTGCCGCCTGCTGAAGAAGCAGCTCGCCTTTGCAGACTGGAAGGTAGCCATGAGATCCATAATCGGGCGTCCCCAGCGACGGACTGAGTGAACACCTGGGGATTGAGCTCCCATTCCCCCGCGTCCACCTGGACCCTGAGAAAATCCGCCGTCACATTGTCCTTCCCCGCAATGTGTGCCGCGGACAACGCAGGAAGACGCTGTTCCACCCAAGCGAACAGCAACTCTGCCTCCTCTTCCATGGCCACGCTGCCGGTCCCCCCCTGACAGTTGATGTAGGCTACTGTCGCAGAGTTGTCCAACAGCACTCTGACCACCCGACCGACCACAGAGGACTCGAAGGCCTGGAGCGCCAGCAAGACCGCCCTCAGCTCCAGTCGATTGATGGACCAACTGCCCTCCTGGGTGGACCAGAGTCCCTGCGCGTACAGACTGCAGCAGTGGGCTCCCCAGCCCACGAGACTCGCATCTGTCATCAGCGGAACCCAGGCAGGCTGTTCCAGGGGCATGCCTGCCTGAAGCGTAGCAGGCACGAGCCACCACCGCAACGCTCGCCTGACCCGCGGAGGACAGGGAAGACGCTTGCTCAATGAGTCGGACTGGTGGGACCAGCAGCGGAGAAGCGCCCGCTGCAAGGGCCGCATGTGACCCTGAGCCCAAGGCACCACCTCCAGGGTCGCTGCCATTGTCCCGAGGACATGTAGGTACTCCCACACCGAGGGAGCTGGGGCTGCGCGGAACCCGCGGACAAGACGCTGCAGGCCCAGGACCTGGCAATCAGGCAGAAATACCATCCCCGAGCGGGTGTCGAACCTCACCCCCAGATATTTGAGCTCTTGGGTTGGCACAAGATGACTCTTGACCAGGTTGACTACCCAGCCGAGATGCTGTAAGAACTGCACCACTCTGTCACTCGCACACTCTCGGCTGCAGACTTCGCCCGTATCAACCAGTCGTTGAGATAGGGATGAACCAAGATGCCCTCTTTTCGCACCACCACCACCATAATCTTGGTGAAGGTATGCGGAGCCATAGCGAGGCCGAAGGGCAATGCTTGAAACTGAAAATGCCCCCAGGGGAAAGCAAACCGCAGAAACCTCTGGTGACCCCCTCTGATCGGAATATGAAGGTACGCTTCCGTGAGGTCCAGAGAGGTCAAGAACTCCCCTTTGCGTACTGCCACAATAACGGAACACAAGGTTTCCATCCTGAAATGGGGCACCCGCAGACAACGATTTACGCCCTTCAAATCCAGAATGGGGCGGAGGGACCCATCCTTTTTGGGCACCACGAAATAGATTGAGTACCGACCCAACCCGTGATCTTCCAATGGTACGGGTCAGACGGCCCGCAAGCGCAAAGGCGATCGAGAGTTTGGTGGATTGCCAGGGCCTTGACCTGATTTCTGCAAGGAGACATCACAAAGGAATCTCGGGCAGGATGGGCGAACTCCAGAGCATACCCGTCGCAGATGATTTCCAACACCCACTGGTCCGTGGTGATCTGGGTCCAAGCAGAAAGAAACTCCCGCAGCCTTCCTCCCACCGGAGCGCTTTCCACTGGGACCCGCAAACCTTCATTGGGGGCTTCCTGCCAGCCGAGGAGGAGGATCCAGCGAATCCTCTACTCGCCCCCCCCCCCCCCGAAAATTCTGTCCCTTGGACGGAAATCTACCTCTCTGGGCGCCGCCCAGCCAAGACGTCTGAAAGCGCTGAAAATCCCTGGACTGGCCCCGAAAGGACGGCGCAGCCCTACCTGGCTTGGGTTTGTCCTCTGGGAGCCTACCGCCCTTGGACTCACCCAAATCCTTTACCAGCTTATCCAGATCCTCCTCAAAGAGTAACTTACCCTTAAATGGCAGCTTACTCAGACGGGATTTAGAGGAACCATCAGCTGCCCAGCTCCGCAGCCAAAGGGAGCGGCGTGCTGCCACTAAGGAGGCCATGCTGTTAGCGAGGGCCCTGATCAAGTCATAATGAACATCCGCCAGATATGCAGCACCGGATTCCAAGCGATCCAGCTCCGCAGTCCTGTCCTTGTCCAATCCAGAGGACTGCCGAAGCCGCTGAGACCATCGGAGGCACGCTCTGGCCACCCAAGCTCCACAAATAGAAGCCTGTAAGGACAGGGCGTCGGGCTCAAAGGACTGTCTCAACAGGCTATCCACCTTTCTATCCTGTGCATCTTTTAAGGCGGCACTACCCTCCACAGGGATAGTGGTCTTCTTGGTAACCGCCGAGACGGCCGCATCAATTCGGGAGGGATTTAAAATGTTTTGTCCTTATCTGCCAGAGGATAGAGCCTGTTCATCGTCTGGACACCTGAGTGCAGCCTCGGGCTGATCCCACTCGTCCTGGATCATCTTCTCTACCACCCTGTGGGCCGGGAAAACCACCTGGGTCTGCCACTCCGCTTGGATAATGGGGTCCTCTACCCCCCACTTACTCTGTCAGAGAAACAGCTGCCAAATTCAACATCTGGAGGGACTCAGTGATAAGGGCAGAGAGTTCCTCCCTGCGGAATATCCGGATAATCTTGGCCTGATCCTCCAGCTCCGGAATCTCCCCTAGACCTTCCATATCCGCCTCCAAATCGCGGTCCTCCCCATCTGAAGCGATCGCCTCCCCGCAGGAAGGGGAGAGTTTGTATGTCCGAGACCTCTTAGATGGCCTGGGGGAAACTGCGTGGCCACTAGCTACGGTGGCCTGAGGGGAGGTCAAAGACTTATCTGCTGTCTCCGGCAAGAACCCCTGACGTCTGCAGAATGCTTGATGCATGAGCAAGACAAAGTCAGGGGAGAAACCTCCACATGGAGAAGGAGACTCCAGGGCTGGGAACATGGCCGGAAGCCCAGCCGCCGCCTCCTGGGTAGCCCCCGATGAGGAAGCCATCACTAAGTCCTCCTCTGGGACTGCCACCGCCTGCTGGATATCCTGGCACGGCTTGGCCTCTGCCGTTCCATGCTGGCAGACCCCGAGGCACAAGCCCTGCAAACCCCGGATTCCGCCACTGTACCTCTGCGAGAACCACAGAGGACACACTGGGGTTGAGATGCCATCCCAGAGATCCTTCTCTGGAAAGGGAGTCTTGGGCTCTGTAGCTGCAGCCAAACACAAGACTGCTGTCTGTAAGCCTTTTTGTCTCTCTTTTGAGGTGTAAATTGAAAAAAAAAAAAAAACCCCGGGACAAGGACTGCAAAAAGAAACTGCTCATTGATGCAGCCCGGGTCAAATGGAAGAAGAAAGAAACCTAAAACCAAGTGAAAGAAGCTGAAGAAAGACGGAGCGCAGAGTTGCCGCCGCCGTGTTCCCCCCTGCAAACAGCCGAGCGGAGCCGCTCCGAAAAATCATGCCCGTACCTAAGCGCGGCCGAAAAGGGCGCCAAAATTTGCCGCATGAGCAGAGGGAACAAACAATGCGTCCTGCTCAGCCGAGGACCAGGGCAACTATCCCCGCAAACCACCCCGAAAGGAAGTATGCCCTCAGACAACTTACGTGCCTTCCATGGGGCTCCAGCCAGAGGGACTGCTTGTTAGCTGAGCAGTCTCCCGCCAGCAAGCCTCCCGTGCAGACGCTCCTGCCCTGAAGTGCAGACCGGCTCAATGACCCGACAAGGACGCCGCCTCGGTCCTGCTCAAGGGCTCTCCCCCGTACAGTCCAGGGAGAGAGAGACCTGAAGATGAGCCCAGAGCCCCGGAGATCAGGGGCAGACAGGAACCGGCATCTGAGGCAGTGCTTGATCACGAGTCCTTCGTTGTGTCTTTTTTTTTTTTTTTAAAGAACAGTAGCTCCCCAAAATCAAAAGAAAGGCAGTGGGAAAGAAAACCAAAATCCCAACTAAACTACACCTAAGCTAACTATACTAAGGCTCCTTATGAGTTCCTCAAGTGAGCCCAGCACCTAGGCTCACTAGATCCTCCTGCTGTATGGAGACTGGACACACACTGGAGGAAAGGGGAGTGTGCACCAGACCTTATCCAGTGATGTCAACGTTTTGGCAAGTCCAGTCTCCAGGCTGCAGGAGGAGGTGCACAACCCAGAGGTGGAGGACTGAACTGTAGGAATGATAAGGAATCGGTTTTTCAAAATTCTGTGATCTCAGGCTAAAGTGGTGTGTGACTGTTTGCGTCTGCAGTATACATCAGAATGTAAAGCTCATGCTGCAAGGTTCAAATATTAAAGAGGACTACAAGCTGCTAATGGAAAAGACAGTGTGTGACCTGAATTCCAAGGAATGTATGCTACAAAGATGCCAAAGCTGCCCTGGCGAAGAATCACTTGTAGCGTATTTGGATGAAATATTCCAGGATTATGATGGAGGAATCAATTGAATTCAAACAATGGAGTCACACTGACCGAGAAACACTGGAAACAAGCATATTAACAGTGGACAACTGTTGAAAAAAACTTTCAAGCAAAATTTGGAAGCTGACAGACCATTTTGTTTCAAAACACCAAAGTGAATATCTGAAGTCACTGAAAGCTGACTTAAAACAGAGTTAATTGTTTTGATGGACTTTGCCGAAAATTACTAATTTGTTGTCCAAGATGCTGCCCAGGGCTTTCACTGGGAAAATTCACAGGCCACAGTACATCCATTTGTTGATTATGCAGACAAAGTGGGCACCTTGCAAATTGTTAATTGTTGCATAATTTCCAATCATATTCAACATACTGTGCCAGTACATGTATTTCAGAGGTTTATCGAATTTGTTGACCCAAGCAGATGTTATGAAAATATACTACTTCAGTGATGGTTCAGCAGCGCAATATAAAAACTACAAAAAAAAAAAAAAAAAAAAACTTAGTCAATTTATGCAACCACAAAAATGATTTCAATATCGAGGCTGAATGGAACGTTTTTGGCACAAGCCATGGAAAATCACCTTGTGATGGGATTGGTGGCACAACTAAACGTTTGGCTGCCCGAGCAAGTCTACAAAGACCTTCGTCTGACTAAATATTGACACCAAAAGATCTGTATAAAACTTGTGACCAAAATATACACAGAATTAAATATATTTATGTCGCAAAAGATGAAATTGAAAAAAAAAGCAGGAAGTTTCAACAAGAAAGGTGAAAAGAAAGCAGCACAATAGCTGGCACTAGAGAGCATCACCAATTTGTACCAGTTGACTCAAAACTTGGTTTGTGTCAGCAGAGTTTCAAATGATACAATAAGTTTTTTAGCCAAAATTTCCAATACTGCTATTTTGTATTTGAAATTATCTGCATTGTCCCTTGGTTGCTACGTAGCTTGCATCTATGACAACAAATGGTGAATTGGCAATGTTGTTGAAGTTTCAGCTGAGGAAAATGATGCATTGATAACATTTATGCATCCTCAAGGTCCTGCTCATTTGTTTTATTGGCCAGAAAGGCAAAATGTTTGCTGGATTCCAGAGCAGCACCTCATTAGCATGCTCCCTGCACCTTCAGTTACATCATCTGGCTGACAGTATCAATTCCCAGAATCCATTTTGAAGGAAGTGGCTTGCAAACATAACAGAATGTAAAAAAATTGCTAGCATTAAAATTGAGGTGAGTACTTTGGCTTGGGAACCATATAAGATACACAATTTAGGCTTGGGAACCTAGAATAAGATGCCCAATCATTGGCTTGGGAACCAGCTAGACACCCACTGAAGGCTTTGGAACCTCAAGAAACCAAAATTAAAGGCTTGGGAACCTAGATTAAGAAACCCACCCGTGGCTGGTATTGCACAGCTATCAGGTGTGACCTCTATGGCGATGGGGTTCCCAGTTCATGTTCCTGAACTGGTGGTGACAATGTCACCATGGACCTTCCGCAATACAATATTGATAATTTTTCAATATAAAAATGTTCACAAGTATGATCCAAAAAAACTAACAATATGATGAAATACGCTGTTGCCATGGCAATGTCTGCTGAATCTGGTCCTCTTTTTAGAGCACTGTATGCCAGCGTTAGTCAAATTAACTTTTTTAGGGAGTTTAAAACATGCTCTAATGGTAGTAGTTTGAAAACGTTTCTAGAAAGAGTAATTAGTCCTTACCTGCTAATTAGTGTTCCTGAAGGAACTCCAGTCCAGTCCCTTTACTCTCGGGTTGCGCAACCTTTCCAGCAGCTTGGAGGCTGAGCCCATCATCGTTTTAATGATGGTGTGGTATAAATACCACTGGCACAACCCCTAGGCACCAGTATTCTCTGATGAAAAAGCAGTCCTGACAGGTATCCGCTTAAGAACACAGATATAATCAAACCAAGAAAACCAAAAAAATTTTTTTTTTTTTTAAAGGAAAACAAAAAACAGTGGTGAGGGAGAAGAGGGGATTAGGCAGAAGGCTTACCTGAGGGCGACCCAGCTTTTACCCCCTCCCTATCATATTTCCCTAGCATGTAGCCCCGTTGCAGGGGCTCCTCAGAACGGGATTCCTCGCTTCTGCTCCGCTCACTGGCTTCGGTCCGTTATTCCATTCTGAGCACTAGAAACCGAACCTGGGCGGGATCAGGGACTGGAGTTCCTTCAGGAACACTAATTAGCAGGTAAGGACTAATTACTCTTTCCTTAGCAGAACTCCAGTCCAGTCCCTTTACTCTCGGGATGTAACAGAGCAGTTCAACCCTGGGCAGGGTTTGCCATCCCAGACCGAAGTACTGCATTCGCAAACCTGGAAGCCTCTTTTCTCTGAACATCGAGTCTGTAGTGCTTGGCAAAGGTATGTAGCGAGGACCAGGTAGCCGCTTTACAAATGTCCTGCGGTGGGACCAAGCTACTCTGCCCAGGAGGCCGACTGCGATCGGGTTGAATGTGTACGAAGGCCTACTGGGACCTGCCTCCCTTTGAGTATATAGGCGGAGGCAATAGTCTCCTTGATCCACCTAGAAATGGAAGCTTTGGCCGCTGCTTCCCCCTTGTGCGGCCCTCCAAATTGAACAAATAGCCGCTCGGACTTGCGGAACGACGCTGTTCGCAAAAGGTAGCGTCTCAGCACTCTATGTAAATCCAGGAGGCGCAGTTTGGCACTCTCCCCTTCTTGCACTTCTCCCGCGAAGGACGGGAGCGAAACTGTTTGGTTCATATGAAAAGGAGAGGAGACCTTGGGTAGGAATGAAGGGACCGTCCGCAAGACTACCTTATCCTTGAAGGACGACAGAAAGGGAGGTCGTGAGGATAGAGCTTGAAGCTCCGAGACATGTCTAGCCGAACAGATAGCTACCAAAAATACTGTCATCAGGGTCAAGTCCTTTAGGGAGGAGCTCCTTGCTGGTTTGAAGGGCTCCTTGGTTAAGGACTCCAATACCAGGTTTAGATCCCAAGGGGGGATAACTGATCTTCGCTGGGACCGTAAGCGGTTGACTGCCCTCAGGAACCTACCCACATCCGGGTGTTCCCCTAGAGAGACTTGCCCCGGATCTTTCCCCTATAGCAAGAAATGGCTGCTAGCTGAACCCGCAACGAGCTGTGAGCTAAGCCTTTCTCGAAGCCTGCTTGCAGAAATTCTAACACCTCCGGGACCGAGGCTTCCAAGGGTTTCTTCTGATGTTCCGCACACCATGCCTCAAATATGCACCACACTCTGATATAGGAGAGGCAGGTCGAACGTTTCCGTGCATTCAGCAGGATTGAAATCACCGAACTCGAGTAGCCTCGCTTCACGAGCCGTGCCCTCTCAATAGCCAGGCTGTAAGCGAGAATCGATGCACGTGGGGCATGAGAACTGGACCCTGTCGTAGCAAATCTTTTCTGTCGGGGAGCCTCCAGGGGCGATGCGCAGTTAGTCTCACCAGGTCTGCATACCATGGACGAGGCCAATCCGGAGCTATGAGAATTACAAAACCCTGGTGGGCCTCTATTTGCCTTAGAACCCTCCCTGAGGGCACAAGGCGGGAACACATACAGGAGACCTTCCGACGGCCACTTCTGGACCAGGGCATCCAAGCCTTCTGACATCCTTTCCTTTCGTCGACTGAAAAACCGGCTTGCTTTGGATGATTCGTAGCGTGCCATAAGGTCCATGATCGGCGCCCCCCACAGGGCTACCACTTGGTCGAACACATCCTGTGCCAGCTCCCACTTTCCGTGGTCTATCTTGTACCTGCTGGAGGTAATCGGCCGTCACATTCTGTCCCGGCCACGTGCTGCACTGACAGGTCCAAGAGATGGGCTTCGGCCCACTGTAAGAGGTTGTCTGCTTCCCTTTCCAGCGAGGGGCTGCTTGTTCCCCCTTGGCGGTTGATGTAGGCTACCGTGGTGAAGTGTCCGAAAGAACGCAGACTGCCCTTTGCCGAACCAAGAGCTCGAGAGTTCTGAGTGCCAATGACACTGCCCTCAGCTCTAGTCTGTTGATGGACCACCGTGACTCCCTCGGGGTCCAGCTTCCCTGTGCGAACTGGCCTTTGCAATGGGCCCCCCAGCCTGCTAGACTTGCATCCGTCAGCTGAATCCATTGAGGAGACTCGAGGGGCATCCCGCATCCCAGGTTCCTTGGGCATTTCCACCAGAGGAGAGTCCTCCTGACCGAAGAGGACAGGGCAGTTGCATGGATAAGGGATGATGCTGAGGGGACCAACGCCGCAGCAAGGTGTGTTGAAGGGGTCGCATATGTGCCTTGGCCCACAGTACTACCTCTATCGCCGCCGCCATGGTGCCCAAGAGCTGTAGGAAATGCCAGGCGGTGGGGATCCGCCTTGATATGAATCGAGAGACCAGGTTTGTCAGGTCTCGTAACCTCTGATTTGACAGAAAAACTCTTCCTCTCCTGGTGTCGAATCTCGCTCCGAGGTAATCGATCTCCTGCGAGGGAATTAATCTGCTTTTTGCTCGATTGATGACCCAACCCAAGTCCTCCAGGAATTCCACCACTATGGCTGTAGCTGCCCGACTCTCTGATTCCGATTTTGCCCGAATCAGCCAGTCGTCTAGGTAGGGATGAACCAAAATTCCCTCCTTGCGAAGAGCTGCAGCCACCACTACCATCACCTTGGTGAATTGTCCTGGGGGGGCTGTTGCTAGGCCAAAGGGAAGGGCCTGGAAGAAGTAATTAGATCTTACCTGCTAATTATTGTTCCTGAAGGAACGACAGTCCAGTCCCTTTACTTCAGGGTTACGCAACCCTTCCAGCAGCTTGGAGGCTGAGCCCAACCTTTTTGGGATGGAGCGGTATATATATCACTGGTGCCACCCACTAACTCCAGTAGCCTACTGCAAAAGCAGACTTAACCAAACTTTCGTAAATAGCTTAAAGGAAAAAACACAAATCAAACATTATCTGTACATCTTTTTTTTTTTTCGGGAGTAGAAGGAATGAGAATAAGAATGAGGGAGGGTCAAGGGAGGAGGTAGATTACCTGCTACTGCACGGCCCTCCCACCACAGTGACACTCCAGACAGAGCTGAATCCGCACTTGGGCCGAAGCCCCGTCCCTGAGAAAAACGGCCGGAATGGCAACCTAGCGCTAGGGAGGGAACAGGGACTGGACTGTCGTTCCTTCAGGAACAATTAGCAGGTAAAATCTAATTACTTCTTCCTTATCGTCACTCCAGTCCCTTTACTTCAGGGAAGTACCAGAGCAGTACCAGCCCGGGTGGGATCCGCCATTCCGGAACGTAGAACCGCATGCGCAAACCTGGAGTCCGTAGCACTCTGCACGTCCAGTCTATAGTGCTTGGTAAAGGAGTGCAGGGAGGACCAGGTCGCTGCCCTACAGATGTCCAGCGGAGGAACTAAACTGAACTCTGCCCAAGAGGTGGCCTGCGCCCTAGTTGAGTGAGCGCGCAGTCCTCCTGGAACTTGCTTCCCCTTGAGGATATAGGCAGAGGCAATCGTCTCCCTGATCCATCTGGAGATGGAGGCCTTGGCTGCCGCCTCCCCTTTGTGATGACCCCCAAACTGTACGAACAGTCGTTCGGACTTCCGGAAGGGGGCTGTGCGGGAGATGTAATGCTTCAAGGTCCTGTGGACGTTGAGTAGGTGGAGCCTACTATCTCCCCCTCCTAGCTCCTCCGCCGGAAGAGACGGGAGAGTGGTCGATTGGTTGACATGAAAGGGGGAGATGACCTTAGGCAAGAACGAGGGTACCGTCCGAAGGACTACCTTATCCTTGAGAAAGGACAGAAAGGGAGGCCGAGAAGACAGGGCTTGTAATTCGGAGACCCGCCTGGCCGAGCAAATGGCAACCAGAAAGACTGTCTTCAGAGTCAGATCCTTCATTGGTTCGAAAGGTTCCGCGACTAGGGCGTTTAGTACCAGGTTGAGGTCCCAAGGGGGGATGACCGATCTCCTTTGCGGACGGAGCCGTCTGACTGCTTTCAGGAACCTGGAAACGTCCGCGTCAGCTCCTAAAGGTTTCCCGCAGACCTTACCCCTATAGCAAGCGATGGCCACCAGCTGGACTCTGAGGGAGCTGTGCGCCAGGCCCTTGTCAAATCTGGCTTGCAAAAAATCCAGCACCTCCGGGATCGAAGTTGCCAGGGGTTTCCTCCAGCGCTCCGCACACCATGCCTCGAAGATGCGCCACACTCTCACATAGGAGACAAGTCGAGCGCTTCCTAGCGCTCAACAGGGTCGTGATTACTGCCGCAGAGTAGCCGCGCCCTTTCAATAGCCAAGCCGTAAGTGAGAATCGATCCACATGTGGCATCTGGACCGGGCCTTGCCTCAGTAGGTCCCTCCTGCTGGGAAGCCACCAGGGTCGGACGGCGATCATCCTTACCAGATCCGCATACCAGGGGCGACGGGGCCAATCAGGGGGCAATGAGGATTACTAGGCCCCGGTGAGCTATCCGCTGGAGGACTTTCCCTATCAGAGCCCAAGGGTGAAAAAACATAAAGACCACCTTCCGAGGACCACTTCTGGGCCAGGGCGTCTAGGCCTTCGGACATCCTTTCTTTCCGTCGGCTGAAGAATCGGCTTGCTTTGGCGGATGAGAACCAAGCCATGAGGTCCATGACTGGAGGACCCCAAAGAGCTACTATCTGGTCGAAGATCTCCTGATGCAGTTCCCACTCCCCGTGGTCTCTCTTGTACCTGCTGAGGTAATCGGTGGTGATGTTGTCCATGCCGGCCACGTGCTGTGCTGAGAGTGGTTCCAAACGAAGTTCTGCCCACTGGAACAGTGCGTCCGCCTCTTTCTCCAAGGCTGGACTGCTGGTGCCGCCCTGGTGATTGATGTAGGCCACCGCAGTGACATTGTCGGAGAGTACCCGAATTGCTTTTCCTAGCACCGAGGTCTCGAGGGCCTTGAGTGCCAGAGTGACTGCCCTCAATTCTAGCCGGTTGATGGGCCATTGAGATTCCAACACCGTCCAACGCCCCTGGACAAACTGGTCCTCGCAATGCGCTCCCCAGCCTGCTAGACTGGCATCCGTTGTCAACAGCAACCATTGCAGAGGCTCGAGGGGCATTCCGCAATTCGTTTCTTGGGCACCACCACCAGCGGAGGGACTGCTTGGTTCGAGGGGCGCAGGGTAGCTGAAGGAACAATGGGTGCTGTTGTGGGGACCACCGACGCAACAGAGATCGCTGTAAAGGACACATGTGCGCCCTGGCCCACGGAACTACCTCTATGGCTGCCGCCATGGTTCCCAGCAGTTGCAGGTAATGCCACGCTGAAGGGAGTCGCCTGGCCATGAACTGCATGACTAGGAGCCTTAGGTCCCTCACCCTTGTGCAGGACAGGAAGATCCTGCCCCTGCCTGTGTGGAACCTTGCTCCGAGATACTCTAGCTCTTGGGAGGGGAACAAACTGCTCTTTGCGCGATTGATGACCCACCCCAACTCCTCCAGAACCTGTATCACTCTGGCTGTTGTCCAGCGACTTTCCTCTTCCGACTTTGCCCGGATCAGCCAGTCGTCCAAGTAGGGGTGCACCAGGATTCCCTCCTTTTGTAGTGCAGCCACTACCACAACCATCACCTTGGTGAACGTCCTTGGCGCGGTCGCTAGGCCGAAGGGCAGCGCCTGAAACTGAAAATGACCGAGGCACTGCGAATCTCAGGAACTGCTGATGGGACCTTCTGACTGGGATATGCAAATAGGCCTCTGTCAAATCCAGTGCTTAGGAACTCCCTGCCCCTTATGGCCGCTATAACCGACCGCAGGGTTTCCATCCTGAAGTGTGGCACCTTGAGACATCGATTGACCTGTTTTAGATCCAGGATCGGACGAAAGGACCCCTCCTTCTTTGGGACCACGAAGTAAATCGAGTACCGACCTGTACCGCACTGGCCTGGCGGGACAGGAACCACGGCCCCGAGCTCTATAAGACGGGAAAGCGTCGTTTCTATAGCCGCTCTTTTTGTTGGGGAACTGCAAGGGGACTGAACAAATGCTGGAGATATTTGCTTTGCAAATTCGAGAGCGTATCCCTCTCGGATCACCTCCAGAACCCATTGATCGGACGTGACCCGGGACCAGGCGAGAAGAAAATGCCTCAGGTGACCGCCTACCGGCATCCCACCCTCCTGGACCCCCGGAATCTCATTGTTGTTTCCTGGGGCCCGAGGATAAGGAGGAGGCCGAGAAACCTCTGCCTGTTCCCCGAAAACCTCGGAAGTTTTGTCCCCTACTGGGAAAATGACCCCTGAGAAAGGGGTTCGGTCTGGCCAAACGAAACCTCTGGGGATCCCTAGGTTGGTTCCGTGCAGGGACTAAGGGCCGTGCTTGCTTCGGCCTGTCCTCCGGAAGCCTGCCGCCCTTGGATTCGCCAAGGTCCTTTACCAGCTTATTTAAGTCCTCCCCGAATAACAGCTTCCCTTTGAAGGGAAGACGACTCAGGCGAGTTTTGGAGGAAGCATCGGCAGCCCAATTCCATAGCCACAAATAGCGTCTGGCTGCCACCACCGAGGCCATGTTCTTAGCTAAGCTGCGGATGAGGTCATACTGACTATCCGCCTAAAAGGCCGAACCGGATTCCAACCTTGCCGAGTTGGCTAATGCCCCCTCGGAGGCCTCCTCTGCCTGGAGTTGCTGAGCCGACCTCAAACAGGCCCGCACCACCCAGGCCCCTGAAACTGAAGCTTGTAAGGCCAGAGCGCTCACATCAAAGGCTTGTTTTAGGAGCGTGTCCAATTTTCTATCCTGGGGATCCCTCAGGGCCACGCTGCCCTCAACTGGGATGGTAGTTTTCTTTGTTACTGCTGATACCGCCGCATCTACCCTGGGGGACTTCAGCAGCTCTTTGTCTGATTCAGGGAGAAGGTAGAGGCGGGACATGGCCCGGACCCCTCTTAACCCTGACTCAGGCTGATCCCATTCCTCCTGTATCATCTGACGCACCACTCTGTGGACCGGAAAAACCTTCTGGGACTTCCTGATGGCCTGGATTAAGGGATCCTCCAATGTCTCATCCTCCTCTGGGGTATCTGAGGCTACGTTGAGAGCTTTCAGGGAATCATTAATTAATTAAGGCAGGCAGCTCTTCTTGTCGGAAAACTCTAATTATGCGAGAATGGTCCTCCTCAGGGATCTCCCCTTCTTCCAGCTCCTCCTCTTCCTCCTCTAAGTCCTTTTCAGAGCCCTCTTCTAGGGTGCCCTGGGAAAGAGAAGAGAGGGGCTCCTCATTCAACAGCCTGGGGCACTTTGGGGGTATCCCTGAGTCCTGAACGCTTGCCCTCAAGGGTCTGGCTACTCTGCCCTCGGTTGTTGAGCCCCCTTCCCCTGTCCCAAGCCCCTGCTTATGCATGCAATAGGCTTGGTGTAGCAAGAGCACGGTCAGGGGAGAAGAAGTCCCCGACTCCCCCCTCGCCAGGGGGAAGGGCAGAGGGGGGAAGCGAAGGAGGGGGTACCTCCGAGCGTGAGGGAAGGGATAACTGGGACGCCACTTCCCCCTCCATAGGATCCGAGGACCCCTGCGATGATTGGGCCATGGACAAGCTGATTTCTTGTTCTACTGAGGTAGCTACTGCAGCGCAGCCCCTGCAGACTCCTGCCTCAGACGAAGTACCCCTACGAGTGCCACAAGATGGGCACCTTGACTTGCCAGTCATGCTCTCCAGGGGAAATCCTAAATTCAAACTTAGGCGTTCCGCCTAGGCAGGCAGTTTACCAGAAATAAACTTTTAACTTAAACTTCAAATTAAATTAAACTTTAAATTAAATTTTAAACCCCCTGAATTGCTCTCTCCTGTATCAGAAATAAACCAGGGAAAATCCCCCGAAATAACTGGAAAAATAAAATACAAATTAAAGATAATTTCAGAAGTTAAAAACTAAAACAGAAATTAAACCAGCAATTACAATCTCATTCCAGCTCATAAGCTGGGTACTTGCGATTTTTTTGGAGGCTTCTGCTGTTTCCCGGACCGGGGCTGCGATTCCTGAACCGTTGGCTCAACACGTGGTAGGCTGCGGCCACGTGGAGTTCTGAACCCACACTCCTGAGACTGAGGCCTGCAGGGCGAGGGCACTAACATCAAAGGCTTGCTTTAGTAGTGTGTCCAGCTTTCTATCCTGACTGTCTCTAAGAGCTGCGCTGCCCTCGACTGGGATGGTCGTCTTCTTAGTCACTGCTGACACTGCCGTGTCTACCCTAGGAGACTTCAGCAGGTCCTTATCAGGCTCCGGTAGAGGGTACAAACGGGCCATGGCCCGGACTCCCCGTAAATTCGACTCCGGTTGGTTCCACTCTTCCTGGATCATCTGGCGTACCACCCTGTGGACTGGGAACACTGAGATTTCCTGATGGCTTGGATCAAAGGATCCTCTAACGCTTCCTCCTCTGCAGGAATGTCCGAGGCCATATTGAGTACTTTCAGTGACTCATTTATTAAGGCTGGGAGCTCCTCACGACAAAATACCCTAACTATTCGGGATTGATCTTCCTCTGGGATCTCTCCCTCCTCAAGCTCTTCCTCTTCCTCCTCCACTTCCCTGTCTGATTCCTCCTCCTCCGGAGTAACCAGTGATAGAGACGTGAGGGGTTCCTCGCTCATTAGCCTTGAGCGCTTGGGAGGAGCTCCGGGGTCCTGGGAGCTTGTCTTCCCTGGGCCAGCCCGGCCCCCTTCCTTCCCCAGCGAAGTCTCCACGAGTCCTTGTTGACGCATACAATAGGCTTTGTGCAACAGCAGGACAAATTCTGGAGAAAAGTGTCCCCAGCCTCCCTCTGCCCTGCTAGGAAGAGGAAGTGACTGGGGTGGGGGAACTGGTAAATCTGAGGTAGAAGGAGGAGGAGAGGAGGAAGAATCCCCTCCCCCTTCTCAGAGACCTTGAGACCCCTGAGAAGTCTGGACCATGGTCAATTGGATTTCCTGCTCTACTGAAGCTGCCTCTGCCGCACAAAACTTGCAGATCCCGGCTTCTGAATCAGCAATTCTACGTGTGCCGCAGGACGGGCACCATAATTTGCCCGTCATCCTCCCTCCCCTCTTTTTTTTTTTGGGAGGCCTCCCTAGAGGAAAAGGCCCAAGGCAAACCTAAAAATTGAAACAAATGAATATAAATGAAAACAAATGCAAAAAAAAAAAAAATTAAACAGTAGTGCCAAGGGAAATAAAATTTCCAACCCGACGGGAGGGGAGGGGGAACCTAAACCCCAAGGCAGAAGAAAAAAACAGCCCTCTGTATCGAGATAAAGAAATATTTATCCTTTCAAACCAAAAACAGGCCCTTAAGGCAAAACCGCCTCTGAATACTTGCGATTTTGTTGCCCTGCTCTTCTGTGTGACGCTCCTCACGCTGGAACGGTGCCTCCTGAAAGCCTCCACGTGGTAGGCTGCAGCCACGTGGAAGCTGGGTCTGCGGCTGGCGGAAAGGTCCTCGCTGCCGGACCCCGGATTCCCCATGCTGAGGAGAATGGAACGCTCCCCCGACACCTCTAGCGCTCTGCAGAAACAGCAACTGAAAGCGCGAGGCTGGAGAGCTTAAGGCAGCGGAACGGAGTTGTCTCTAGCGCTCAGCGCACCCGAGACGGAGGAAAATGGAGGGAAGGCCGTGGAGGAGCCTGCTGACTGTGCCTGCAGCAGGAGAACCTCACAAATCTCCCCGCTGCCGAGGTAAACCCCCTCCTTGCCAAGGACTCCGGGAAGAGGACCGGAGGGGGGGGGGGGAGGGAAGAGAGCGAGATTGAAAGTCTTCAGACACCAGCGGTCTAAATGCCCGGGAATAAGACAAACTCCCCAACTAGATCAAAAAGGAAAATAAAGAAATTAAAGAAAAATAAAGGGGTATACATAAATAAACTCCAGTAAGCTCTTGGCTTACAGGAACCCTCCAGCTGCTTGGAGGCTGAGAATACTGGTGCCTAGGGATGGTGCCAGTGGTATTTATAACCACACCATCATCAAAACGATGATGGGCTCAGCCTCCAAGCTGCTGGAAGGGTTGCGCAACCCGAGAGTAGAGGGACAGGACTGGAGTTCTGCTAAGGAAGATACTTGTGTAAAAGGGAGTTAAAAATACCCTATTTTTAGCCTTTTTGCAAAAATCAACTTTACACTTAAGTTGCAAATTAATGGGCTAGGAGCTTGAAATTATAAACACAAAAACAGTACCACAAGATACTATGCCTCAAATTTCATGTTCGTTGTTTACTTATTTCAGGAGCTATGCAATGTTAAACTTTTAATTTTTTTAGGACGCCAATTTCTTTGCCCAACTTTGGTGCAATGTGTCTATTTCTGACACAATCAAAAAAGGAATATTAGTCTCATTAAAAAGAGCGCAAAAAGATGTGCAGGGTAGTTAAGTTTCATTTCTTATAAATGATATTAGGTCTCAAAGTACTGAAATTTTGAATCGTACTGTACATGTTCAGGCTATGGGGTCAAACAAACTGCTATATCTCAATAGGTTTAACACCAGAGAACCTAAAACTTTACCAAAGTTCATTTGAGACATGGGGGGGCTCTAAATATAAAATTTAGTCAGAATCCGTGATGTCAAGTGGTCTAGGGCTCCCCGCATGACATGGAATGACCCTGCCCCAAGCTCAATGTGAGACTGTTCCAGCCTCCACAGAAGAGATCCCCCCCATGGGGCCCTGCAAGGGGACAGTTCAAGTCAACATCCAATATAAAACCCATAGTTACCACCTTCAAATCAATCAACAAAATTGCACCACCACATCTTACTACCTGGATAAAGAGTCCCCCGGAAAACAGAGTGAGAAGGAGGAATCTCAACTCTGTCCTAGAACCTGATGACATCAGAAAATCAAAGCAGATAACAAGTGCCTTTTCCTATGTTGCACCGATACAATGGAACAATCTGCCAGCTCAGCTAAGGGAGACTAAAGACCTCCAAGTTTTTTTGAAAGGATCTGAAAAAACATACTTATTTACACAGCACTATTATAACCTCGACCATTCCACCGAAAGAACCACAGACTCAGACTGACCATTCTAATGACCACCATCCTTTAGAACCTTAGCCGCATTAATCTACTTCAGTACAGACAATTGTACTCACACTCCACACAAATGTATATAACTCTGTACATACATTCCGGAGCCCCCATTGTGGGGACCAGAGTTATAGTTACTATGTTCAGCTGCAGTAGTGTAAATATATACCATAGCCTCCTTTGCAGGGACCTGAGTTGTAAAAAGTTGCTATGTTCAGCTGCAGTATTGTAAATAGTTAATATCTCAACCATGTTCAACTGTTCTCGTAATGTTTTAATGTTCATAAGTTTAATGTATGGTTACTGTTCATTGTAAGGGGCAATATATAAAGGCTTTCAAATAAAATAAACTAGACCAGGTCTCGCATCTCCAGCCCTTCTAACCAGAAGTCAAGTGCTTTCCACAGCCTCCCAGTCAGGAAATGGCACTGTATCTGCTACTTCACCACCCCCCAGAAGAAAGAGCAAGTCTGGTCAAATGAAAAAACACTAGAGACCAGACTAGGCAGAGCATCTGAGTGCCTGTGCTCCCTAATGCAAGAATCTAGCCAAAGCAATGTGACACACAAGGGCTGAAGGGAAAAACGTTATCAGATCCACTGAGATGACCAAGGATTAGACACATCTTGAACAAACCTCTTTCATCAAGAGTAAACCCCAGTCAAGACAATAGGAACCAACCCCCAGGACACCACCTCCTTAGAGAATATAGCTGCTCTTAGGACAGCCACTTCTTGACTGCAGATTTTCCAGCCTGATCTCTGCAGGCCTATATAATTTGTGGCCTTTGCAAAGGGCACGAATTTGGGCCAGCTCAACATCCAAGCATGAGCAACCAGGTCCTCTGCATGCAGAAAGGCACTGCTATTTATCCTGAGAAAAAAGGTACAGGAACTGCAAAGTGAAAAATACCCTGGTGAGATCCAGTGTGGGAGCACTCTCACCCCAGACCAATGCAGCAACAGACCCAAGGGGACTCAAACAAAAATGAGACTGTATGAAGACTACCAGAACATATTGGAAGGAAATCTACCAGACTCTGCATGTGAGCAGGATAACATCCCTGGCACTACCGCAAGATGGAACAAGAAAAAACCACTTCACTGCCACCGTTGCTCAAAAACATCCACCCAAGTCCCCAATCTGAGCAGAGAGCCTCAGGGACACTTCTGGGGAGATTTAATTACTACTGCCAGAAACTCACTAGCTTAGCATGGTACAGATGTGCTCAGAGCCCCCACCATCTGCACCTCAGGAGCAACCACAGTGGGCACCGAGTGGTATTACAGGCTCCCAAAGGGCATCTGGAGACAACCTGAGCCTATGAGGAGCTCAGACAGGATTGCCCTATTGCAATGGAGGTCCCTAATCAAATGGCAAATCCAGGCTGTATGCACAGGCTTAAAAGATCCCCTGACTTTTCTAAGCCTATCCTGAGTGTCTATAATGTAGCTTCATCCTTGACAGAAGGCAACCCATAAGTTGAAGTGCTTCACCACAGAGCAGAGCCATCCCCAGAAGAATGGCAACTATAAACTAGCCAGTACAGCCACCACCAAGAAGCTGGGAGAAAATTAAATTCAGCTAGTAGCCACCACTTCAGTAGGCTGTTACAAGCCTGCTCGTCTTTAGGAGGAACTGGGCTCACTGATCTGCCCACCCCAAGCCAAGTATTACCATGAACAAACCTACAGCCTTGGGAGCAAGGGGCCATAGCCCTTATGGCCAGATCCATCAGGCCCCCAACAGAGGATGGAGCACTCATCTGATGGCTAGTCTCCACACATGCTTATACCACCACCTGAAAATTCTTGTGGTTTTTTTAAATATGTAAATAAAATTTTAAACTACTTCATCTAAACATTATATGAAAAAAAATGGCAATACATCCAATTAAGATAGAAAAAGGAAAAAAAAATAAATCCACAAATTAAAAGGGGCCATAAAACTAGTAAGAGCCAGCTAAACTCTGTGGACCTCACCAAAATGAAAAAAAAAAAAGAGGAAAGCAGAAATTAATGCATCAGCTGGATGGGATCTAAAAACCCTTATTACAACTGCACTACTTCTTACCTAGCAGCCAAAACCTCCAGAAGCTGCTTGGGATCAAAGAACAAAAATCTTCCATTTATAATACAAAGACGTGGAAATTTCAACAAAAAAAGCTCCCAGACCAGGACCTCATCTTCGGTCCCAAGCATTCCCTCCCCTTGAGTGTTCCTAGAAAAATCAGGAAAATATGAACATTAGACCCCAAACACTGCTCCTGCAAGCTTTTACAAAAATAAATGCAAAATCAAATTTCAGTCCAATAGCAAAGGTGACAAGTGTAGCCTGCTCAGTTACCACTTCCAGGGAGCTCTTCAAGAACCCTGTAAGGTACTATGTAAAAGTTGAAGGTGGCTAGTGTCAAGGCCCCCTGAACAACCCTAAGCCTTCCAAACCAAGATTCAACACACAAGGCAACCCCGCCCCCCTAATGGGTTGGTACAATTTGCTACCTGCTAAGGGAGCAGCAGAGACAGGATCTTAGGGCCCCAGATGCCCAGCTCAGGGTTTTTATCCAAATTTATATGCTACCACTAGGGAACTGGAGAAGGCAGATAGTTACCTCTGCCGGGGACGGAGGGAACCAGTTTGCTACTTGTGCCTGAAAGCCAGCTCTGAAACCTATAGAGCCACCATAACATCCCCTAAATCCTACATAGGGCATGACTGGACACAGATCTTGCAGCAATCCCAATTGACCCGAGTGTGGGGGGGGGGGGGGGACGGACGGACCAGCAATCCATCCTCCTCAGTCTAACCCTGTAGTGGAACTTGGGAGACCTTCTGGCAACCCATGTAAGAGGCTTGGCTTGCAGAGGAACAGGGGATCACAAGGGCAAAGCAGGGGTTGTGAACTCTAGATAACTTTTCTCATGGCCATCAGGGGCTCCAGGTCCCTAGAGGATATACACTGGCCCCAAAGGATCTGAAAATGCAGCTAGCCAACTGAATACAGCCTGAAGGCAGTTTCGGGAGCTGCAGCACAGTCCAACCCATAAGCGGAGTTCTGGATCCTGAAACACCCCCCTCCCCCAAAAACACTTAGTGCCAACCACCCATGCTCTGCTCTTGCCACACTCACACAGCAACAAGTGGCAAAGGAGCAGTAGAGGCAATGGGTACAGTAGTGGGCCCCCCCACACTGGGTTTCAGGTTTCTGGCACCTAGCTCACCACAGCAAAAAGTTACTGAGCCACAGCAAACAGGAGTCCCAAAAAGAGAACAGGCCTGTTGGGCTTACCAGGGTAACCCTATCAGGGGGCCCGGAAAGACCCAGCCAAGGAAGGTTCTATTTTATACCAAAACTGCTTTATTCAAAGCAAATATAAAACAAACTAATCGCTCACACCCCTCGAACACACCCATTCAGATGTTTCCAATGCATGTTGCACACTATAACCCCCCCTTGATTGATTGATGTGAAAACCGCTTTGATTTAATGATAAAGCGGTATATTAAATCTGCCTAAATAAAAAATAAAATAAGAGCCAACAGAACTACCAATGGGAGCAGAGGGACTTAGACAAAAGGTTAGGATAGCAAGAGGAAGGGAGGCCTGGGCCCACTTACTAACCTGCCTTCAGGAACCCCATGGAGCTCTCATGCTCCTCTAGCTCATCAGTGCTTCTAACCCACAGGAAAACAATATGGATACAGGGTAATTGTACTCAAGGAGAAATGGGTATACCCGCACTGAGCTGTCAGGCCCTTTAAGGCCCAATCCAACGCCTCTCAAAGCAAGGGTGAGGAGAGTCAGGCCTATTTTCACTGCTATACCAGTCCACACTTTGCCACCTGCTGGAAGCAGACCATTCTGACCTCTCCATGCTGTACTAGAGAATATACCAAGTGATACAATCACTGAAAGTTGCACAAGTTTGCCCCCATCTGCTAGCAGGGGGTCATAACCACTTGTCTGAACTGGTCTAGCAGGATAAGGAATTGAGGGGAGAACAAAAGATAAGCAAACTGTCAAAATGAAAAAAGGTACAGATTAAGAGATGAAAGCTCCTCAGCACCTCAGTTTTGAATGCTGCTTTGAATTACATTAAAAAGCCACACCACACATGTAAATTTGGATAGGCTGCACAAGTCTTACAACCACAAGAATTAAAAGTTAAATCAGCAGCTCAGCAACCCCTGTTAATGCCCAGATCTTTATTTCCCAGACTACCTATACATGATGCTGAAGCAGAATTCACAAAGTGGGAAGCACTCAGCCTTCATGCAGTAGGGCACTGATAAGAAGGGATGAGGCAGGGATCTAAATGTTGGAGGGGAGGGGGGGGGGGGGACGACGACAGAACAGGTAGTTGGAGTTGCCTACTGAATTATCACCAACTGAGCTTAAAAAAAAAAAAAAAAAAAAAAAAAACACTACTCATGCAGAAGTTAACTGCCAAGCCAAATATAAAACATTGTACTCAAACTCCCAAAATATCTCAGAAAAAGACTTACAATTTATATAAACTCTTCAACCTTACACTCATGCAGCTAGCTGTGAAATAAACCATTAACAGAAATCAGAGCAGAGCTAAGAATTAAAACAGGTATACCTGCTTATCTTTAAATCCCAGCAGTATCATACATTGTTACATGTTCAGATGAGACCAATGACAACAAATATTCTTCACAACAATTTTACCACAAAACCAACCAACATATGTTTCAGACTAATACATCTTGCTCCAGGGAATTGACTTTACAAAAACACAACTCCATCAAAAGCTAGCTCCTAAGCTAGTGCCTTACAAGAAAGCCAAAGGTGAAATCCAAATGGCAAGATGGGTACATTCTTTTGTACAAGACACTTCTCACTTTTTGCATTTAATTTCCGATTTACATGTAGATGCTGCAGAATGTTGGTTAGTGACCATAGATGTTCAATCTCTTTATACAGTTATAGCCCAGGAGGAGTTGATGCAGATTATATATTTAAAGCTAGATGTCTCAGCAATCTCATCGAGTTTCTGCCAACTTTTTACTTCAGTTGTTGATGTAATTATTTTTACTTTGAGGGGCAATTCTATGTCAGTACTATTTACTTATCTTGGTAATGTCATGGGGCAGCCATATAGCACCATCTCTTGCCACTTTAAAGATGGCAAATTTTGAAGACATTGTATTAACGTTTCTTTTTTTTGGCCTATATTTCTTTGTGGTGTAGATTTTTAGATTATATATTATTTTTATGGTATGGTTCTTTTCAATAATTTAAAGAATCTGAACAATGGATCAATGATTCCCATCCTTTTTGGAATTTACAATGAAAACTTCTACTGAGCAGACAATTTTTAGATGTTTTAGTTCAGTGTACATTGTATGTATTGTGGTAACATCCCTATATTGTAAGCTGGTGGATCGCAATACTTTATTGCAATTTACTAGTGATCATCCCAAGCATCTTAAGTATAGGTTTGCCAGTCAATTTTTGCAGTTATGGCCTGTTTGAGAGTCCTTAATGGATTTTCCAGCCCAGGGCGAATGACTAAGGTGAGCCTATTAGAGCGGCATTAGCCTTTGGCTGTGATATGAAAAGCTTTTATGCATGCTAGATATGCTCATCGGGAATGGCTGTTGCCTAAACATGAATCACAAGAACAAGAGGATCAATTGATATGTGTTCTTCCATACTCTAATATGGTGCCACGGATAACTGGGTTGATAAAACGTCACTGGCTTTTACCATGTATCTAGTCCTCCCTGCACGGTCTATAGATGTGGTAGAAATATCAGTAACTGGCTTCAAAGGAAAAGAGACTCATCTGAAGGGAGCCATATCAGCTGTGGCCGTTGGTGTCAATACCATTACTGGTCCTACCTGGACTCATCCCATAACTCATGAGCAAATTCACAGCACGACATATTACATCATGTCTTTCAACACGTGGTTTATGTGGTTGTTTGCCCTTGAATGGACGCATGATTCACAAACGTATTAGTAAGCACCATAGTAGACTGGATAAAGTATTGACGGTGCCTACAGTTGCTCATTTTGTAGCTAATCCTCAGGCAGACCAGTTCTATTGGCAGGTATTAGATCAAGCAATTAATATTAGCCTAGCCGGGTGGTGATCAATCGGGTCATTTAAATTTTGTTGAACAGAAGTGGATCTTGCAGTTAAAATCATTAGAACCCACGGGTTTAAACAATCACGAGTGGACGTCTGATTCATATCTTGCGATAGTTGTGATTACTTGGATTAGTTAAGTATGTACATTTGGATTGGAGTTGGCTGGGAACTTTATATTCCCTTTTGGATTTGTTTGTTTGTTTTTTAGTAACGTACTAGCTTACAAGCTAGCTTTTGATGGAGTTGTGTTTTTGTAAAATCAATTCCCTGAAGCAAGGCATGTTAGTCTGAAACATTGTATGTCAGGCTGTTTTGTGGTGAAACTGAAGCGTATTTGTCGCCACTGTTACAAGTTCAGATGAGACTAATGAATGTTACTGCTGGGATTTAAAGATATGCAGGTATATCTGTTTGTTGAATCCTTAGCTCTGCTCTGATGGTTTCTCTGTTTCACAGCTGCATTATTGTAGGATGAAGTGTTATATAAGATTGTAAGCCTTTTTTTGAGATAGTCTTCCCTCGTTTATCGCGGTTAATCCGTTCCAGACTCTACCGCGATAAGTGAATTTCCGTGAAGTAAGACTATTTATATCCAAGAGTTTTACCTTCTCCTGGATGGTAAGCATCTTTCTCCGGCGCTTAGTTTCATCAGAAGGCTTAGAAGCAGCATGTTTAGGAGACATGGTGGGGCTTAAAGACCTACAGTCCACACGCACAGTAATTTTAATACAGGGGTGTATAACTGACTCAGAGTATACACTCATTTTCACTGTATCAACTTTTTAATGATTATACATGTATTTGAAAAAATGCAATAGAGTGAAGCCGCGAAAGTCGAAGCGGCAAGGGTTGACTGTACTTTGGGAGTTTGAGTATAAAGTATCTGTATTCCCACTCCTTATTTTGAGGTCAGCTTTAGAATTGTGTATAAATATAAACATTTGGCATCAACATTATCTTCATATGCTATGATTACCTAGTTCGTCTAGCAATAAGGTATGACTGTACTATTAAATGAGAGATATGGTGACATGATAGTAGAGTAGCAGTCTAATGGTTAGAGCACTGCCTTGGTAATCAAAAGACCAGGGTTTGATTCTCACTGGCACTCCTTGCAGCCTTGGGCAAATCACTTAATCCTCTACTGCCTTAGAAGAAAGGCCTGGCCATGTACTTCCTCACACTTAATCAGAATGCAGATTGGGTTACTGGCAGGTAGATAGTCAAGGCACTAGCCAAGAAAAACCAAGAGCTGCTGGGTCACCAGGAGGCAGCACTGACAGACTTTTTTTGTTTTTTTATACATAGTGGCATAATACTAGCAAATTAATGTTTGTTTTTTAAAAAGGTCTCAATGATCAACTACTAAACTCAAACATGCTCAGTCACTGGAGCTTCAGTAATTAGGACAGAAAAGGCAGATCCGATTTCTAGTCTAGGTGGTGAGTTACCAATGGCTGCGCAAAAGCGAAAAACAATTATAACGGAATCGAGTCACCTTATCTGCAAAAAGATTCAGTTACAAGGTTAAACCAGAGTCAGCATTCAGTACCATTATTTATGAGCAAAAGGTCATCCTACCGTACCAGACATCCTTTCCATTTTTAGGAAACTCTATACTTCCCTTTGGAAAAGCTTGTTTTATAAGTTTATAGCATTTTAATACTCTACGGGTACTTCGAAAAAAGTTTTCTGAAACGCGATAGAAACACTTCGGCGTACATAGCCATGATCGTAATCCCGCAAGGTTGGACGTTTACCACGATCAATCGCTATCTACAGCACACGTCTTTTGCGGCCGACTCATTCACCCTACAAAATAAGTTACCACCAACCAGAAAAAATGTTTTCCCGAGCAGTAAGATGACACCAGGTCACAGGCCAGCGCCTTAAACTATCTACCCGCCAGTAATCCGATCTGCGCTCTGCCAGGAGGGAATCATTTTCAGGGACAAGGGACTGTTTGTACAGCGCTGCATGCGCCTCGCAGCGCTGTATAAGTGCTTAGTAGAGGATGGGGTGGAGAGGAGGAAGGAGTCGATTCGGCCAAAGGCAGTAGCATCGCAGCAGCCCGAAGCCCCGCCCTACGATGACAGGAAACTGGGGGGATGGGAAACAAGGAAAGGGACAGGGTGCGCCCACCGGAGAAGATACACAGAAAAGCCTAAGCGGCCGCTGCCTACGTATTCGGAAAGCCTCCCGAGGCACAGCCCCTCCCCCAGCCAGCCGGCGGCAGCCGCATCAATAAGCAGCTGCGTCACCAGTCCTGCCGGCCGGGCCCCGCGCCAACAAAGAGAGAGAGAGAAGTCGGGAGGGGGGTAGAAAACAAAACCAGTCCCCACCAACAAAGAGCCGGCACGAGCTCCGGCCTGCCCAACCACAGCCTCGAGCAGGCGGAGAAAGACGAGCCGAAAAACCCACCCGGAGCAGGAGCTGCATGAGCACGCCCCTCCCCCAACACGTCTCTACCAGGCCAAAAACAAAAGCCGCCATTATGCGCCGAAGAGCGGCGAGACCTCAGCGCATCCCACCACCCCCCGGTCCAGAACCCACGGACCTGAGTAGTGATGACCGCCGGCCTTCTCCATAGCCCTCACGCCCCCCCCCCCTCACTGATAGCTTGTTCTTCTGTCCCCTCCAAAGACTGAACCCCTTCGCAATCCTAAACAAAGGGACTACCACAGACCCCCTCCCCTCACGCCGAAAGTGACAATAACAAAAAACCGTCATGGACCACGTTGGGCGGTTACACGGCGACAACTCCCCCTCCCCCACATACCGCTCAGCAACCCTCATCACCCCCACCCCCACCCCCACGGGACGCGCGCCGACGACCACCACCACCAGCCTTTCTCTCGCGCGCTCCCTTACCTGCTGATCTAGGCTGAGGACATTTTCCACGGCCACATGACTCATAACTAAAGAATAAAGGTAACCGGCTTTTATAGGATTTAAGGAATTCCGATCGCGCTCTCTGTCAGCGAAACGCTCCGTGAGAGGTCTGCTTCCAACTGAATGCCCGGCTCTTATGCGTCTCCTTAAACGAGCCCACGCAAATTACGTCATCGCGCAGCACCCCTCCCCTCACGGCCCACCCGCCCGCTGCTAGGGCTGTTGCTGCTTTTGTTCCTTTGCCAAGAGTTCGCGAGGCTTGCCAGCCCAAACCACCCGATTTTGAAAGCCCGTTGATTCCTTTCCTATGGCGTTGGTAGGATCGGGGGCAAAGTATGGTCGGTTACAAGGCCGAAAAAAACACCTTACTCTTGACTGTAGCTCGCCTAGGTCCGGAAGTGGCTCCATTGCCATGGAGGCAGGCCTCTGCGCCCTGCGTGACTTCCGCGTTTATGACGTCAGGGCAGATCTGTTGAACGTGCAGGAATGGTATGAAGATGGGCTGCTAGGCTTGTGTTTGTTTAGATACTGTCGATTTGTAGGCTAGTTTGTTTATCCCACCAGTCGTGTATATAGCTCTCAGCATCAGCTAAAACCAAGATCCGGTCCAAAAGGTTACTGTCTGATTAAGCACATGAGACACACAGGGAGAAATGCGTATTCAAGGTCACAGAGAGCAAACCTTGAACTCAGCTCTGTGGGCTAACAGCCATTACCCTAATCACTAGCCTTCACTGGAGCCACCCACCAGCTGCAGCTTTCATGACCTAATCTTGCCCTTTCTAGGCATGTTTCAGAACAAAGGCATCACCCCTCTTGTCTTTGCTATTATCTGTCCAAACACGTACTGAGATGATTGACATTTACCATTCTAAAGAATGGGAGAGAAGGTCGAAGTTAGATTTTTCAGCAGGTGTGTATGGTGTAAATCTAGAAAGATTATAAGTGTTGCTTTGATTTGCAAATGAAAGAAGCAACATGAAAATAACATTTGTTAATCTGCCTCTAAAACGATGTAGATAAAAGAAAGGCAAAATGAGGATAATTTTCAAAGGAATTTTCCCAGGCAGCTAAGCAGATACATAGGTAAATTCTCCAGTCTGAAAATTGCCCTCATTGGCTAGCAGTATGCCCATAAGTTTATCTGTTTATCTGTACAGCGCTGCATGCGTGGTGCTATATACGTGCTCAATAGTAGTAGTAGTAATAATAAGTTTCATTGCATTTGTACTTTTAGGCACAGGTAAAAGAGATGGTGCTAGGGGAGTCAACATATACATGGGAATTTGATTCTGAAATCCTTGCTTGTTCTTTGCATCTCTAGCAAGGCAGAAAAGAGACACAAACAAACACAGATCTGGATAGAAAGGAAGAAACTCAAATTGAGAGAGATCAAGAACGGACACATGAATGGTTAAGGAGAAGTGAACTGAAACTGAAGGATGAGAGACTGATAGTTGCAGCCCAGGATAGCGGATTACAGACAGTTAACAGTTTACTGGATTTTATATCCCACCTGTAGCCAGGCAACTAGGCAGTAGACATGGTTTACAGTGTGCATTGATGAAAAAAGATAAAAAAAACAGCAAAACAGACATATGTAGATTATGTAAGAGAGCTGGAAACAATGACTCACCTCAGAGCTGCATATGAAGTTCAGATGGCAGAAAATTTCTATACCGAAAGGCACAATAAAGTAATACAACTCATCCATTGGAAACTCTGTATACACCACATCAATGTGCCTGAAAAGCACTGGGATAATGACCCTAAAAGAATTACAGAGAATGAAGAGGTTATGATCACATGGGATACTCCCATTCTGACCGATAAAAAGATGGATGCGAGGAAGCCATAGACACAGAGTGGAGATTAGCCATAGAAGCTGCCATGGCTCTCACATTATGAGCTGTGACATGGTCCTGAAGAGGAAGACCCTTACTCTCATAAGTAAAGGATATGCATTGGGCAATCCATTTAGATAAAGTTCTTTTGGAGACTGGAAGTCCCAAATGACTAGGGTCAAAAGCTATAAAAAGTTGTGAGGACTTTCTATGTTGTGTGCTTTGTATGTAAAAGACTAAAGCCCTTTTACAATCCAAAGTATGAAGGTTTCTTTCTGCATGAGGCCTCGGAAAAAATACAGGAAGATAAATTGATTTGTTTAAATGAAAAGGCGAAACCACCTTTGGCATAAAGTGTGGGTGAGTTCGAAGAACAACCTTATCATGATAAAACCTAGTATAAGGAGGATCAGCCACTAAAGCTTGCAGTTCACTAATGCGACGGGCAGAGGTGACTGCAATTAGAAAGATGACCTTCCAAGTCAAAAGCTTAAGGGCTCTAGTGGCCAAAAGTTCATAAGGCGGCTTCATGAGCTGCCCGAGAACTAGATTTAGATCCCATGCCACCGGTGGTGGCTTGATGGGAGGTTTGGTTAATAAAAGGCCTCTCATAAATCTTGATAGGAGTGGATGAGAGGAAATTGGTTGTCCATTTAGAGGCTTATAAGAAGCTGCAATTGCACTAAGATGGACTCTCACCGAATTGGAGTGGAGGAGTGGCCTAGTGGTTGGGGCAAGGTACTTCAGGCCAGAAGGTCAGGGGTTCAAATCCCACTAGAGGACAGCAACCTTGGGCCGGAAGGACTGGGGTTTCTAGTCCCACAGGTGCTCCTTGTGGTCTTGGGCAAGCCACTTAACCCTCCATAGCCCATGTTCCCTGTAAATATATGTGTAAATAGTTAATATGGTTATCCAAGTTGAGATCCCTGTTATTTGTAATTACGGTGTAATCCCCCACCGTAAAATATCTTGATGTTCCATGTAAACCGCACTGATATCGAATAGCACGGTATATAAGAAAAATAAATAAATAAACCAGAATTCGATAAGTGAAGAAGATACTCTAGTATCGATTCTAAGGGTATGACTAGGGGGGGTTTAATCCCTTTTTGGAGCACCATATAGTAAAATGTTTCCACTTGAAGGCATAAGATCTTCTTGTGGAAAGTTTCCTAGAAGCCTGAGGGATATCCTCTACCTGCTGGGACAGGTTGAAATCTTGGAGGTCTAAGCCTTCAGCAACCAGGCCGTGAGATGCAGGGACTGGGGATCCAGGTGCCATAGCGTCCCGTTCTCCTGTGAAAGGAGATCTGGAGCATACCCTAACTCCAGAGGTGCCGCTTGAGAGAGAGGTAGAAGCAGGAAATACCACGTTTGGTGTGGCCATTGTGGCGCTATGAGAATCATGCGACCCCTGTCTCTCTGAAGCTGGAAGAGTGTTTTGGGGATTAGGGGAATGGGTGGGAAGGCATAAAGGAAGTCCTGACCCCAGTGAAGGAGGAAAGCATCCCTTGCCTGACAGTTGTGAGCCGGAATCCTGGAACAGAACTGGGGAAGTTTGGCATTCAGTGGACTTTCAAAGAGGTCTATGTCTGGAGTGCCCCAGAGATGAAATATCTTTGCCACCTGGTTTAGGTGGAGGGACCACTCGTGAGGCAGCACTACTCGACTGAGTTTGTCTCCCCAAAGGTTTTGAATGCCTGGAAGATATACCACTAGAAGGTGAATTTGATGCTCTCTGGCAAAGGCCCACAGTCGTAAAGCTTCGTTGCATAACGACAGAGAGCCTGTCCCGCCCTGCTTGTTCACATAGAACATGGCTACTTGATTGTCCGTCTGGATTAGGACTGTCTTGTAGCTGAGCTGGGTGTGGAACACTCAAAGAGCCAAATAGATTGCTCTTAATTCCAGGAGGTTTATGTGTAAACCAACATCCTGTGGAGTACAGGTGCCCTGGGTAGAGAGATGATTCAGATGTGCTCCCCAACCCACGTATGATGCATCTGTCGTTAGGGTGGCCTGAAAGAGGGGTTGATGGAAAGGAGACTCCACTGTCAGATTTTCTAGTGATTGCCACCATTGGAGGGACAAAAGTAGTCATTGAGAGATTGTTATTTTGTCCGACAAGTGGCCTGTGTCCATTGTGTGGAAAGGGTCCACCGAGCTGCTTGCATGTGGAGGCGAGCATATGGGACTACATGAACTGTGGATGCCATATGTCCCAGTAACTGCAGTAGCTCTTGAGCAGTGAGGGAGGATTTGCCTGCTGCTTGAGAAGCTAGTTGCATTATGCGAAGACACCGGGCTTGTGGAAGGAAAGCCCTTGCCTGTCTGGTATCCAGACAGGCTCCTATGAATTCTAGGCATTGTGAAGGAACTAGTTGAGATTTTGGGAAGTTTATTACCAATCCCAAATATTGGAGGATTCGCATTGTATGGGACTGTGCAGTGCTGGCCTCTGCAACTGTAAGGGCTCAAGATGAAAATCCCCAGGGTTCGTAGAAATGCAGCTACTACTGCCATGCATTTCGTGAATACCCTTGGTGCTGAAGCCAGACCAAAAGGAAGAACCCTGTACTGGAAATGTTTTCCCCTGAAAAGGAAACTTAAACATTTTCTGTGATCTGGATGGATAAGAATGTGAGTATATGCATCCTTTAAATCTAGAGAGCAAAGCCAGCCTGTCTTTGAAGGTATGGCAGAAGAGTTCCTAAAGAAATCATTTTGAAACAGATATTTGTTCAATTCTCTGAGGTCTAGAATGGGTCTGTGTCCTCCTGTTTTCTTTGTAATAAGAAAATAGGGGGAATAGAACCCTGCACCCTGTTGAAGAATGGGTACTTCCTCTATTGCCCCTTGGGCAAGCAGTGTGGAGACCTCGTGCTCTAGCAGATTGTCTGCAGAGGTTTGTGAATTGAATTGCTTTAGAATTGTAGGAGGGGGCATGCTGTGAAAATGAAGCTTGTACCCCTCTCCTACAATGGACAAAGTCCAATCTTCTGCTGTTATCTGATGCCATCTGTTGACAAAGTGGCATAACCTGCCCGGAATATTGGTGGGTTGGGGACCCCTCAGAGACAGGGAGGCAAAGCTCTCTAGGAAGGACTCAAAGCCCTTGAGGGGGCTGAACCTGGAGAGCTGGTTGGGCTCTCGGGCCTTTCGGCTTCTTTTGCTGTCTAGGTTGTCCCTTTTGGGCAACCTGACCTGGAGTTTGACTCTGCTGGGCATAGGAAGGATAAAACTTCCTCTTTTTGCTAAAAGAGGGTTTTTATAAGGCTTCCTTTTGGCTGGAGTGGCTGTAGACTTTGACAATCTATCTAAGGTAGAATTGTCAGCATCTAACTCGTTAGCCTTTTCCTGCCAGTTCTTTCCGAAGAGATTTTCCCCCGTGCAAGGAATGTTGCCTAACTTGTCCTGTACCCAAGTCTCCAAGTCTGATGCCTGTAGCCAGGCAATCCGTTGTGCGCCAATGGCAATAGCAGAGGTTCTGCTGATGCATTCAAAGCAGTCAAAGGCTGCACGATTGACAAACTTGGAGACATCTTGAGCATGCTTAACTAGAGCAAGAAAATCTTGTCTCTTATCATCTGGGAGAAAAGGGCTCATAAGTTCCAAGTCTCCTGTGACTTCCTTGAGGAACATTCCCATATATAGGATATATGAACTGATCCTAGCTGAAAGCATAGAAGCTTGAAAAGTCCTGCGTCCAAAAGCATCCAGAGTCCTGCATTCACGACCTGGACGATTGGAAGCATGCCTCTTTGCACTCTTCATCCTATGCATGGCTGATTCCACTACCATTGAATGGTGTGGAGCTGAGTTTTCTGAAATCCAGGACATGGCGGAACTCGATACATAGTATCAAGTCTCCTAGAGTGAGGAGAAGTAGTCAGAGGTGTCTCCCACATTCTGAGCATCAAGCTATGCAGAATTTCATGGATAGGCAGAGTGACTGCCTCCTTAGGAGCTTTAGGATATTGGAGAATTTCCAATTCCTTTGCTCTGGGTTCGTCTTCAGGAGCTACTGTGATTGAGAGACCTTTGGCCATATCACGAATGAAATCCTGAAATGACATGTCCTCTGGAGGTGACATTCTGCGTTGGGGAGAAGAGGGGTCTTCTAGGAGAAACCCTCTAGTGCCAGCAGAATTGTCAGAGTCTTCGGAATTGGAGGAATCAAAGTATTCCTGACTCCGATGCTCTTGCAAAGCACGATCCTGGTACCGATCAAAGTCAGTACCGAACTGAGCCGGTATCGCTTTGTCAATTCCAGCCAGAGATGGCATGGGAAGAGTTCCCACCGAGGCCGGTACCGTCGGTACCGGAATCATCGGTGTCGGTACCGGCATTGGTATCAATGTCGGTACCGGTGCCTGTTGGACCACCGGTACCGCAGCCAAAAGGAGAGCTGCGATGCTGCGCTCGATAGCGAGGAACCTCTGGTCTATCGACGCTGCTGATGCCTGGGTGTCGGTACCGGTAAGGACGGCTGGAACCCCTGAGCATGGCACAGGTAGTTCTTGCGAGGTTGAGGCCTCAAGAACATCCTGAAGCCACATCGATGCTTTGGAAGCCGAAGCCTCCCGCCGAGGCTGTTTTGCCAGTGTGGTTCCCTCAAGGGCAATGCCAATGGCCTCTTGATGCTTAGCAGGAGAGCTACCCTTTGAGGACCGGCTTTTATATTTAGTTACCTGAGATCCATGGGAGGAAGAAGAGGCCCTTGATGATGTTGATGCAATGGATCTGGCATCTGAAGAAAAGAGGGTACCGAGCTTTGCAGCCCGGTTCTGTCTTCCTCTTTTAGTCATCCCCATGCAGGAGAGACATTCAGTTGGAGAATGTTCAGGTCCTAAACATTTCAGACACCAATCATGGGTGTCATTGACGGAAATGGTACCGCCACACTTAGTACATTTCTTAAAACCACTAGTTGGCTTTTCCATGATTTAGAAATATGGGACCTAGTGCCCAAAATGGCGCCTAGCACCAAGAGAAAAGTTTCTGAAAAGAAACAGTCTAAGTCTAAGTTTGGGGGTTTTTTTGTATGAAAAGAAAAGAACCGGTGGTACCTGTAGGCATCGTGCGATAGGCAGCGCGACCACAAGAAAATAAATTTAAAAACGGAATTTTCTGCAGTGACAGGGAATAGATCCTGTTGGCTCCGCGGAAAACGAAGAACTGAAGAGGGACAGTTGGAAAGGCGGGAAGGCGGGAAGGCAGCGTGCATGTGCTGAGGGATGCTCCAAAAAGCGTTCCTATTGGACGCTGGGGAGCGTTCCCACGCAGGCTCCGTTGGTACCGACGATACCCATATGTGAAGACTACATTCCTGCTTGTTCCTGGTGATAGGGAATATAACAAGGTCAGACCATGCCCCAGTGTGGTTGGAAATTGGGGAAGGACAAATGAAGGGTGGGATCCACTTTTGGAGGTTAAATGAGAGCCTCCTGAAAAGGGAAGAAGTGGTTAGGGATGTAAAGAAGTGTCTCCAGGAGTATTGGCAGATGAATGATAATGGCAAAGTTAGGGGTGTTGGAGGGAATGAAGATGGTAGTTAGGGGAAGACTGATCATGTGGATAGCCCGGTTTAAGAAGATAAGGAAAGAAACAGAAGAGAAGCTACATGAGGAAATTAAAAATGCTACGAAGCAATATAGCAAGCAGGGGAGGGCGGGGCAATTAAAACACTTGAATTAATTATGTTTGGAGCTGAATCAGTTGCAGTTGGGGTCTATAGCTTTTCAATTGGATAGGGTAAAGCAGAGATTCTATGAGTGGGGCAACAGGGCGGGGAAATTGCTGGCCTGCAAACTGCGGAAAGGGGAGATAGCCAATGCAATAGTGGCAATTAAGGGACGGGGGGGGGAGAAATTTTAAGGACGGAAAAACAAATTGGGGACAGGTTCTGTCAATTCTACTCTGAATTATATGCGCAAGCTAGAGATGAGAGTGAGGCACGGCATATTCTGGAATTTTTGGAGGTTACAGAGCTGCCTGCAGTGGGGGAGGAGTTAGGGGCGTGGGTGTGCAAATAACAGCCAAACCTGGGGATTTGTATGAGCAAACTATCCTCAACTATGGAAAGCAGTGGGACAGGATTTGAGAGACTGGATGGATATGGAGATGTCTTGGATGGGCCGAATAGCGGGCGTCAAGATGAATATACTCCCTACAGTACTTTACTTCTTCCAGGCACTCCCTATAGCAATCCTAGTAGGGCAAATGCGGAAACATCCGGGTAAAGTATTTCACTTTATCTGGTGGAAGCGACCACCGTGAGTGACAAGAGCAACTTTGTATAGGTCCCGTGAAGCGGGGGGGCCGGGGGTCCCGGACTTGTTGGCTTATTATTGGGCAACTCAGATTAGGCATGGGATGGATTGGAGGGAGGGAGATGAATGGAAGACTTTTGTGAAGCTGGAGGAAGCGGGGCTACGGGGGAAGAAACTGGAGGCACTTCCGTGGCTAGGTAGGAGGGAGCGGGGTTTAGGAAAGGATGGGAACCCATATTTGAGTCATGTTCTTGGGATTTGGGATAGAGTGAGAAAGATGGGGGGAGATGGGAAGGATTCTAAATTCTTGGTGATGCAAACTTTGTGCTACACGGAAGATTTTAAACCAGGGAGGGAAGGGGGGATATTTAAGGTATGGGAATGGAAAGGCTTTAGGTGGTTTTGTCAATTTTTGGATGGAGGGGAATGGGTTCCATGAGAGGATTACCAGTTAGGAGAAGGGGGACTATTTCATTATGGGCAGGTATTACACTATATGCAAAAAAAATTAGGTAAGGAGGGATTATTGAGGGACTATACTGATTTGGAGACTATATGATATGGGAAAAAGCGGTCTAAGGGGCTGATATCAGGGATATACAAAGCAGTGAGGGGGGACAGCAAAAGGATGAGAAAGTAGGATATACGAGGGCGTGGGAACGGGAGATGGAGATGCAATTGGATTCCCTATAGTGGAAGGCCATTATGGGACAGGTTAAGCAAATGCCTATCTCCATTGCGATTAGAGAAAATTGGCATAAAGTGATAATGTGATGGTATTATACCCCAATGAGGTTGAATAAGATGTATCCTGCCGTATCAAAGGGGTGCTGGAGGAATTGTGGGGAAGAGGGGACTATGTATCATGTGTGGTGGACATGCCCACGGATCCAGCTACTTTGGCAAGAAATTTAACAGTGGATAAAACAAGTGGTGGGGGTGGAAATAAGGAGGGATCCTCTAATTTTCCTGTTTGGGTGGTGGAGAGATGGAGGACCCCGGGAGAGTAGAAAGCAAATTATGGCATGCCTTAGTGCAGCCCGGTGTGAGGTGGTCTACCGGTGGAAACAGAAGAAGCCGCCCAGAGTAGAGCACTGAGAAAACAGGTTGAGTCATATTTACGTAATGGAACAATTAACGACAATTCATAAGCAGAAGAGATCAAAGTTAGAAAATGAATGGCAGAACATGTTGGTGTATTTGCAGGGGAAAGAGAGGGTGGGGAAAGAAGGGAGGGGGATAGATGATGGGGAGGGGGAAGGGAAAGGGGGTGAGAGATTTCAGTAACTTGGAGTGAAAGGAGTTGGACTGGTTTTTGTATTGAAAAATGGAAGCAAAAGTTGTATTACATGTTTGAATTGCTCAGTAAAAATTTTAAAATAAAAAAAAAGAAATGAGGGAATACATGTGAATGACTGCAGTAGCACATGTTGCGATTTACACCTGCTTCCTGTCATGTGCAGGTTTTTAAAAAGTATGTATTTTGGCCAGCCTTTTTACAGGAGGGATTAAGGAAGTTATCCCATTTATCTCCCCCCCCCCCCTTAGTTTATTCCTCCTCGTGCTTTCTCCAGGGGGTTTGGTTCTGCGTCCTCCCCTCTGGTCTGTGATCTCTCCTGGGATCTGTGGCTGGTATTGAGCCCTGAAGGTGGAATCCTTTGAGCCATTGAAGCACACTACTTTAAAGGATTTGATGCTCAATACGGTCTTCTTAGTCGCAATTTGTTCCGCAAAGCAGATTTCCAAGCTGCAAACTCTGTCTTGCCGAGATCCTTATCTGTCTTTCCATTCTGCCCGTGCCTTCCTTCTTGCCTAACCTGCTTTCTGCCTTTCACATGAATCAGGTGGTATGCCTGTCCTCCTCCTCTAAGGATTAGTGTCGGGGGAAAGATATGGATCTTCGCCTTGTGGTTGTCTGGAGGATGCTTCTCCGTTACTTGGAGGTTACAAATTCCTTTCATAAGTTTGACCATCTTTTTGTGCTGTTTGCTGGCCCGCGCAGGGGTGACATGGCAGCTATGTCGACTTTGGGGAGCTGGATTAAGGAGGCCTTTGCCTTGGCATATGTGTTACAGAACCAGCCAGTTCTGGAGAGTTTGCATGCCCATTCTACCCGAGCACAGGCATCTTCTTGAATGGAGTGGAGCTTGGTAGCCCCTGCAGACATTTGTTAGGCACTATAAATAAGGTCTTTATTCAGAGTGTGAATAATTAAATAATATGAAGTACACTCAAAAAATCACCAACAGCAGTTGTTATTATAAATTGCTCTTGTAAAGCTTTCATCCAAAACTATAGATAACTTCAAACTACCTTTTTTTTTCCCCATGAAGGTCTCAGACTTACAAACAACGAGCCTTGTAATAAAGCTCATAGGTTACATTAGCATCAATGACCTTCTTATTATTTTTAAAGAACTATAAAAGGCTTCTATAACTTAGAACTTGAAACATTTGCTTATCTTAATTTCTTGTTGCCATATCATGAACACGTGTCCCCAGCGTTGCTGTCATTCAAACGTTTCTCCGTTTATTCAGAAGTGGCCCCAACGCCGACATAAAGTACTACTTCCGCGTTTCACTGTATGTTTCTTCAGGGGTTTAACACTTATAATATGGGACGGTTTGTAATTCGTTCTGATAGGTCGATCTTAATTGTGAAATCCGTTCCTGCTCATAGAGGTTATCTAATGCAAAACATAATTTAACAGTTTTAAATAGTCTACAATGTGAAACCATAACATGCCTGCCTATAATTTAAAATTCGATAGTGTTTGGTCGGTGGAGTTTAAATTGTGACGCTGAGTCATGTGATAGGTAGGTTCCCTTTTGAGCATAAAAGAGGCGATCGTAACTGAGTCCGCATGCGCGGCGTTTTCAGCTGTTAGATCCCAATGGTGGGGAAGTGCCTCTGAAGTCTGAGCGTGGGCAGCACTCTGTTGCTATTATTATTAAAAGGTTAGTGACAATAGATATAGTCCGAATTTTAAATTATAGGCAGGCATATTATGGTTTCACATTGTAGACTATTTAAAACTGTTTAATTATGTTTTGCAGTAGATAACCTCTATGGTACACTGGGGACACTCAATATCCATGAATCACTGTTATGTAACATTACATTAATGATACTTAAACCCTTCTTAGAGAATTATAATCAGAGTTTCAAATTTAATCCTTACAGGGTTCTAGATTCTTCCCTACATAACACTCTAGTCTTAGCAATCAGTTCTCTGACCACAATGGCCACTTCATTCAAAAATTGAATTACGGCTTTAAATTCACTATAAGAAAGTTACTAAATAGTTCCATCCCTTACCTGTACATTGTATCGATCTCATATAATAGAAAGCTTAATAGATGAGCTGGCATTTCTGCTGCACCGTTATCGCCCATTGATGATTATGGCAGAGTGGCGAAAAGAATCTAGAATCCTGTAAGGATTAAATTTTAAACTCAGATTATAATTCTATAAGGATTTAAGTATCATAAGTGTAATGCTACATAACAACAGTGATTCATGGATATTGAGTGTCCCCAGTACACTATATTAGTTTTCTGATAGCCAATGATCGGCTTTAGTTTAGAAGTGACTTTATAGATTATTCTTCCATTTTAATGTTTTTAAGGATTTAATTATAGATTTTTGCTCTATTTCTTCAGTTATTCGGTTACACTCCTGAGGCAGCCTTGTGGCGAAACATAGCTACATCGGGTGTATGATTTATTGCAGCACTAATTGCTATTCTTGCTGTCCGCACAGACAGGGACATCAAATGTAGGATCCACTGCTAACCTCGCTAAGTGACTTTCAGCGTATCCTCAGAGAGCTGATTCCTGTGACGATGGACTAAGATAAAGATAAGTTCATTGGGAGCTTTTCATTGCTATTTTTGCCAAGAGAAATGAGAAATGAAATGAGGTTCTTTTAAAATACTATTAAAATAACAACAGCATTTTAAAATTCATTAAATATTAAATCATAAAAAGGTAGTTAGGGTTTTTTTCTGACCAATGAGGATCTGTGCCCTCATCCATTAAGATATGGATCCATTTTTTGGACCATAGGGCAAACTGAGATCTTTTCCCCCTATCTTTGTATTTTTGCATTAAAGATAAAGTCATCATTATTAAGCACAATTGGATGTTTTAAGTTGTAATTATTTTGGACGATTATCAATGGGTGATTTCTGTTGTTTGGATGTTAGTAAGTACCTGTTTTTGGCTGTTAATATTAGGCAATTTAGTTTTGCGCATACCATGACAGTCATGAACCTCACTTCTAAGCCAGTCTCTCAAATTTACTGCTAATGCTCAACATGGTACTTACATCTTACGAACTCCAGAAGGAAGCTCTCTTTGGCATGATGCAACATGTATGAGTAGTTTGTCAAAATGTGCTTGGAAGTTCTTCTTTATCAAGCCTGTGAATCCCAATACATTGAGAAATATTTCTGTATCTTTCTGCCACATTTTCTTGGTCTCTGACCGCATTTCTTGGTACTTCAGGATCTTCTACCTTCTTGCCATGTGATTCACAGAATAATGACTTGGAACCGGCACCTCCATTATCAAGGCCGTTCTCCTTTTTCTCCTTTACCACTCTGTCGGGTTTCCTCACATCCAGTTTCTTATCCATCAGAATAGGAATGTCCCAAGTGATCATAACCTCTTAATTCTCTGTAATTCTCCTAGGCTCATGATCCCCGTGCTTTTCAGGGACAGTGACGTAGTGTTTACAGAGTTTCAAATGGATGAAGCGTGCTACTTTGTTGTGCCTTTCTTTATAGAATTTTCCCGCCATCAGAACGTCACAGCCAGCTATGAGGTGAGTCACTGTTTCCAGCTCTTTCTTACAGAATCAACATATGTCTGTTTTGCCAGTTTTTTCAATACTCACCATAAACCATCTCATCCGTAATCCGCTGTCCTGGGCTGCAACTATCAATCTCTCATCCTTCGGTTTCAGTTCACCTCTCTTTAACCATTCATGTGTCCATTCTTGATTGAAAAAAGGTTCCTGGAGTAACACTTTGTATTTCTCACTGTATTTGTGCATTTGCCACTTCTTTTACCTCATTTGCTGATCTAATTCTTTGAAGATTTTTTCTCTTTTGTTTTGCAAATTCTGTTGCTTCCTTTCCTGTGTGTGCTTGTGGATTCTCACTCATTCTTTCTAGTCATTGCAATGCTTGTCTTAAGTTTGATGATGGAGACAGATTCTGGATGTTTACTTTAATATTTCAGCACTTTTTGCATATTTGAATCCAATGATGCTGTCAGGTAGGCCTGGAGGCTTATGATAGTAGCTCTGCAGATGTAATCAATCTTTTATGAGGTCTACTCCTCCTTCAGCTCCTGGAATGTACAGTCTTGGCCTACACTGATTCTTGTAAATTACCTCATAAGCATGGAGGAATTTCCTTGTTCGCACATGCAGTTTTTCAAGATCTTTAAGAGGCCATTCCACAGTCCCAAAGCTGTATGAGAGTACAGGAATTGCCAGCTGATTGATTGCTTGTATCTTATCCCGTGATGTTAAAGCCCTTTTCAATAACGATTTTAATCTCCTATATTATTCTTTACTGATCTTCTCTCTCAGGAATTTCTGCTTGAATGTCATTCCTTCATCTACTCTGAGATACGTATATACATTTATTTATTTATTTAACAGTTTTTATATACCGCATTTTCATTTAATCAAGGCGGTTAACATTAACTTCAACTTTTACAAAGAACTTTCAATTGTAACAGTAACATCACATATCAAAAACTTAAACAGTCTCTTGTAACTTCATACTTCAAGATATAAATAATCTCCAAAGAGTTTTTATGTAAATGAAGGGTAGAGTTAGGTGGGAGTAAAACTATATACATCGTAGTATGAGTAATAGAAGGGGGAATGGTGCAGATAGCTTGGCTTGCGTAAATCGGTTAATGTGGTGGAATAGACAAGGTTCCATGTGAAGGTTACTGAGATTTGGGATCTTCATTGAAATGTTCAATGAATAGGGTAGTTTTGAGTAACTTCCATAAATCTTTTAGATCAGTTGTGGATCTTAGCTTTTCCGGGAATTCATTCCAAATAGCAGGGGCAGCAAGAGAGAAAGCCCTCATGAATGTGGATTTATTGGTTCTTGTGAATAGACTAGGAGTTGGTATTGTGTTTTTAGTGCTGTTTCTGTCTGGTCTTTTGCTTGCTTCGGTTCCGATGAGCTCTTGTAGTATTCCTGCTGACATGTTGTTTTTGATCTTGAAGATAGCGAGTGCTGATTTACATTTTGCTCGTGAAGAGATTGGCAGCCAGTGCAGATCATGTATTATGGGAATTATATGGTCTTGTATTGATGTGCCAGCTATAATACGGGCAGCAGTGGTTTGGACTATTTGAAGGGGTCGAGTGGATTGTTTGGGTAGACCTTAGAAGAGGAGATTACAGTAGTCCAGTACAGGTGTGATGATTGCCTGGCATACTGTATGGAAGTGTTCTTTATTGAGAAGAGGTTTTAGTCTTCGGAGCATTGCTAGTTTAAAGAAGGCTGTTTTAGACATCTTGTTGATGTGCACTTGGAGGGTAAGTTGTTTGTCTAGTATCACTCCAAGATACCAAACTTCTTCTTTTATAGTGATTGGTATATTTGAGATGTTGATAGTAGTAGGAGGAGTGAATGTGGATTCCCTTGCGATGATGATTGCTTCAGATTTTTTTATGTTTATTTTTAAGTTGTTAGTAAGCCAGGTCATTATTTCATGAATGCAGGTTGATATGGGGGTATAGTCTGGAGCATCCAGGTGGATAGGAGTATATGCCATGATATCGTCGGCGTATATTGCATATTGTATCTTGTATTTATTAAATATTTTGCATATAGGTTGAATATAGATATTGAAGAGGAGTGCAGATAGTGAGGAGCCTTGGGGAACTCCTTGAGTTGTACGGAAGGGTGCTGAGGTGAGGTTATCGGATGTTACTTTTTGTTGTCTGTCTTCAAGGTATGATTGAAACCATTTTATGGTAGTGTCTTGGAGACCAATCTCCAGTAGGCGCTTTAGTAGGATGAGGGCTGTGACATCAAGATTCTTGATGTCACAGCCCTCAGCCAGGGAGATGTTTTTTATCTTGCTCAGTTTTCCTCTAAAAAAAAGTTGCCTTAGCACACTCGAGGTTGTGTGAGGCTTTCCATATTTCTCCCATGTGCTTTGGGACGAATACTGAAGGGTCCTCTGGTGGTTGAGGTGAATAGAGGCATGGGAATGATGTCATTGAAACCTGGTTCTTTGTATCCACCAATCTGATGATTGGGGAACACAACCCACTTGTCTGGACTGGTCTAGCACCTTCTGTCATCTTCTTAAAGTACAGACATAACACTCGGCTCTGATCTTGCTTAAAAACAAACAACACCAATAATGTAGCTCTTTCTTGGACATCTACATTTGAGGTTTCAAGTAGGTCAGAGACATTAAATGGCTGTTGATTACTTTCTACTTCTCGCAGTTTTCCAGAAGGCAAATACTATACCCTGTTCGTTGGAGAAATAACCAAATCCAGTATCTTTAAGGCCTTCAACATGTATTTAACTGTGTATTTCTTAAAAAGTTCAATAGGCAACATATGCAACACGCAAAGGAAATTTAAAATCCATGAGTTCAAATATCTCATCTGATTTTCACAGGATTCGAGCTTCCTATGTAGAAAAGTGAATCAATCACTTTATCAGACTCATTCGCTTTCTTTTCCTAATCCAGCAGTTTTGCATTTACTTCCTGATATACCCTGTCTTGCTTCCGAGCGATCTGCCCGACAGTCTGCATACCGCGTTCTTAGAGACCGTGACTTCCAGCTTAAGTAACATATTCCAAATAGAAATCAGACATCTCAGGCACCCAACCTATTACCTGACTGGGGGGACATGCTGCTTGGGCTGCAGAGACATCCACTTGTCCTTGTTCTATCAGAGAAAAAAACATGGAGTCGTCGTTCTGATTCCCACCGTCTGTCGCCACTGCCAAAGCACAGGTCTGTGCAGGTGTAGGTGTATACAGGGGGATAGTCACAACCCCACTCCCGCTCCCATTCCGAGAGTTAGGGGTATCGACCGCCACTTCTCTCCTATCTGGAGCCAAGCGCTTCTCAAGTGGTGTTGAGTGCTGCCGCAGGGACTGGCCCCCACTCGCGGTTTTCAAGTCAGCAGTGTTTTTCTGTAGTTGAGCTGCAGATGACTGCTTGGGATCCACAGGGGAGGCTTTGGAATTCTTAGCCGTCCCCCTCCTTTCTTCTTTGGTGCCATAAGTTCAATAGGAAAAAACGGTAAGAGGAAAAAAGTATGCAGCCACAGAGTTCAGCTAACTGCTGCCATCTTGGAAATGCCACAACTAAATGCGATTTGGCATCTCAGCAGATGTGTCACATGTGTGCACACAAGTACAGGCAGGCACAAGTACTGGGGCTTGGGGGTTGCAGTGCATGTAGCCAAAGGCATGAAATCAGGATCCTTTAAAAAACAGGGCTGTTAACATAGGATAAAATTCTGAGTGAAATGATCTCTGCAAGAGGATGCCCACACCTGAAATAAACCACAAAAGAGAGAGTGAGAGAGAGGTTTGGGATAATCACAGAGGATTCCTTAATATCCTTTGTTTTAGCAAAAATCTTTTTTTATTGCACATCAGAGTCAACAATAACAATGGTGTTGTTCTCTTAGGCTTCCGTGGCTAGAACCATGATCTTTGCAGTTTTCCGGGTCATGCCACGTTGGTTCCACTTACTCAGCATGACCCGGAAAACTGCAAAGATAGCAATGGTGTTGATACAACACTGCAAACACCAAACCAAATGCAATACAATATTTTCATTTTATCCCTCACACCCATTGCCCATCCCACCCCATATCACTTCCTTCCTTAGCCCTCCCCAGAGACCACCCCCCATTCCTCACTTTCCCACTTCTTCAAGAAATAACAGAGCTTGGGGGCACATTTTGTTCTTATGGGCCCCCAAGGATGAGGCATGCCCATCCCCCCCTTCCAGGGATCACACACTCCACATCATCCCCCTCCCGTACCATCTTCAGGGGTTTCTCAAAGTACTGAAGACATTGCTCTGGGCTCTTGGAGTGAGTGATTTTATGTAATCCTCCCATATTTCCAGAAGCCCCTCTTTCTGCTCAGGGGGCAGCTTAGCTTCCTGCGTCTTATAACCCTCAGCCCGTGAAACACATTCCTCTACTGTCAGATTGAGAGTGGCTCAGTAGCCAACCTGCACTGTAAAATAATCTTTTTTTCCACAAGCTCTGCCTTCCTAACCAGGAGCTTCACAAACTTCATTTTAAGGTTGAGCTCCCCAAGATAGTAGGGACCATCTTTTATATGTATCTGTCCAGTATCATTCCCGGAGGGGGGTTAGAGCAATGGGCTGACCCATCACTCCCTGTAAACAGTGAAATACCTGGACTCCGCTTGCCATTTTGCCCCAAACCACTCCCACCCTGGGGCACCCTCCAAGCTGCATATGACTTTATGCAGATGTGATATTGTAACCAGGGTTGGCCCTCCACTAGGCATACTAGTCTGTGGCCTTGGGCAGCAGCTTCTTGGGAACAGCAAAGAGCAGAGCATTAAAAGCTAAACAATAGAGTCTGACAGCCATGGGGGGCATAAGGCTTAAGGTCTGCTTATGGTACCAAAACCTTGAACCAACTCTGGGGCCGGCCCTGATTGGAACCCATCTGTTTTCCTCCAACTAGAACAGATCACGCCACTTACTCGAAAATTCAGACTCACAGATGAGGGGTTCAGCACTCAAAACTAATACCTGACTTGCATATATGGGAAGATCTCACCTCTTTTCATAGTCAACCAGGGTATAGTCCTGGCATCTTGTTACTCAGTCTTTTGAATACCATATTAGGCAAGCCCAATTATATTTCTTAAGATCAGGAAGTCCCAACCTTTCTGTTTTCCAGTTCCCATACAGCTGCTTCAATGAGAAATTGTAGTTTGGAATGTCCTTTGGTTAGGGAAGAGATGTTCTCCAGTACCTTTCAGACGTGCAGTTTAAGAAGGTAAAGGAACTTTGGGACACACCCGTTTCAAAGAGTGAGGCAATGATGGTAATTAAGAGTCTTCCTGAAAGGGATGATGGCTTTCCTGCAGAGTACTGGGGTACAGGGCCTCTTCTATTCTTGGCAGAATGTTTAAGGATATCTTAGCTGGTCATTCCTTGCCCAAATCTATGTACCAGACTAATGTGGTAGTTCTTCATAGATAGGGAAAGCCAGAAAAGAACTGTGGGAGTTATTGTTCCATAGCATTATTGAACTGTGACATGAAGATATTGGAAAGGTATTATCAAATAGGTTAGAAGAGGAGAATTCCCAAGATTACATATCCAGATCAGATGGGGTTCATCAAGGGCAGACAATGTCCGGAGAGCAGTAAATATTATCCAAGTAGTAAAGACTAGAAAGGACAAACTATGTGTCTGGTCCTTGACACAGACAGACAGTCCGATGCAGAAAGACAGCGCTGAAGTCATGCACTATTAACTGTACGTGTTTTTGTAGCGTGCCAATAGCGTGAGACTTCAGCAAAGGTATGCTGCAAAGGGTATGTAAGCAAATGAGCTATGTGCAAAAACTTTGGCGTAAAGTTGAAAGAAGGGGAGCCAACACATGTACAAACAACAGATGCGCTACAAGTGGCTGTGTACACATGCATGTAAATGTCAAACGCTCACGTTATGCGCACAGGACGTGCAGGTTCTTTTGTTGCTCAGCCCATAATAATCAACACTATTTCACCCAAAAACATTTTTTTATGAAATTACAACAAAGAGATTTAATAGTAAATGGAGAATGATATAAGTGAGTCAAAAAACCGAACAAGGATAAGAAGCAAAAGATATTTCTTCTTCAATGCCAAACTTTCGCTTATACACTGAAAGATACACGCAGAAAATGTTCACATCAAAGGTTCGCCAGTTCATACTCTGAAACATTTTTTCCCTACATGTGCAAGATGTTTAAGTCTCCTCAGACCAGGCGTAGAGATATTGGCACTGCTGCTGGTTATGTAATCGCCTACACGTTACTCTGCATTGGATACAGACCTTATTAGCATTCCATTTTAATATGTGCAGCTCATTTGTGTATAATTTAAATAGGCTTGACGTTGCTGTGGGTGCATACTTTTGCTGTTTACATGTGCATCAATCTCTTTTCTGCATTTGGCGTGGCAGAACTTGTGCATATAAGTTGCGTTATCTACGTACAAAGGCCCACTAATTCTTCTGCATCAGCCTGAAAGTGTTTGATAGGGTGGAGTAGATTTTTTAAATAATTTACTATGATGGAACAACTTAATTTTGGGGATAATTTCCTTAGCTGGGTACATGCACACTCTCTGAAACCTTATGCCTCAATTTTGGTTAATGGGTCCAGATTGGATGAGTTTAGCCTCTTTAGGGGGACCAAGCAATGGTACCCTTTATCTCCTCTAATTTTTGCATTGGATATCAAGCCGTTTGTTGCAATGATATGCCAGAATAGGGTCATTCTACCAATTGTTATTGGAGGAGAACATACAACTTTACGTAGATGATACCTTAGCTTTTCTGAGAAACCCTAAAATGCCCTTTCTGCATTTAATGGAAGAGATTGGGAGGTTTATGAGGTTTTCGGAATTAAAAATCAGTATGGATAAGTGTGTGGAAGGATATGGGAACCCCTTTTAGCTAGGTAGATGGGGGGGGCTCAGGAATTAGGGATATATGGGCTTGCTGATGTGAATAATTTCTTTAAGCTAAATTATAGGGAGGACGTTGAAGGTTGGCATTCCCTTACTCTGAGTTGGTGAGGTCAGAACTGAGCATATAACACCAATACTAAAACAGTTACATTGGCCTCCTGTATTAGACCAATTAAGATATAAGGTCTTACTGATTAGCTTCAAAGTTTCCAACAACTTATCCTTGGCTTACCTTCAATCCTTATTACACAGAAAACCAAACAACAGAACAAGGAGAAGTAATGCCCAAAACACATTCACCATCCCTACTCAAAAGCTGAAAAGCACGCAAATAGCTTCAAACCGAGTCTCCTTACTCGACTCACCGAGCATATGGAATTCACTCCCTGATGACATATGATCTATCACTGACCTGACAGAATTCCGCAAGAAACTGAAGACCCCAATCTTCTTGGAACACTTTAGTAGCGAGAGTTAAATCAGACTACTCCATGATCCATACACATCATTACACAGCAAAATTTCTCACTACTGTTGAACTGTTTCCTCAACCTTCTATTACTAACTCTATGTAAGAACTTAGAAATCCATTGCGCTTCCCCCTTCTCCTGATACTATGTAAGAATTTAGAAGTTCACTCTGGGGGTCATTCAGTGGCACGAATAGCAGGTATGGATGTCTGGATTGGACATCCATCCCTGCTATTCGCTCCCCTTCTGTCCCCGGCTAATGCCTCCCAGTACAAACAGCTCGTTCGTATGGGGAGGCTTAGATGGGGTCAGGAGGGGGCGTGTCTGAGGCAGAACGAGGGAGGGGCATGGGCAGGCCATGACCCCAGACGTACGGGTCCAATTCTGAAGTCGACCCTGTACGTCCAGAGTCGTGAACATGGACGGGGGACTTGTTCCAATGCAGAGGTGGAATAAGCCCCCCTGGATGTTCGGGGATCATGCCTCTGGGCCGTGTCAAAGAGGTAAGGGGTGCAGTAAGGTCCCTGCAGCTGGACCCTAGCCATGGGAGGCTGGGTTGAGGGTCCAGCTGTGGGGAAAGAAGAGGGTCAGTGGCGGCCGGAATTTGCAGCTCCTGAATGGAGCTGCAGTGCCATGGCGACAGGACGCCATGGCTCCATTCAGGAGTCTGACTGAGGTAGCCAGGGATCTGCTATGCGTGCAGGCCGTCTAGGTTAAATAAATAAATAAGGTGTCGGCTTTCAAAATTATGACCCCTGCTTAGTCTGCTGCCAGAGTTCTCTTTACACAGCTTCTGATCAGAATACCGGCTAATTGCTTTAAAAAGTGCTAGGAAATGTTAGACTCATTCATTTGATCCAAGATGAAACCTAGGATCAATGGGAAAAGATGAATGTTAGAGAAGGAGGGGGGAGGGATTGGATTGCTCTAATTTCCTGACATATTATCGTGCGGTGGTCCTGAGGTCTTTAAAATTGTATTGTGATAGATCTCCAGAAATGCATTGAGCGAGAAAAG